>CM038222.1:64535713-65086574 GCA_021442155.1 Cymbidium sinense
GTTAAATTTGAATTTTGACACTTAAATTTAAAAAAATAGAGTGCACATGCCCCTCCTTTAAAAGAAATGTAATATATATATATATATATATATATATATATATATATATATATATATATATATATATATATATATATATATATATATATATATTGCAAAACATCAATCCTTCTATTTGAATAAACAAAAACATTGCAGTATAATGCCACTACTAAAATAATTGACTACAACACTTGAACACATGAAAAAGACAACCAGTCCTTTTCAATTTTTGGTTTGAAATAGCTAAAGATTTGTACAATAAAAACTTATATTAAATATCAATTATAACTACATTATAATATATATATATATATATATATATATATATATATATATATATATATATATATATATATATATATATATATATATATATATATATATATATATATATATATATATATATATATATTAATTAATGCTTAGCATTGTATATCTGATGAAACTGAGTGCTTCTATTTGAATAAAAAAATTAAAAATGTAAATTAAAATGAATTTGAACTTTGTAGTATGTAGAATATAGTGAAACAAATTAAATTACCTTAATGCTTAAGCTCAAACATGACATTATGTAGTTACCTCCAACATCTAATTGCTTGAATTAATTGCAAGCTATTTTCTTCAGCTTTGTTATCATAAAAAAACGCTTAAAAGGATGCATATGATGGCTTAAAATGCCGTTCTATTTATAACAATTGCAAAATAACAGCATCTATTTAATTATTTCGCTAATCCATGCAAGCATGCATACTCATTGCATGGATTTCATTTAAAAGGTATTCAAGGTTCACACATTTGTCCAATGATGCACACTATCTGTATGATTTTATGGGAATATAATTTGATTTATGAAAAAATTGTATTTAATTTAATGTGAAAGGGACAACTTATTTCAACCAGCAAAGAGATAAAGCCCAACGAAATAAGGTCTTAGTGA
The DNA here is from genome assembly GCA_021442155.1 of Cymbidium sinense. Classification (NCBI taxonomy): domain Eukaryota; kingdom Viridiplantae; phylum Streptophyta; class Magnoliopsida; order Asparagales; family Orchidaceae; genus Cymbidium; species Cymbidium sinense. The sequence continues at coordinate 64,536,693 of CM038222.1, forward strand.
TACAAAGAATTTGTGTTGCAATATAAAACGGTAGATATATGTGCAAAACCTAATTTAAAAATAAAATGACTATTGTTCTTCTTTCAAGGAAACAAACATATTCTGATATAAAATTCTGAAAAAATATATAAATTTTAAATTAATGACTTGGATATAATTAACTAAAAAAATTTCCCTAAAGAGTTTAGGTCGAGTTTCAGACTTGTTTATTATTTGGGTTACATTTGAGTTGAACTAAATAACCCAAAATTGGCCCAACTACTATTCAAGTTCAGGTTAATTGGGTTGCATTAAAAGCATGCATATTATTAGGTTAAATGAATCATATTAGGTTCATTAGGCCACAATGATTCAAAAAGTTGCATGAAATATATAATAAACAGATTACACTCACTGGGTTTGGATCAAGTTAGATTCAAATTTAATATTTTGATTTATATAATAAACACATTGAGCATGGGTTAATTTCAAGTTAAACCCATTGAAGTTATTATAGTTAATTTTTTAATTTCCATATTATGTTAGCAGCCTCCTTTTATTTTAGAAAGAAAGTGTGGATGTTTTATTTCAAACACAAAACTATATAAATTTAACACTAGATGAAGCCATGATAGAATTATACCCAAGAGAACTTTGGCATGATTATTAATTTCAAACATTATGTGGAGACAACGAAATGACTATTAACTCAACTAATTATGCCAAAGAAATGAAAACCAAACAAAAAGGTATGAAAATGAAATTTGAAGTTCTTTAGAGAAATCTCTAAAGAGTCAATATTGCAATGTTACATTAATCACTCTAAGCTATTTATTATAGTATAAATACTTAGTACTGAAATAATTTTTATAAGCCTCAAGAAAACCTAAAAATTTATTTTATTGTTAAAAGAGATTAGTATATATATAATCAAGTACCCATGATTTATACATGTCCAAAAAATTGGCATTCAAGTTAGGTCTAGATACCCAAATAATAGACTTATATTTTCTTATAAAAAGTTAAGTCAACTTGTTATCTTTATCAACAAATATGATAATGAGTTCGTCGTGAAAAAAATAGAAATCTTGCATTACTTCTAACATATCAATTAAATATATTCAAATGTGACAATTTAGATAAGAAATAAGGGACTTCAAAATAAATTTACTTTTTAAGAATAGTAATACAAACACACACACACACACACACACACACACACACAACATTATTATGCAATTTATATTACATCAATACATAATATTATGCAGTTTATATTACATCAATACATAATAATATATAGCTTTATATTAACTAACTCTTGTATGACATTAAACTATTAGAGTCCAAGTAGAGCTACATATAGAATATCACCCAAAAAAAATTTGCTTGAAGGTTTTAATTTTCTTGAACCGTAAGGCAATTCTTAACAAAAAACTCCTTGTATGTTATTTTTGTGCAATATAATATTTTTCCTTTTATCAACATTTTTTTCTAAATAATATTAAGATACATGAATGAAACTCACATTCACAAAGCCATGAAAGTGGAGCCGATGAAGAGACATTCTCATTCTCATCTCATCAAGATCTTTAAACACCTCTCTCCACACCACTTTAGACAACAAGGCAACTACTTGCATAGTAATCAGTTCTCAATTGACATCTTGCCCTAAAACATGCACAAAATAAAATTATCACACCCAAACTCAAAGAGGAGCTCTTCATATTCTCTCTGTAAGACCTCATCTCTCTCTCTCTCTCTCTCTCTCTCTCTCTCTCTCCACTCTATATGTTACTATGGATAATTGAAGGCTGAAGATAGAGCTTATATAGAGTAAGAAGCACTGAGAGAAAACCAATGGTGCTATATGTCTATATCTTCAAGCTTATCTCTTTGTATAGTCATGCTAACTCAACATCGGTGTGCATAAACCCTAGCATAGTTTTAGAGTTTGTATAAGGCACATGGATTGTAAAAGATATTATAAGAAAATGAGTAGGAGATGAGTTCAGTCTGGCTTGTCTTTCACCTTGTTATTGGTTCGTAGAGGTTGCAATGAATCTCACTTGCATGTTGGATTCTTTTGCTTGGTGGAATAAAGAAAATAAGGAGAGTTGGTTGTATTTGACTTAAAGTGCGAAGGTCATTCAAAAGACAATCAATTTTTTATTGGGATAGTTCCCATTGGAGCCAATTCAAACCAATGAATGAGAGAGAGAGAGAGAGAGAGAGAGAGAGAGAGAGAGAGAGAGAGAGAGAGTTTAGCCATAATATAACCAAATAACATGATATAGCTCATCTTCAACTCACTTTCTCTTAAAAAATATATAAAATAAATCACCAACCTAAAAAATATATGGAAAATAACTCAATCATTACAAACAAGAAACTTTTATGATGTAATAAATGAGTTGATTATAACTAAAACCTAATTGCTTTTAATTTTATTGTCAAACTCTCTCCTTCTAACATCTCATGACAATGTACCTCAAATGTTACTATGGTCAACCACATGAGTGAATGAGTAGCGCCACTATCACACATACTCTTTTTTTAGTATTTTAGAGGAGTTGGAAGTAGAAATCACACACTCTCATATTAATATCAATTCTTAATTTCAGATTTTTCAGATGTAACTAAAACTGATCTACTAACCAACCAAACTAATGTTATGCATTATGCCTATTTTTACTATAATTTTAAAATACATATAAGAATATCTTGAAATAATTTTATCTTGCTCATTCTAATAAAATTTATATGAGAAAATCGGACATAATTCTTTCTAGAATTCAAGGGAGTTGAGTTTTCGGCACTAAAGTTGGCGCATGACAACACTTACATAAGTGCATGCATGATGAAACTTCTGCACTTAAAGCAATCACAAGCTTATTGGTAATGGGCATGCATAAATAATTATAGTTCTTTGCGTAAGACTCACTAGGGTTCGTTATACTCCGCATGCAACTTAGGACCAATAGAAATCTCCTTTAATTCTCTCAAGTGTGTGAAAAGCATAGTGGTTAGTGTCATCTATAATTCGGATGTATTTTCTGAGCTTGACTTGATATCTATACAACTTACAAAGACAAAACTTAGCAATGTGTGAGTATTAAACTTATTTAAAGAAATTAGTAGTCACTTGGGAATTTTAAATTTTAAGAATTCACATATATACCTTTAGAGAGCTTATTATGGTTGAACTAGTTGGTCGATAAGAGTTTCTCTTGACTTTGGATTCTTTTCTTTCATGAAATCCCTACCCTTCTTAGAGGGATGCTTAGAATAGATAAATGGGGCATCCCTAAGTCCTAACTTTAGAATTGAATGATTTTTCTCAATTTAAGGTTTCTTATTCCTTTGTTTTGACCTACCTTTATTAAATTTGAATCAAAATAGAAGGTTGTGCTTGCTCGTTTCTAGCTTGTTTAAAAGTTATTTTTCATAAGTTTAACACTAGATTTGCTCATCAAATACTTAGCATATTTAATGTCCAAAAGCTCAATTGTGTAAATATCAATCCAATAGAATTGCATATGTACTTGGCTTATCTAAAAAATTGAAGTCTAAATCAATCAAATTCTAGGCCAAAAAATTAGTTTTAGAGGGTCTTGATCCCAAGCTCAACCCAAGTCAAAATTTTGTAACTCACTAGCAAGCTAGACCTATATTTACTTAAGAAAGTTTAGTTAACTTGTTAACTTTGTCAATAAATATGATAATGGGTCTCCCATGAAAAAGTTAGAAATCTTGTATTACATTTAATATCCATGTCAATTAAATATATTAAAGTGTGATAATTTAGTTAAGGCAATGTACATATATTAGAGTAAAAGGGACCCTAAATAATTTTACTCTTTAAGACTAGTACTAATAATTATCTTCTAGAGCACGTAATTTATGTTATCTGACTACTAGAAGCATGTTTTCTTATATAAATCATTATTTTGGAGAAGTATTGTTTGTTCTTCTAATAACATCAAATAATTTATTTTTTATTTTTCATTTTTTAATGTCTAAGACATTTTCATAGAAGAAGTGTTTTTCATACATTTCCACCTTCTATTCTTTTTAATTGACTATATCAATCTTCAAATAATAAAGATTAAGAATATCTTCTAGTACCATTGTAATTTGAATTTCTTGATGGTTGTATTTAGCTTTTTCTTTTCCCTAAAAGTCAACTTTTAGCCTCAACATTCAAATTCTTGAAATCAACATTGGTCTTAAAGTTCTATTCGAATTATAAAATAAATCATATATTAGTGTTGACCTCCATATATGTGTCATAAGTCTAGTCAAGCATAAAAGTCAATTCAATGGATCGAAACCGATAGTACGCAAATCGGGCTCAAAATGCACCTGACGCCAGAAAATGGTTAAAGCGACCTGATTGACGAACGAACTTTGTTGTCATGTTCAGAACATCGAAATTGATCGGAATATAAATATTGCACAATCTAACGAGCAACCGATCAAGCGATCGAGCTATCAATATGTCAACGTGCATATCAAAGTGGGAAGTCAGATAATGTCCAATGACCATCGCTCATGAAATTGATCACCCGTTAGCTTCAAAACATCGAAAAGTAGAAAATGAGACCGTCTGCTCACCGGACGAGTCTGCAAAATATCAAATGATTGGAAGTGATAGTGCGTAAATCGAGGTGAAATATACGGATGTTGCCAAAATCAACACAAATGACCTCCGATTGACGAAGAACTTTCATACATTAAGAACATCAAAACTAATCAAAATATAAATGTTGCACAACTTGATGATCGATCTATCAAGTGATTGAGTCGTCATTGAGCCTACACACATATCAAGGTCAGGAGGCGCCAACTTAAACTAAACGATATCCGTTCGTGAAATTGACAGTGTCGTTAGTTTCAAAATATTGAAATCTATCAAGTAAGACTATTCACACTCAATTCTTACAAGTCTGCATGAAAATCGAGCGGTCGGAAGTGATAATATGCATTTTGAGCTGAAATTGACCAAATTTGACGCCGACTTGAATCAAACGGTTCTATAAACGGTTTGTGTCGTTGGGTTCAAATTGAAATACCCCAAGATCAACATATATATTAACTATATATTGATGTTGACATAAAATTCATATTAAAATTGATTTGACACTTAAAATATTAATAATATATCATTTAATACTAATTAACCTTAATTTCTCTCCTTCAATCGCACGAACAGTTCCCCCTCTCGGCTCTACTTTCTTCCCTCAACCACAAGCTCCCTCTCATTTTTCTTTTTTTTTCTCCAGAAAAAATGGCAAACCGAAACTGGCTCCTTGTTCGATTTCCTCCAAAACAGAAGCCCTCATTTCCATCGATTCCTCAAAAATAGTAAGTGCACTATCCTCTATTCCCTCTCTCTCTCTCTCTCTCTCTCTCTCTATTATCGATTGACTCTCTCTTTCGCTTAACCCTTTCGCCACGCCAAAAGAATGGAGACGCAAGCAACCAACTAAAGAAACAAAGGAAAGAAAAGACTTATAATAGCCATACAAAGAGAACTCGGTGGCTTCGGCTCTACAAAGGTAAACTATAAGATGCATACGGAAGAGCTATCAATGTATCGACACATATATCGAGCGACCGAACTATCAATGTGTCGACACATACATCGAAGCCGGGAAACTACGACAATATCCGAACAACCTCCGTTCATGAAATTGATCATGATGTTAGCTTCGAAACATCGAAAACTAGCAAATGAGACTATCTGCGCTCAATTCGGACCAGTCTGTGCAAATATCGAAAGATTGGAAGTGATAGCAAAACGAGGCTGTAATACACGGATGTCGCCAAATGACCTCCATCGATGAACAAACTTTTCCATTGCGTTCAAAATGTCAAAAGGTCAATATAAATGTTGCACAACTTGATGATCGACTATCGTTTATCGAGTCATCAACATGCCTACATGCATATCGAGGTCAAGAGGCGCTCACTTAAACCAAACAAACTTCATTCATGAAATTGATTACGCTAGTTTTGAAATATCAAAATCTATCAAGTAAGACTATTTGTACTCAATTTGGACAAATGCATGAAAATCCGTAAGTGATAACGCATTTTGAGAAATTGACCAAATTTGACATCGACTTGAATCAAACAGCGACATAAACGGACCGTGTTGCATCCGAACATCGGAATAACTAAAGATCAACATATATATTAACTATATAGAGATGATGACATAAAGTTCATATTAAAATCAATTTGACACTTAAAAAATTAATAATATATCAATCCTAATTAATCTTAATTTCTCTCCTTCAACCGCACGCGCCTCCTCTCGGCCCTATTTTCTTCCCTCAACCGCAAGCTCCCTCTCATTTTTCTTTTTCTTTTTTCTACAGAAAACCGAAACCAAACTGGCTCCTTGTTCGATTTCCTCCAAAACAGAAGCCCTGATTTCCCTCGATTCCTCAAAAAAATAGTAAGTGCACTATCATCTATTTTCTCTCTCTCTCTCTCTCTCTCTCTCTCTTTCTATTGGCATCTCTTGCTAGACGATGTTTCTCTCTTCCGCTTTTCACTGTTCTTTGCTTCAAAAAAGAGAACTGAGACGTCGCGAAGCAACCTACGAAGGAAATAAAGGAAACAAAAGACTTATAATAGCCATACAAAAGAGAACTTCGGTGATGGTAGCTTCAAAGGTAAAAAGACGGTCACACATAGATGCAAGCGCCTCTATGAGAATAATTATCGGCAAGTGGAGCAATGAAGTTAATATCCTATCGCTCTTGTGCCACCAGAATCTTGTTAGCCGACATAGCCGTGAGCTCCTCCTTGTGTATGAATTTGTGCCCAATGGAACAATTGGACCACCTTCATGGCCCATAGGCATCCGAATCATTCCTTCCATTGCAGATAAGGATGAGCATTGCAATTGAAATAGTAGATGCCCTCAATCATCTCCATTCTGTTGGGCCACAGATCATTCATCGTGATATCACTGACTTTTTATGGACTACTGAACACCCTAACTGGACAGCAACTCAATTCATCTACTTCCTCCACTTGCTTTCACTATGTCGAATAACTCACTACCTACCATTCGGCCACAACAACACACAACCTCCACTTTGTCTTCCATAAGGCTCATATTGCAGTCTAGAAAATCGAAGCTCCACTCTATTCTAACAGCAATTGGCCTACGATTTCCTATCCAATTTCTTCTAGCTGAACTCATGCAAGTTTATTATTGTTGCTAGTTGTGGATATGCAGGAATGTATGAATGTGTATATGAAGTATATGCTTGCACTTTTTTCTGCCGATTTCAAGACCCCGCTAGTGCCTAATAGGGCGTAGCAGGTTCGAAGACATCTACAGTGTCACAAGATACCACTCGCTATGCTCAATAGGGCATACTGAGCAAGCCAAACAAATTGTTAGATGTTGCTCCACTACCCCAAATGCTACCAAATTTCATCGACTTTATTTTTTCTAATCCCTATGTTTGAACACCAATGCATGTTTTAAGACCCCGCTAATACCCCATTGGGCGTAACGAGTGTGAAGACGGCTGTGGTGACACCACTTCATTAGGACATACCGAACACCGAGAAAGCCAAAATATGCAGCCACGGGGATGATGCATAATTTTCAAATTTGAAGTCTAATTTTCAAATAAATAGGGAATTTAATATAAAGTTAAGGACAAATCTAAATTGGGTCGAATAACGCTTATTGTAAAAAAAATGTGAATAGTCATTCAATGATAAAATTAGATAAGCTTGAAGCTTTTTTTAGTGAACTTCATACATATAAACTTGTATGAATACAATCAGATGAATGAAGTATGCCCTCGACATATCTTATAATCACTCATTTGGGTCAAATATTCCAAAATACATGCAAATGCTTGATTGAAAATAAAAATTCATTACACATATCTAAACTGAATATATTCTTATTCAAAGCTCGTACAAACTTTCAAATGACCGCCACCGGATATGCAATTCTTTGTACAAGCAGAGAGAAGACATCACTAAACTAAATGCTACATGAATGAATGAGCTTTCCTTCAATACAAAAATTAAGGAACTTCATTCAAAATTATAATTTTCAAAATCAATGAAATTACTACTCAGGTGAAATTATCTAAGCTATAAACACCTACATGTGCTCAGCCATAGAGATTTCAAGTGCAAATTTTAAAGTCCAAAAAAGTCGACAGCTAAATTAGAATTAATTAAATATTAATTTGAAAAATATAATAAGATACTAGATCAATTTACAACGCCTTCTATGCCAATCAATTCGCAACACTTTGTACAAGCAAGTCAAGACGTTAATTAAGGCATTCTTAGATACACGCATGTGCTCTATAGAGATTTAAAGTGTAAACTTTAATGTCTGAAAAGGCTGCGCAGGCTAAGTTGAGATTAAATAAATACAAAATTAATCTCATAATTCAAATATAAAATTATCTGAATTATTAAACACCCGCATGGGCCTCGACACTACGCTGAATGCTTAAACTTAGTGTCTGAGGATGTTGCACGGACTGCAACCTGATTTAGTTTTAGGACTGCATCTGGGTTAACAAAACCTAAAAATCTATTATAAGAATTTCAACTTAGTAAAATATCTGAGAAGCTAATCCTGTCATGTGATAATAGATTTGATCCTATGTTAGGAGCTAAACAAAGTAGACAGGATCTAAAGTTCTCAAATATATTTGAGTCAATCAATTAACTACCCCGATGATGGTGTTGAAGGGTGATTTCAACCAGTGGGGATACTTCCATCAAAATGTGATTCTAAATTCAAATCAAATTAACTTAAATCAAATATCAATCTAAAAACTGTTTGAATGAAATTCAATCATTAAAAGCTTAAAGTAAATTCAATCTATCCACCTTCCGCAATTATTTGTCGGAGGTGACAAATTAAGAAAACTCTAGCTCATAAAAAAGCTAATGTCAAATCAAGTGTTCTACTATGTTCACTCTTAATCAATCTCTTATCAGTAAGGACGTGACCCGTATCCTCTGACTGCATGGCTTGGCCAGTAGGCTCCATCGATTATGCAGTTATGACCAAAGTCCTCTGATTGGGTGGCTTGACCAATAAGACTCTATTATATTACAGTCACAACCGTAGCCCGTATGATCTCCAATGGCTTTGCTTATTGAGTTGTGAATCATAGGGTATACTTGATAAGGCAAAAGTCATATGTCAGCTAAGGTAGACTTAAGCTTGTTCTCTTAGACAAACACCACTCTATGTCTACAAGGATTTCTTGGACGATATAACCCATGTGTTGCTGAGAAGAATCCTTTGGTCAGGTTGGGTCGACTACCTCCTCTGACTAAGTATACTAGGGACCACGACCACCCGGGATGATGGAACCATAGGATCTAGATCGGGCACATCATCATTCCCCCAACCATCCAGTTTAAACTGAAATGGTGAATTTCATAATCTTAAATTCTAAAACTCCATATTTTGCTACTATACTACATTGCTAACCACGCCCTTAATCAAAAGTTTTCTCTCACATATTGGGAGGGGTAATTAACTATAGGGGCTTGCATAGAAAACCTAGAACCAGATCTAAAGTCCTCACAAAATGAGGGTGAAATCTCTGGGTAGTGTTTTATCTACTATTCCATCTGCCTTGTGAAAATTACACTGACACATTCTAAAATCAAACTCTCTTCAATTGAATATTGTCGAGAGATCGGTAGTGAATTTTCAGAGCCCACAATTAGTTCATCTAGTTTAAAAAGAGGGTAGACTAGTAAAGCTTATAAGTCTACATCAAGTGCTTCTTCATAATATCACCAAAGAAAACATTTGCTACCTAGCCCATATGTATTCACTTACATTAGTTTTATTTTTCATCGCCTTTTTTTGAAGGATTATAACATATTGATGGCATTCTTTAAGCGTTCATTCTATATTATTATGACTTTATAGGATCACAACAATTTGAAGGAAAAACTAATACATATCAAATGAATTATATCTTATTATTTGAAAAATAAATATTCCTAAAATGAGCAAAAAGACTTGAAATTTTGTGGGAAATTGCTAATAATGATGATGATGATTCTTGAAAATTGATTTTATATTCTAGACAATTTTAATTTTATATTTCATTTTAATGCACCTTTTTTTAATATCTTAATGCTCCTAATAACAAAAAAATACATCATCTTTACTCACTACATTTCAACATTTTCCTGAAATGCTAAGTGTCATGCCAATGCCTTAAAATTAAGGAAATAACATGATTAATATTGTTAAATTATAGGAGTGAGAAATGTAATAATAATTAGTTGAGTAAAATATTAATAAAATTACCAATTTTGGCCACTAACATTTGTAAATTATTGAGAAATCACTATATTTTTTAATTTTGTTTTTAATTGGATCATTTCTCATCAAAATAAAAAATATATATAATGATAAATAGATCACATTAAATATCTATTATACATTAAAGAATAATATAGTTATTATATATTCTAATACAATAGACAATATGTTCTATTAAAAATTTATTAATAGTTTTATTATTTTAATGATTTAATGCTTATACTATCCTATTTTTATCATAAATATTTAAGGTAATATTTTCCATAATAAATGATTAAATTATTATTAAAATTAAAAATATAATGAATTATCCATCATTTTCTAAATGATAGTGTCAAACTAATAACTAGAATAGAAGTTAGATGATTTTTTGGAATGCTTCCTAACAAGATTTAGTTTAATACTTGAGTGGGATATGAAAATAACAAATGAAGTTTATCATTTGTTTGTAAGAACCAAAAGATAAACCATCCATAAGAAATTCCATAATTTGTCTTATCAAAGATCTTGATGTATAATCAATGAAAAATACCTGAAACCATTCTAAGCTTGGGGTATGAATGGACAAACAAAAACTTTTGCTCCTATTTAAAGAAAAACTTTTCATGGGTGGAACACAACCCTTTCCTAGACCCCATCTCATTAATGTTTGTTTTGCATGGTTAAGATTGTTATAAATTTAGGCCTCATTGATTTATACAAATTGCAAATGTGTTTTGAATCATCGATCGTACATGAATATCTAGCATGTTCTTCCATGAAAAACTTGAGAAGATAAAAAAAAAAAGAATTGGATATGGTTATTAAAAGTTTCACGTGAGTTAAAATAATGAATCCACTTTCATTCCTCATATCTAAAAAGAATTAGTTTTCCCGTCTTGTTAATCTTAAATCATATATTTTTATTTATGCATAATTGGTAATTAGTTAGAAGCTAATGAGATTAAGATATCAATACAAAAGATCTCAAAAGTTTTAAAGAAAATATTTTATGAATGATTTCTTTTAGTTTTAGTGACTTTATATTTATTTAGAACTAGTAACTCATTATTTTTTATTTGAAGTGTTGTTGTTACAATAAGTTTTTTCATAAAGTAATGTCATATATCCTTTTTAAGAAATATGGTGCACTTAAGAGAAATAATGAACATAAGGATGAAAAATAAACAAAGAAACTAACAAAAAAAGAAGAAGATATTATAGTTAGATTCAAATTTAATATTATGACTTATATAATAAACAAATTGAGCATGGGTTCACTTCAGCTTAAACCCATTGAAGTTATTATAGTTAATTTTTCTATTTCCAAAGCATATCGGTAACATGCTTTTATTTTGGAAAGAAAGTGTGGATGCTTTATTTCAAACATAAAAATTATATATATTTAACACTAAATGAAGTTAGGATTGAATTATACCCAAGAGAATTTTAAACGATTATTAATTTCAAACATTACATGGAGACAACGAACATACTATTTACTCAACTAATTATGTGCGAGCAAATGAAAACCAAATAAAAAGATATGAAAATGATATTTGAAGCTCTTTAGAGATTTCTCTAAAGAGTCTCCCAAGAGTGAGGCTCATTAAATTTATAATTTATCACATGAAACTTAACAATCAATATAGAAATGTTACAATAATCACTCTAAGCTATTTATTATAGTATAAATACTTAATAATGAAATAATTTTTTATAAGCCTCAAGAATACCTAAACAATTTGTTTGTTTGTTAAAAGAGATTAATAATAATATATATAATAAAGTACCTCTTGGTTATACACAACACAAAAATTGGCATTCAAGTTTGGTCTAGATTCCCAAATAACAAACTTGTATTTTCTTATAAAAAATTAAATCAACTTGTTAACTTTGTCAACAAATGTGATAATGAGTTCCCCTTGAAAAAATAGAAATCTTGCATTACTTTTAATATATCAATTAAATATATTCAAATGTGACAATTTAGATAAGAAATATGAGACCCCAAAATAAATTTACTTTTTTAAGAATAGTAATACAAACATTTGGAAGCTTTACATTAGATTTTAGAACATATAGTTTATCTTACCTCACTATTAGAAGCATGCCTTCTTATTTCATTATTTTGGAGAAGGGCTAGTTTTTTTAAAAAAAATTGTATAATTTATATTTTTTTATTTTGTCATCATTTGGAGATTAAGATACTCTCATAGAAGAAGAGTTTTTCATGCTTTCCCAACTTCTATTCTTTTTTAATACACTATATCAATCTTCAGATAATAAAGTTTAAGAATATCTTCTAGTGCCATTATAATTTGAAATTATTGATAGTAGTTTAGGTTTGAATGGATAAGTAAAAGTTTTGCTCCCTCTCCAAAGTAAAGCATTTTATGGGTGGAACACAACCTTTGCTTAGCTCCCTATAATTCATGTAAGTTATGCATAGGTAATATTGCTATGAATTTATGCCTCATTGAAACTACAAAATATGTTTTGAATCATCTTGGATATATGTATATCTAGCATGTGCTTCTATGGAAAACATGGTGAGATCAACGAAAAAAGATTGGATATGGTTACTACAAGTTTCATAGCAGTTAAAATAATAGATTTTCTTTCATATCTTATTTCTAAAACAAGTTACATTTTCCCCATTTATAATGTTAAATAACATTTTATTATATTTAATGCATAACTGGTAAATAATTAAAAGATAATGAAATAAAGATTTCGTCACACAAGGATCCCAAAAGTTTTTAGGAAAATATTCCATGAATGATTTATTTTTAGTTTTAGTTATTATATATTTATTTAAAATTAGGATCACATTATTTCTTATTAAAGTATGGGTGGTTTTCTCATAAAGTAATATCACATGTCTTTATTAAAAAAATTATGCACTTTCGAGTGCAATAATGAACACAAGGATAAAAAATAATAAGGAAATAGAATTTATTTGATTTCACAAGTTTTCCTTTGTTCATGAGACATGGTTGGCAAAATAATTTGAAAAAGCGACTTATATTAGAGAGTACAAAAGAAGGGTTGGGTGTGCATGAAATTGAATCTTTCTTATACTCTACCAACTAAAGTAACAAGAGTGATAGAAATATCATTATGGATTTACTAAGGAGAAGAGGAGGTGGGAGAACATATCTTCCATCATAAGAATGAGCATAAGTGAGGACAAGGTAGTTGTTGAAGAGATGTGAGAACAACTTCTAGAGTGAGATTATCAACAATAACATCAATTTTAATACTATTAGGAAAAAAAGACTACCCTTAAAATAGATGTGTTTTGAGATTGAAAAGATTTTTGATGACTAAGGAGAGACATCGAGCCATTTTGAATATTGGACTTTCTTAGGATTAATAATAATTTTTATTGATGTTAAGCGCTTTCCTTGGCACATTTTTTACAAAAATGGATCTCATGCCAAGAAAAAATGTAATGAGAGCTTAGCTTTCACTCAAATATCACCTTTTACTAATAATCTTTAGCATGAAATCTAATCCAAATAATATCCAAGCAATTTTAAGTGATATTAATTTTCATTAAAACTCTTGCGATCAAAAGCTTAGAGACAACATCAAAGAAGAATCCTTGTGACAATGGTTGCTAATTAAAGAACACAATGACAATAAGATAGCCTTATCAAATAGGTAGACTCTTAAACAAGAAGGTTCTATCTAAATAATAGAAAAATTTTAATTAAAAGTTGGAATATATAAAAATTATGGTATGCTTAGCTAGAATATATAAATGCATTAATAATAATCAAATGAACAATTAATGCTTTCATGGGAGAAGAGTTATACTTTAAGGCATATAAGAGTTCAATTAATTTCAACTCATAAAAGCATTCTTTCTTCCACGATGAGCAAGAGAGGAAGATCTCAAGCGAGACACTATAGCTATCATTAAATACATACTAAGAAAAACAAAGAAAAGAGAATAAAAGAACAAATGAGAAGGTGTTTTATAAAAAATGAAAATTTAATTTATAGAAAAAAAGCAAAATTTTTAAAATAAAAAAATATATATATATATATATATATATATATATAGCATATATATATTATATATATATATATATATATATATATATATATATATATATATATATATATATATATATATATATTTCGAACAAAGGAGCAGTAACTTTTATAATCTTCTAACTGTTCAGAATTTGGCAGCACAGGAGATAGCCACCAAACAATTTCAATTTGACTACATGAAAACTTAAGCAAAAAAATAGTCTTTATCTTCTACTAGTAGCTCATGTTATTAGCCCCTCATGAGTAAAAAATATATATATCAAGAAATAGAAATTAGGCAATGTGGACCCCATGCAATATACAAGGACCCCCTTTGCCATGCTTAACTCTCAGGACTTCCAATTATAAAACGGGTGTGATCAGAAATCAGCCATGGAAGGGGAAGGTCATTTGAAAGAACAAAACAGCTTACTTTCCTGCTTGGTAAGCCTCATGCATCCAAGGAAGGATAAGAGCCAAGTCCATTGGCATCAGGAGCTGAAATCAGGGATGATAACTGTTCTCCAGAGTGCGTTGATTTCCTTGATCTCTGGCTCTTTGGAGAAGCAGTGTAAGGTGAATGTAATCGTCGACGCCGAGTAGAATGAAGATGGCGGACCTTGGACTTTGGGCAAGCCGGTTGAGTGATTCGAGAGAATAACCTTTCTCCACCGCCTCGGTGGCGCTCGTCCAGCGTCTTGTAGGCCTGCTGGAGAACCTTAAGTGTTTCCCTAATCCTTTTCCTCTTGGCAGCTATATCATCAGGTTCTCGTAACATATCATCAAAAAGATTTTCTCTGTAAAGTTTTCTAATAAAAACATTGTGAAGCTCTCTTTTTGTATGATTCACCAGGAAGTGCATAATCGCCTTTGGCACAGTATCTTCAATATTTTTCCGAACAATGTCATAGTACGATTTCAGTAATAATTTTGTAATGGAAATCTCCAAAGCTTCCTGCTCCGATTGATTTTCTGATGGCTTCAAGATCATTGGAGGCTCTTTTAGTTGGATCATGGTAAGTGAATGTTCCACATTGTGAGAAGGAACAGTAAGAGGCTTATTTGATGAGCTCTCTTTTGCTGGTACACGGTTCTCGCTAACACCAAAAATGGATGAAATGCCCCAAATGGGTCCACTTCCACTTGAACTTCCAGCTAAACCCGGTCTGTCAGAATCTGAAACAGGTCTCGCTCCCGAAGCCTGATCATGAACAACTCCATTTGCTCCAGCCCTAGCAAGAATGGCACGAGATTTTTGACTCTTTTCAGATACTTGTAACTTATCACCATCTAAACCATCCTTGGGTCTGGAAACTGATGCTGCTAATCTTGAAGCCTTGACTTGTTGCTGTGCAATCTCCACAGCCTTGTTTCCTCCAATAAAATTTGGATGTGAAGTATTTATATAATCCATCTCCATTTCAATTAGGTGGGTTATCATGGTTTCTGCTGGATGAAGTCCATCTCGCAAGAAATTTCCAATTACTTCATCCATGCACTTCCGTAGAACAGGATATCTATGAAGCTCATTAGATAAGCTGTGATGGCTCATCTTAATCAATTCATCATAGATGAACTTTGCACACTGAAGGCTTGGATCTAGTAGACGACCAATCTGCCTTCTTACAAGAACTTCAAAGGGTACCTCAGGTACAAACAAAGCACTTTTAGGACCAGTAGCATTCTGAATGGCCATGCGAATGTCCTCATCACTGACATCCTCACAAGGATCAACTTCCTCTAAACTCTTCACAAAAATTGATTGGAAAATATAATGAATGCGTGCCCCACCAGAAAGCTCTGCAGTTGATAATTCCTCATTTTTTCCCTCAATCATTGAAGTAAAAGCTTCGCAATATTTTGTAAGAATGTTCAAAAGTTTCACACCCTGACCAGCCTTCGATTCTACAACATCCCCATAGGCAGCATGCTCCTTTGCCACAGCCACCAACTGGGAATTTATGCGAGACTTCAATCCAGGAAGAACTGACCTAATATGTTGCACCAAAATCTGATTCAGTTTCTTAGCTAATTTGGGAACCCCGCAACAATGAGAAAGACCATGATATACAGGCTGACGTCTAAAGAACTTCTCTTCATTCTCCAGAGCATCTTTTATGCTTCGATTTAAATTAATATCCTGTTGACTACGATTAACCACTCCAACATAGCCAAGTCGAAGTGGAATCACATTTCCCAGAAGAAAATTTCGTGCATCAGTACCTCTATCCATTATATCAAGCTTTGTGATGACACCAATTGTTCGAGAGCCATCTGGATCAGCAATCCTTGCCATTTGAAGTGCATCAGAGTTTGATAAATCTGCATTTGCTGGTGAAACTGCCAATATTATACAAGTTTCATGTCTGATGTATGATAATATCATTGTTCTGATTCTAGCCTCAATGTCACTTGGTTGATCACCAACTGGAACCTTTGTTATTCCAGGCAAATCGACCAGAGTAATATTAAGGACATTTGGCGAATAAATCTTTAAACGAATTTGCTTGTCTGAAACTCCTTTATTGCCCCCAGCTTCACGGTCAGTTTCAGCCTGAATCTCACGCCCGATTTCCGAGAAATCGTAAAACGTCTTGCCGGGGTTGTGCAAAAACTCTCCCCACTCCTTTACATCACCTGAAGGCGCATCCGGCTTGTGGGGGAGATGGACGAGTTGCAAGCCAGGCGTCGCGTCCAAATATCAGAACCAGCGGTAAAATCGCGCAACTAGCGCCACAATACGCTCGACCTCGGCTCCCAACCCTGCGGCGGTCGATCGTCGGAGCTCCCAATGTGCGAAGATGTCCTGCAACTTGTTCACGATCGGAATCTGAGCTCCCAATTGGGCTGGCTGCCAGGTGGGGAAGAGGAGGCGCATTGGCACCGGGCCGTGTCCTCGCCATCAGTTCTTCCACCCACTCCTTGATCGGAGAGGACTTTGTGCCTTCCGAGAGCGCACGGTATGGCAGAAGAGAAACAAACCCTAGAAATCAGTAATGTAAGAACGGTGCATGAATAACAAAATGTAATGTAAATAGAATGTAAAAATAACAAAATGTAAAAATGAAATTTACATACATACCATGACGCCAGCGCGTGCAGGCCAGCCCTCCCGTAGGCCTGCCGCGCCCTCGTGATCCGCCCGCCGCCCGCCACCCGCCAGCCATGTGGCCAGCCCGCCGGATCCAGACCAGCGTGTTCAGCGTCATTGACCGCGGCCGTGGCCAGCAGACCGCCGCGTGATCCGCGCAACCAGCCGTCGTCGACCAGCTGCCGATGCCAGCGGCGACCAGCCTCGACCTTCACTCTGCGACCATAGTTGCCGCGCCGACCCGTTCCGCGATTGCCTCGACCATTGTTTCCCCCGTTCATTGTCAACGCCCGTCAAAATTTCGCCGTCTGGTCTTGACGCAAAGACATTTCTTGACTATAAAATTACTACTAGCAATTTATTTACCATTAATCCAACCCGAACCTTATGCCCGCGTAATGTCCATGGTCCGTAACCTCAATTTCTTCCACATACCTACACATATTTGTGTATTGCATCTCCTTAGTAGTCATAATCTTGTGCTTACATGAAGATGTTCTCTCAAAATATGTGGTTAATGGACTGCAGTTGAAGAATTTACTATTTTGAAGTACTTGACACATATATTTTTTGATGATTGAGATAATATCATCCAAAATAGAGAACCGATATGACCAAAATTGCTCTAGTTGAAGCAGAATCTTGATCAGCAAGCTAATCGAAATTGAAGTGAGATCAAGCACTTAAAATATCATTGAAAACTTTGAGACATCAGTTAAATTCCTAAAAAGCTCTCAAATATGAAGTGTTTATAGTCAAATCGAGCGTCTCGACGAGCCGGTTCCAACAAGCCTAAGATCTCACAATTCCGACCTCATTTGAGCATCCAAATGTTCGAAATACATCAAATGATCAAAAGGAATCGTCCAGAGCCGTCCGATGGGGAGGAGTGGTTTGGGTTTTCCATGTATTTACAAGACTGCCACTCCTCCAATCTATAAATAGCCCCTCATTCTCCATATGAGGGGACACCTTGGGGGGGCCAAGTGAAGGAGAGGAGGCAAGCAGAGCTCACGAGCTCGAAGATCCCAAGCGATCATAGGCGGTCGTCAACCACCGTCGGTAGCCAACCGTCGGCCGACCTCGTCAATCACCTAATCGTTCCTTGCATTTTACGCGAAGTTGTTCCTATATTTATGCGGTGTTCCTGCATTTCCACAGAAATTCTACACATATTTGTGGCATCTCCTTCCTTAGTAATAATCTTGTGCTTACATGAAGATCTTTCTCTCAAAATATGTGGTTAATGGACTGCAGTTCGTTGAAGAATTTACTATTTTGAAGTACATGGCACATATATTTTTGATGATTGAGATAATATCATCCAAAATAGAAAGTGATATGACCCTGAAAATTCCTTTAGTCGAAGCACGAATCTTAATGCCGAAAGCAAGCTAATCTGGTCGAGATCAAGCACTTAAAATATCATTGAAAACTTTGAGACATCAGTTAAGTTCCTAAAATGCTCTCAAATATGAAGTGTTTATAGTCAAATCGAGCGTCTCGACGAGCCGGTTCCAACAAGCCTAAGATCTCACAATTCCGACCTCATTTGAGCATCCAAATGTTTGAAATACATCAAATGATCAAAAGGAATCGTCCAGAGCCGTCCGATGGGGAGGAGTGGTTTGGGTTTTCCATGTATTTACAAGACTCCTCCAATCTATAAATAGCCCCTCATTCTCCATATGAGGGGACACTTTGGGAGGCCAAGTGAAAGAAAAGAGGCCCAAGCAAGAGAGAGGAGAGAGCTCTAAAGATCCTCCAAGCATGTCGCCACTGATGGAGTCAACCACCGCCGCCCGTCGGCCCATTGATCCTTGCCATCGCATCTCCCGGTCTCCATCATGATGACTTCTACGTGAATGTTTCGCCATTTCCTGATTATTCCACAGTTCACCATCATTTGCTACTACTTAGTTACAACGATCGTTGTCACATAGTTGTTCCTTTCTCATATACAATTCAGATCCGGTATCGGAAGATCTTGTACTCAAAGCAGATACATAGTGGAAGCTTTTCTTGGGCTAGGCCCGTATTTTCCCTCTTTTGAGGTTTTCCGTAAAAATTCTGGACCTTTCTTGTTCACTCTTTAAATACTGTGTGTTTGGATTTTCCAGCCAAGCTAAAAACTTTTACTCTACCGCAACTGGTTTTCTAGCATGCAACAAACATAAATATGGAATATAATGCCACTCTTGAAATAAGAATCGCACATGAACACAACTAAAATACGACCATTTCTTTTATTTCAATTTCAACTAGTTAAAATATATGTGAAAAAAAAAAAAATTATTGTTTCGTGCTAGAAAACCGTTCGGTAGAGTAAAGTTTATGCCTTAGCCTTGTTGAAATCCACACAGTATTTAAAGAGTGAAAGAAAACTTGAATTTTCGTGAAATACCTCGAAAGAGGGAAAAATCACTTGAGCTTCCACTATATATTTATTTTGGAGTACAAGTTTTCCCGATAATGGGATTACATAATTGTATATAAGAAGGGCTGACAATGGGAATCCCAAAATCAGACAACAACAACCATATAGTCACGTTCAGGTTGTAACAGTTGCTAATGGTAGCAAATGATGGTGAACAGTGGGGAATAGCCACTAACGATGAAGGTCATCATGATGGAGACCGGATTTGAGTGAGGATCAGTGATAGCGTGGCGGTGGCGGTGGTTGGTAACCAACGGTCGGTGGTGGCGATTATGCGGAGGATTTTCAGCTCTCTCCTCTCTCTTGCTTGGCCTCCCCTCATATGAGAAATGGGGAGCTATTTATAGATTGGAGGAGTGACATCTATGTAAATACATGCAAAATCCGAACTACTCCTCTCCATCGGACGGCTCATGATGATTCCCTTGATCATATGATGTATTTTGTGTATTTGAATGCTCAAATGAAGTCAGAATTATGAGATCTTGGGCTCGTTAGATCCAGCTTGTCGAGACGCTCGATTTGACTATAAACACTCCATGTTTGAGAGTTATTTAGAGATTTAACTGACATCCCAGAATTTCCAAGGATATTTTAAGTGCTTGATCTCGATCAGTTTAAACTTCGGATCAGCTTGCTTTTAGCATCAAGATTCGTGCTTCGACTAGTAGTATTTTAAGTGCCATATCAGTTGTGGTGGAAATGCGGTATAGCGAGATAAGATGTATCGCCCGCCCTAGAGCACTCGTGGCCGTTCATTACGGATGGGTCCGTAACCTTGAAATCTCGCACGCATACCTACACACATCCACGGCCCTGCATCTGCTTCCGTATTCATAATCTTGTGCTTCATGGTTTCACAAAATGTGTGATTAATGGACACTCAAATTTCATTGAAAAATTTGCTATTTTCAAGTTTTGACATATATATTTTGGATGATTGAGATAATGTCATCCAAAAATAGGCAATTGATATGATACTTAAAATACTACTATACCAATGCTAAAAGCAAGCTGATCTGAAGTTGAAACTAGTCGAGATCAAGCACTTAAAATATCATTAGAAACTTTGGGACATCAATTAAACTCCTAAAAAGCTCTCAAATATGGAGTGTTTATAGTCAATCAATCTCGACTCGTTCCAAGCCAAAGATCTTACAATTCGACTTCATTTGAGCATTCAAATACACAAAATACATCATATGATCAAGGGAATCATCATGAGCCGTCAGGAGAGTGGTTCGGATTTTGCATGTATTTACAGAGACGCCACTCCAATCTATAAATAGCCCCTCATTTCTCATATGAGGGGAGGTCAAGCAAGAGAGAGGAGAGAGCTCTAAAGCTTGAAGATCCTCCAAGCACAATCCTACCACAACTCGACGGCCGTCAACCACCGTCGCCGGCCGCCGCCGCTGATCCTCGCTGTCGTCAATTTCTATCAGTCTCCATCATGATGACCTTCATCGTTAGTCGATGTCCCTCGTTGTTCACTATTATCTACTACCACTAGCAACTGTTACCACCTGAACGTGATTACATAGTTGTTGTTCTCTTCTCATATGCAATCTTGTAATCTCGTTATCGGAAAGATTTTGTACTCTGAAATAGATAGATAGTGAAAGATTTTTACTGGGCTAGACCCCGTGGTTTTTTCCCTCATTTCGGGGTTTTCCACGTAAAAATTCTGGAGTTTTCTTGTTCACTCTTTAAATACCTATGTGTGTGCTAGATTTCACAACAAAGCTAAGGCGTAAACTTTCACTCTACCCAGAATTTTCTAGCATAGCTTTGCCATCGTGGAAATCTTTGCCGGTCACCTATACCCCGCATTTCCACCACAACTGATATGGCACTTAAAATACTACTAGTTGAAGCACGAATCTTGATGCTAAAAGCAAGCTGATCCGAAGTTGAAATTGATCGAGATCAAGCACTTAAAATATCCTTGGAAACTCTGGGATGTCAGTTAAATCTCTAAATAATTCTCAAACATGGAGTGTTTATAGTCAAATCGAGCGTCTCGACGAGCCGGATCTAACGAGCCCAAGATCTTATAATTCTGACTTCATTTGAGCATTCAAATACACAAAATACATCATATGATCAAGGGAATCATCATGAGCCGTCCGATGGAGAGGAGTGGTTCAGATTTTGCATGTATTCTGAGCACTCCTCCAATCTATAAATAGCCCTCATTCCTCATATGAGGGGGAGGAACTAGAGAGAGCTCTAAAGCTTGAAAATCCTCCAGGCATAATCGTGCCACCACTCGACGGTCGCCGACCACCCCCGTTGGTTACCAACCACCGCCGCCGGCCGCCGTCGTCAGCCGCCACCGCTGATCCTCACCGTCGTCAATCTCCGTCGGTCTCCATCATGATGACCTTCATCGTCAGTGTCTATTCCCCGCTGTTCACCATCATTTGCTACCACTAGCAACTGTTACAACCTGAACGTGACTATATGGCTGTTGTTGTCTGATTTTGGGATTCCCATTGTTAGCCCTTTTTATATACAATTATGTAATCTCGTTATTGGGAAAACTTGTACTCAAAAACAAATATACAGTGGAAGCTTTTTACTGGGCTAGGCCCCGTGTTTTTTCCCTCTTTTTGAGGTTTTCACATAAAAATTCTGGAGTTTTCTTCTTCACTCTTTAAATACCTGTGTGTGTGCTGGATTTCGCAACAAGGCTAAGGCGTAAACTTTTACTCTACCACAACTGGTTTTCTAGCACGCAACAATTATATTGCATAAATTCAATCAATTCTTACTACAAAATATACATTGACCACTGCTTGTAGTTACATAAAATGGTTAGCATTTTATATCTGATAAAATTAAGTGCTTCCATTTGAATAAAAATTTTAAAAATATATATATATATATATATATATATATATATATATATAAAAAATTAAAATAAAATGAGCTAGAGCTTTGGAGTTTGTAGAATACGGTGAAACAAATTAAATTACCTTATTACTTAGCTCTTAAACATGGCTTTATATAGCTACCTCCAACATCTAATTGCTTGAATTAATTGTAAGCTATTTTCGTCACTTTATTATCATCATAAACACTTAAGAGGATGCATATGATAGCTTAAAATTGTTGTTCTATTTATAACAATTGCAAAATAATAGCATCTATTTAATTATTTCTCTATTCCATTCAAACTAATTGCTTGGATTTCATTGAAAAGATATTTAAGGTTCACACATATGTCCAAAGATGCACACTTCTTTAGTTGATATTAAAATCATCATTTTATTCAGGCACTCTCTCTATAATTTTATGAGAATTTAAACTGATTTATAAAATATATTGTATTCACTTTAACATGATGAAGATGATGAACTTAATTGTTAAAAGCACCATACCAATACAAATATACTAAAGAATTTGGAGTCTTAGTGACACAAAGTATTTGTGTTGCGATATAAAATAGTAGATATATTTACAAAACTAATTTAAAAATAAAATGACTAATCTTCTTCTAGGAAGACAAACATACTCTCATATGAAATTCAGAAAATATATTGTTTAATTAATGACTTTGATCTAATTAACTAAAAAACATTTCCCAAAATCTATATTTTTGGATCGACTGAAACTACATTCCATTACATAAAATATGTGATTTCTAATGGCATAATCCAATAGGATATTCGACCGAATTCGAGCAAAAATTTCAAAAAAAAATTCATTATGTTTAAGTGAAATATTTTTTGATAGAAAATTCTTCAAAATCATGAGATATAATATCACAACCTGACGGTAGGAGCTTTAATAAATGACCTTAGAGGACAATCCAACTCAGAAAATTTAAGTTTAGGTTGACAATTACTTTTAAATAGAGTTTTGATCAAGTATGTAGAATTGATTATTAGTGTGGTTAAATTTCAGTTGACCCAAATAACTTAAAATTCATCCACTACTATTAAAGTTTAGGTTAACTAGACTATGTTAAAGGCATGTACATTATTAGGTTAAATGAATCATATAATTGGACTATATTTCTACGAAATTGCATGATTTATATAATAAGTGGGTTAGATTAGTCGGATTTGATTTTACTCAGATTCAAGTCAAATATTTTGACTTAGATAATATACATGTAGAGTTTGGTTCAACACCATTTGAAGTTAATGGAGTTAATTTTTTGTTATATCGCATGTCAATATCTTGATTTTATCTTGGAAAGAAAATTTGGATGCATTTATTTGAAACAAAAAAAATTAAATATATTTAACACTTAATAAAGCCGGGGTTTGAATTATATCAATGGGAATTTGACATGAATATTGATTTTGAATATTACATGGAGAGCACAAGTTAACTATCAACTCTACTAACTATGTACCAATTACTAAAGACCAAATAATAAACAATTATAAGAAATGATATCAAAGTCATTGGATCATAATTTAGAGAAATTTTATCCCAAAGTGAGCTTCAAAAAAATTTTAATTCAAAACATGAAGCTCAACAATCATTATGACAAATCTACACTAATCACTCTAAATTATCTATTATAGTAAAAATGCTTAATATTAAAATAAATTTTATATGCCTCAAGAACATTTTAATCAAGTTACTTGATTATTAAAAGTGATTAATATGACATATAATCAAAGTGACATCATTTCAAACTATTTAAAGGACCCTAAATCCTAAATTTGACTTCTCGTGAATTTTTTTACTTCTCGTTTTTACAAACATATAATTTTTAATAAATTCTCAACACCATGTGGCATTATTGATTTGTAATCTTGTATGAGGTTACATTATGATTATATTGACGTTGATTTGTAATCTTGTATAAATACATATCATATGTCAATACACAAGCAATTTGTATAATAAATTTTACATCAAAAAATAAATGTTGCCTCAATACATATATGAATAATAGGGTAGTACCTACAAGGAATACACAAGAGATGTGTATTGACAGCATAGTTCGGAGTACAACGAAATGAGCTTGCAATCAAAGTAACGCACAACATCTATGTATTAATAACGCAGTACATATAGTGAATACGCAAGAGTTGTGTCTTGACAGTGCAATTCAGAGTACAATGAAATGAGCTTGCATTCAAAGAAATATACTTCATCTTTGTATTAATAGTGCGCTTACCTTGAATACATAAGTGTTGTGTGTTGACAACATAGCTCAATGTAATGACATGATGTACAATCAAAACAAAATACATATAATTTGTGTACATATAGTGTAGTACATACAGTGAATACATAAAAAATTGTGTATTGACAACTCAATTTAGAATACAACAAAATGAGTATGCATTCATAACAAAATTTACATTTCATTAATATGTTATTTGGATACAAAAAAATTGTACAACAATGCATGTTCGCTCCACCACAAACAAAAAAAAAAAAAGAAAACTTTTGGGGTTTACATGTACACCCTAAACCTCAAAATTTTACTATATTCATTACATAAATGAGGGAGGAAATTTGCGATGCATAGTAATTCATTTCATAAAAAAGTTAGAAGAGAAATAAGATTACTATCAGTAGTTGTATGTAGGCAATTGTTGCCATTGTATCAACTTCTCAACTTTACCTCCTCTTCAAACCCCAATATCCATAAATACAATCATATTATATGAATGAATAAACTAATGTAATTATGCCTATAATAAATAAATAGATTTTTTAAAATGAATAATAATTTATTTTATAAATAAAAATAATTACATCTAATTCTATAACTAGATTTGGCTTTAAAATTACGACATAATATTATTTTTGTTTATTATGAATAGTCATGCGTGATAATTTATACTATTAGGATTATTATGTTTATGGCAGGCCGTTTAAGTCTATAGAAATTAATAATATCATCCAAGTTTCCAAGAGTTTTAATATGAGATCGATTATTTCTATTTATCAAAAATACTAAATTATTATCTTTATTTGAATTTCCTGGTTAGAAGAGATAAGAAGTTTGATAGGATGTAGAATCTTTATAAAAGAATATATATATATAGAGAGAGAGAGAGAGAGAGAGAGAGAGAGAGAGAGAGAGAGTGTGAGAGAGAGAGAGATAGTCAAACCAAGAAATTGACTAACGAAACACTCATGCATGGCTCTAACAACTCATGGAGTTTCTAACATACCCACGGATTTTTTGAAATATATATTCATATAAAAATACCAGGTAATTGATTTTTACTCATAAATTTAAATTTTTTGAATTCAAAAAAATTAATTATTAATATATCTAACCGAACTTTAAACTTTCTTAAATTGACTTTCTTATAATCAATTTTTTGCATGAAATACCACAAAGTCAAGTCAATTATCAAGCAAATATTAATTACTTACAAAATTATCTGATAAAGTGACCGCATCGATGGTGTTGAGTCCAACAGCAACAAATTTAGCTATTCTTTGATTGAGACTATCAAAAGGACTTGGGAGCCCATTGTTTGCACTGGTCCGATTTGATACCAAACTATCTCTTCTTCCAAGAAAAACTGTCCATGGACGGCCTCCACTCTGTCATTAATGACGTCAAATTATTCAATCAGTCTGTTAGTAGAGGAAATTGTGCTCTTAAATGACAATATGGGGTGCAAGCATCTTAGCATATTAAGAGTTTGACTCTCAATCAAAAAGTTTTGAATTCAAGTTCTTGCATATGTATTAGATAAAATTTTTAAAATAAGTATGATTTAAAATATAATTAATAATTTACGTATATTAAAAAAAATTTTAGATATAGGTATAGTCGTCTGTTTAACGGGCAACTAGCTTCAGGTTATCAAAACCGGGCCGATCAGACTGATCGGGCCCATTCGTGCAAGCCATCCTAATTTTCGTCTGTGATTTCATCCGTCCGAGCAACCGAGCGGCCTTCCCACCCTCCGCCAAAGCTCCGTCCGGCCTTCCCGCCCTCTGCCGAAGCTCCGTCGGGCCTTCCCATCCTCCGCCAACGCTCCGACTGCTGGCCATTATCGGACAACCAAGCTCCCTTGGCCGGTAGCCACCCGCAAGCCCTTTCGAAGCCCATTTCCTTGGACGACAGCTGCATCCCTTGCTTCTGCCAGCCTTCATCTTCGTTCGACAGCCTGAAGAACCCAACATTGGCTTCTGGCGATGCTTCCGGCGGCTCCGTAGCTTTTAGGGAAGTTTTTGGCGATGCTTCCTATTCATTAGGGAAGTTTTGACTATTTCTATGGTTCGCAATGCACATTGACGATGATCTTCATAAATGCATGGTAAATCTCAAAATTTTTCATTGTAGTTGATTAGGTTGTATGCATTGTTAGAATTTAATTTAGGGTTTTAGTTTAGGGATTGGGGTTGTGGTTTAGAGATTTGAGTTATAATTTTGTGTGATCACGTCATTAAAAAGTGTGAACATTTAAGATATGTTGGGTCTATTGTTCAAAATAATTGTGAAATAGTTTTGGATGATATTAGTAGGATTCAAGTTGGATGGTTGAAGTGAAAGAATGCATTTGGCCTATTGCAATCAAAAAAATTCCACTATAGTAGCATTTGGCCTATTACTTAGGTGGATGATTGGCTTAAGTCTTATAGATAAAATACAGAATGAATATATTCATAAAAATATTTGTCTGTGCAAGCTATTTTTAAATTTACGTAATTCTAATGTGGTTGATTATATTTTAGATATTTAATTTACCTCAACTCATCTTGTCAAGAATGAGTAGAGAGTTTGTTTTGTTGATCTTATTCTACGGAGGCAAACTAAGTGTCGATGACCTATTCATTCCAAGTTATATGGGCGGTCGAAATCGTCCAATTAAGGTTCTTAGGCACATCATCTTATTGGATTTGAAACAAAAAATTATGAGATCACTGCATATTAATTCAGAGCGTCACACAGTTTCTCTGACTTGTCTCTATCTGGTGGATAACAGATTTATAATGTCTGTTATTTCTGATGGTGAAGTTTGAGTCGAAGATGCTAACGTTGCATCCATATCAGCTGATCCAGTGTTGAGGCCAGTCGATATACCATCGACCCAAACCCAGGCTTTCATCATACAGACCAGTTTTGATGAAATGATTCCCAGGTAATACCTTGCTTATCATTTCTTACTTACACTGTTAATTTTCTATGGTGATGTATGTCATGGAATTACAGATCCAACAATAATGTTATTTATCAATTAGAGGAACCATATGTGTCTCAGAGTGTTACAGGTGATGATGCGTACGAGACTATGAGCAGTGGCTCAAATTGTGACTGTGAGTAGAATATTAGTGATGATGATTGTTCAGGGTTAGAAGTTATGGTTGGTAATGCTAGCCGATCCATAAGAATTATTTATTCTAGAATATTGAGAGTGAATGTGAAATGTTTACTAATAATGAGTATGTTTGGATGTGTCAAACCACTAGAGAATGGGACAACGATATTTACTTCGATGATTCATCTAATGAAAATGTCTTATCAGATGATGCTAAAATCCTAGGGGATCTTGTCGATGGAATGTGTTTCACAAGTAAAAGGAGCCTTTTGTTTGATGTTATTGGTTGGTGTATAGTTAAAAATATTCAATTTCAAACAATCACCTCAAACTAGAAGAAGTATACTGTGATATGTGTACATCACGATAGTGCTGATAGAGCATGTAATTGGCACTTGCATTGTAAGGATCTAGTGCACAATCTCTAGAGTTGGAGATGACCACAGGTGTATCAATATAGTGATAGGTAGTGGTCATCAACTAATTCCAAATTTATTGCTTATTTCATTATACCTATAATCAGACATCAAATTGATCTAAAACCTAGGAGATTATAGGTAGAATGGAATCAAAATTTAATGTTAAAGTATCTTACATGAAGGATTGAGATGTTAGGAGTAAGGAAGTAAAGACAATTTTTGGGGGTTGGGAAGAGCCTTATAGGACTCTCAACGTCTTTATAGAAGCAGTTTCTCCACTTTACCAGGTATAGTCTACATAATACAGTCTAGCAGTAAACAGCGATTCCAATGACTGTTTTGGGCATTTGGTTCTTCTATTATGAGTTGGGTTAGTTACCATACTGTCCTTAGCTTGGATGGTACATTTTAGAAAGTACTACATTATTGATAGAATAGATGGAAATAATAGTTTATTTCCTCTTGCATTTGTTGTGGTTGAATATGAGTCAAATGAATCCTGACAATTTTTTCTGGTGTGCTTACAAGAGCTATTACCTGTTATGTCAGCAAAACGCGATCTATGTATAATATAAGATAAACATGTTGGTTTATTGCGTGGGTGTAGAAAAATTTTTCATTAAAAGCTCAGCATTGCTTTGCGACATCTCTGAGAATTTCAAAAAAGTGACACGTAGGTTGGGAATTAGTGATGTGGAGTTTTTATGATAAAAATGTATATAGTTGGAAACACTTATGATATTTGTGAGTTTAATCGCTAAGGCAGAGCATAAAGAATGTAAAAGAATAAGTGCACAAATGGCTTGTGGAGCGAGACCCAGTTAGATGGTCATTATTGCATGATGGTGAAATGCGTTATGGAACTATGACGATTAATACATCTGAATGTTTCAATGGTGTTCTTAAATGTCGTGATTTGTCAATTCAAATATAGATTAGCTATTTACTACAACTTAGTTGCATTGTTTATGAAAATATTTTTCAACTCACCGTAGAATCGAACTTATCTATGTTCACACAATGTATTAACCATGTTACAATGTTATGAAAGAGAAGCTAGGCGTTTCTCGAATCGCTTAACATCAACCCTAGAGATGTAAGTGCTTGATAGGTCCGGCCAATCATTTAGGGTCGGTTTATCAAATAATGGTCAGTATAGTTGCAGTTGTAATAAGATAGTTATATATCATTTGTCATGCCCCCATGCTATTGCTGCTTTGGGATTTAGAAGATTAAATCACATATGTTTAATAGTATTCGCATTTATATAAGCTTACATAGTAGAGTTTCATACGTTTCTTGACCGTTTGAATTGACCAGCTTTTAGTGTTGAGCAAAGTATTATCGAGTTGTTGCCTCCTAACTTTTGTAGAAGGTCAGATAGACCATGCAGTAAACTTTTGAAACTGCTCCCGCCTCTACTTTGTGCGATGCTCGAAACCTCGACTCTATCTGCTTTAAAGGCAAGAACCACACTCGCTCTTCATGGATTTCCCTTACCATTCTTCAACCGCATGGGAACTACTCTTCTTTGACCTTTCGTTATCCAAGCCAAATGAAAGCCTCCTGGTTCCTCCTTCTCTCTCTCTCTCTCTCTCATAATGAGTTGCAGGTGAGCCTCACCAGCCTCTCTTTCTGGTCTCCATCTCCCATGATTCCTAAATCCTTGGCGACAAGGTGAAGTAGTTCTCAAGACTTTAGTGGAGTCCAAACAACCTATTAAGGTTTTTGTTGGCTCAGATAATTCCACCAAATAGACGCAGCCTTTTCAATCGACCTCTTAGAACGGAATGGCGCCAAAGGCCATGGCCTTATCACCTGCATGGCCGCCGAAAATGATGTCATCCTTATCGGCACTAGCAAGGGGCAGCTATCGATTTTGGAGTTAGAGATTCCTACGATGCGACTTCTCGGTGGCGCATGGCTTTCCACCATGTCTTAGTTGACCCAGAGCCTTGCTAATGTTCTCCGCACCGCAGTGTGGAGACTTATTATATGCATTCGAAGTGGGCTAGACCTAGGGTTTTGAGCTGAAGGGCCTGATAGTGAACGCAGTTGCTTGGAAGTGATAACGAGTCTTCAACTCAGTGAAGTGATTCTTGGAACCGAGAATAGGCAATTGTATTGGATAGTAGTTGATGAAGTGGATAAGAAGGAATAGTATATAAAGTTTCTATTTGAGCTAGCTAAGCTACCTGAAGTTATCATGGGTTTGCAGATGGAGACTGCCTCCGTTGGCAATACTTTGAGATATTGTGTATGGCCGTCACACCAACACATTTGTACTCGTTCAGGGGCATTGGACCATTAGATATTGTGTTTGCTAGCTACTCTCAACATGGAGTGCACTTTATGGAGCTTCCCGGGGAAATACCAAATAGTGAACTGCATTTCTTAGAAGAGCCAAACATTTTGCTTGGCTTTCTATGTCTGGAATCTATCATGGTGACTGAACTTTGGAGCCGGATAGGTGATCAAAGATCCTAAGCTCTAAGAATATATATATATAGAGATAGATATATATATATATATATATATATATATATATATATATATATATATATATATATATATATATATATATATATATATATATACTTTATGGTTGAAGGCCTCATTATACTCATCACAGAGATTGAAATTCACCGGTGCTTCAAAACTAACCGTCATGCTCATCATGGCATGACGGGTAAAAAATAGTTATGATGCATTCCCTACAGGGCGATCTTTAATGCTAAAATTTTATTTGGGCTTAAAAAAGGAGGAGGTTTAAATGTGTATGAATTGCCTATATATATTTGCTTTTATGCACGTGATTGAATTCCTCGTTATGCTCATCGACGTGGGGATTGAAATTGGTGAATCAAAACACCAACGTCACGCTCATCAAGGGGAAGTGGCCAAAATAGTTTCATGTAGCTGCACGGATGATACCACAATGTGAAGTGCTATCAAAATTTTGTCAAAATGGGAGTTAGAAAGAGAGGAGGAGAATATTTACACATATATTTACCTTTATGTAGGTGATTGAAGGCCTTGTTATCGGGCATAACGAGATTGAAATTCGAAGTTGCTTCAAAACACCAACTGTGGCTCATTAGGGCATGTGTAGGCCAAAATAGTTCATAGCCCCTATGAGGGGATGACGTAATCTTCATCGCCAAAATTTTATTAAATTTTTGGGACTTAAATAAATCTAAATGAAAATCATTTAAACCACTATGAGTTATGTAAACAAGCTTAAATTAAAATTCAAAGGAAAATTGATTACAAATGATAAATGAAAATCTTACCTGAAATATAATTGAGATACACTTTAAAAGCATAAACTTATAGAAAAGTTAAGGCAAATGAAAAATAATGAATTTAGAAGAAGGGAATTCATTCTATTTATAGCAATCAACTTTTATGGGGACTCCACCATAACTCATGATAATTTTAATCAAATAATTGGTGAATTATGAAATCAAAAGCCCATTAATGATATGTCATGAAGATGATAAAAATCATTAAAATAGCCATCAATGTGGGACAAGCTTCCTATGTATATCATAACATAATTAACTCCAATTCAAACACTTGAAGTTTTGACAGATACTTAATTAAAACAAACATTCATGAGGGAATTCTATGGAGTTGAAGGTTGAATTGAAAGAGAGAAGGTACCTATATTCATAGCATGGGTTCATCTATTCGAAACTTGAAATATCTAAGGATGTTTCATAGAATGCAACAATCCATTATATATGATAAGGTATGAAAATAGCCTTATTAATCAATGAGTTATGAAAACAAGAAACAAGCTAAATGAAGAACCTTCAAAAAAGGAGGAATCAACTTGAATGTTACACTCCATTAATTCATTGAAGTATTTTTGAGGAGTTGAATTTTCATGCAAAATCAAAGTTTGAATCTATAGCTTTAAGATACATGTAAATACTTGAGTAAAGTGAACTCTTTATATTTATTTTCAAGCAATTTTATGCAATATTCAAGTATTTCAAGTTGCAAACTTGCAAATATAATAGCATGATATTTTCAATAGCTCAACTTAAATATTGAAAGATATGTGTAAATATCTTAATGAGTGCTAATCTAATACACATCTCTTGAAGCAAGTTGATGTCATATTCAAGTGGTTTGAAATGTATGCAAGCTTTTAAATGAATGAACTCATCGCCATCTGATCTAACTCTTTGTACAAGCAGATAGAAGGTGATACTAAATTAAATTCTACAAAATTATAGGGCTTCCTTCAATCAAAATTAAAAATTTCATTCTAATTATGATTTTAAAATCAATGATTTCTTTAATTAGATAAAATTATCTAAGCTATATAAATAATGTGCTTGGACATAGAGATTTAAAGTGCAAATTTTAATGTCTAAAAAGGCTACGAAGGCTAAGTTGAAATTAAATGAAAACATAAAATTAATCTCTCAATTTAGAAATAAAATTATATGAATTATTAAACACTTGTATGAGCCCTAACACTTGAATGCTTAAATTCAAGTGACTGAAGATGTAACGCGGGTTGATTTCCAGTTTAGTCTTAGGACTGGGTCCGGGTTAACAAAACCTAAAATTCTATTATAAGAATTTCAACTTAGTGAAATATCTAAGAAGCTAATTATGTCATATGATAGTAGATCTCCTCTATTATTAAATTAATAATGAGGATCAAATAATAAACCACCGATAATGGTATTGAATGGAGATTTCAAGGAGGGATACTTGCCATCAAAATGCTCTTGCAAGTTTAAATTAAATTAATCTAAATTAATTATCAATATAAATGTAAAATCAGATAAATCACCAAACTCTAAATGGTTAAATGAATTTAATCTAAAAACTTAAAGCAAGCTCTATTCAATCCACTTTCCGTAATTGTTTGTTGAAGGTGAAAAATTAAGAAAACTCTAGCTCATAAAGGAGATATCAAATCAAGTGTTCTACTATGTTCACTCTCACCAATCACATGCCAAAGTCGCGGGCTGTCCTCTGACTGTGGCCAAGAGCTCCTATATGATGCGCTAACCGTAGAGTCCTCGACGGGTGGTTACCGCCAAATGAAACTACCCAGATGTTCCCCCAATGGCGCCCTTTGAGTTGTGAATCATAGGTATACGATAGGCAAAATGCCCTCTATCAAGGTGGACTTAAACTTGTCTCCAGACAAACACTACCCCAGGTTTACAAAGATTTCTTGGACGACGTAACCCATATGTTATTGATAAGGATCCTTCATCGTTCTACCTCTCCGACTAAGTAGACTAGGGACCACATAGCCGAGATGACGTAACTATGGGATCTAGATCGAGCACATCATCATTCCCCAACCATCCGCTTTAAGTTAATACATGAATTTCATAAATCTAAAAATTAAAACTCCACATGTCGCTACTATATGCTATGCATTGTTTACCCTAACGACTAGCCTTAATCAAAGTTCTCTCTCAGATTGAGAGGTAATTAACTATAGCTTACTTATAGAAACCCGGAACCGCATCTAAAGTCCTCATAAAATGAGAGAGAAATCTCTCTGGGTAGTATCTTATTTACTATTCCATCTACCTTTTAAAAATTTTACTGACATAAATCATACTCACTCATATGTTGGAGGTCAGGTGAATGAGCCCAATTGTGAAATAAAATTTATTAAAATTATATTGAATAAATTAAATCAATTTACTACAACATATAATTATCCATGGTTTGTACTATATTATATATGTGTGTATATATATATATATATATATATATATATATATATGTATATAATATGATGGATGTGTTTCAAAAGCAAGAATAACAAAAAATGAAAATAGCCCTTTTATAAATGGATCTTTATGAGTTAATAGTAATGATTGGAGCAGTTGTGAGATCGAGTAAATTAATGTGTTGAGACACTAATAAAAAAATTACTAGCAAAGTGAAAGAAAAAAATAATAAGGTAAATTAAGATTTGCAATGTATAAAATTGATGCACTTACTTGTGTTCTTTATACATCTCTCATGAAGAAGAGTTAATGGTGTTAGCTAACTTAGTTGGTAAAGGCCTTGAAAGTTGTTGTCAAGGTCACGTAGTCACATTTGTTAAATTTGAATTTTGACACTTAAATTTAAAAAAAATAGAGTGCACATGCCCTCCTTTAAAAGAAATGTAATATATATATATATATATTACAAATTTTCTGGAACCTTGTGACTGCTGTTCCTACTAGTTCATATGGGAATTGCAGCTTTAAGTGCTTTCTTTGGGTTTATCGTTGGTTAGTTGTTACATTAGGTGATGCACATATTACCTTCTTTGCAATTTGTCACTTAGCATGATAGGTTAAGTTGCGTTCATGTTTACGCTTATGGTAAATCGGCAATGCTGGATCAAAAAAATTTTTTTCGTAATGCTGTTGCGTTCCCCTTGAATATTCATATATCTGCATATAATACCTAGTGCATGATTCTTTGGGTTAAAATGGGCTTTCATTTCTTTAATATGTTGGTTTTCGCCTTCTCATTTTTCGGTTGGAAAAAGCCGTCCTGGCCGTGAATAGCTCTTCCCATGTTTGCTGCTTGTGGTTGACGATATCATCAGTGGATGATGATATTCTCACTGGATTACTTCTCTATGGTTGATTCATAATCGAATTACCTATATGGCACCCATGAATGCTCTTATTGGTATTCTTGCTAAATGCAATTCTTGGATGCGTATTTTAGATGTTTGTATTACATACCCTGTCTTTGAAATACAATGCTTTACTTTACCACTACTAAGGTCATTTATAAAGGGAGGGTTTCACAGGGCTTATTGTGCACATATACTCTATTGGGATGGTGTTAATCTCGAGATGAGCGATTAGGTTTATAAAAGCTCACTTATCTATCAACAATGGATGTTGCATTCTCTCGAGTTTGTTGGCTATGATGGTGGACGATCTCACTTCCTATTGGTTTGGTAGTTGCTTCTGTGATGTAACCCTTCTGAAGTTGGATGCTCATACTTGCGCCCCAAAGGATGTGATTGAGCTGGAGCCTATTTTACTTCCTTAATATCATTCTCACTTTATTGTGTTTTCCTCCACTTATTGTCGGCATTACCTTAACCGCTTTATCTTTTTGCTGTTCTCTTATTGTTTTGCAGGTTTGCTCCAGTTAGTATTTTACTTTTAATTGTTTTAATGCTTCCTTTGGATTTTGGATGTATTTAGATTGGGGTTTTTCTCCTTAGGTTGATTGTAGCTCTTTGAGCGAGTTCGAGTGTAACCCCTTTAAGGATCTTGTAACCTTATTTTGTGGCAATAAATTACCCCCGTATAATGGGGTTTCCCTATATATATATATATATATATATATTAATGCTTAGCATTGCATATCTGATGAAACTAAGTGCTTCTATTTGAATAAAAAAATTAAAAATGTAAATTAAAATGAATTTGAACTTTGCAGTATGTAGAGTATAGTGAAACAAATTAAATTACCTTAATTCTTAAGCTCAAACATGACATTATGTAGTTACCTCCAACATCTAATTGCTTGAATTAATTGCAAGCTATTTTCTTCAGCTTTGTTATCATAAAAAAAACGCTTAAAAGGATGCATATGATGGCTTAAAATGCCGTTCTATTTATAACAATTGCAAAATAACAGATCTATTTAATTATTTATTAATCCATGCAAGCATGCATACTCATTGCATGGATTTCATTTAAAAGGTATTCAAGGTTCACACATTTGTCCAATGATGCACACTATCTGTATGATTTTATGGGAATATAATTTGATTTATGAAAAAATTTGTATTTAATTTAATGTGAAAGGGACAACTTATTTCAACCAGCAAAGAGATAAAGCCCAACGAAATAAGGTCTTAGTGATACAAAGAATTTGTGTTGCAATATAAAATGGTAGATATATGTGCAAAACCTAATTTAAAAATAAAATGACTATTGTTCTTCTTTCAAGCAAACAAACATATTCTGATATAAAATTCTGAAAAAATATATAAATTTTAAATTAATGACTCGGATATAATTAACTAAAAAAATTTCCCTAAAGAGTTTAGGTCGAATTTCAGACTTGTTTATTATTTGGGTTACATTTGAGTTGAACTAAATAACCCAAAATTGGCCCAACTACTATTCAAGTTCAGGTTAATTGGGTTGCATTAAAAGCATGCATATTATTAGGTTAAATGAATCATATTAGGTTCATTAGGCCACAATGATTCAAAAGTTGCATGAAATATATAATAAGATTACACTCACTAGGTTTGGATCAAGTTAGATTCAAATTTAATATTTTGATTTATATAATAAACATTGAGCATGGGTTAACTTCAAGTTAAACCCATTGAAATTATTATAGTTAATTTTTTAATTTCCATATTATGTTAGCAGCCTGCTTTTATTTTAGAAAGAAAGTGTGGATGTTTTATTTCAAACACAAAAACTATATAAATTTAACACTAGATGAAGCCATGATAGAATTATACCCAAGAGAACTTTGGCATGATTATTAATTTCAAACATTACGTGGAGACAACGAGCTGATTATTAAC
Organism: Cymbidium sinense; assembly: GCA_021442155.1. NCBI lineage: Eukaryota > Viridiplantae > Streptophyta > Magnoliopsida > Asparagales > Orchidaceae > Cymbidium > Cymbidium sinense. Next base: position 64,573,826 of record CM038222.1, read on the forward strand.
TCAACTAATTATGTGCCAGCAAATGAAAACCAAACAAAAAGGTATGAAAATGAAATTTGAAGTTCTTTTAGAGAAATCTCTAAAGAGTCAATATTGCAATGTTACATTAATCACTCTAAGCTATTTATTATAGTATAAATACTTAGTACTGAAATAATTTTTTATAAGCCTCAAGAAAACCTAAAAAATTTATTTTATTGTTAAAAGAGATTAGTACGACATATAATCAAGTACCTACAGATTTATACATGTCCAAAAAAATTGGCATTCAAGTTAGGTCTAGATACCCAAATAATAGACTTATATTTTCTTATAAAAAGTTAAGTCAACTTGTTATCTTTATCAACAAATATGATAATGAGTTCGTCGTGAAAAAAATAGAAATCTTGCATTACTTCTAACATATCAATTAAATATATTCAAATGTGACAATTTAGATAAGAAATAAGGGACTTCAAAATAAATTTACTTTTTAAGAATAGTAATACAAACATTTGAAAGCTTTACATTAGATTTTAGAGCATATTGTTTACCTTAATCAATTCATTATCTGAAATTTAATTTATTATTTCTTACTTGATTAGATTTACATATATATATATATATATATATATATATATATATATATATACACTAAAAGAATATTGCATTGATAAATTTATTGAATACTGTATTCTAAATATGAAATGATTGTGTAAATCCTATTATGCAGCTTCCCCTCCTATGGAGAACATGCAAAGTCTAGATGTAGCTCCTATATTTGAACTACAAGAGTATAACATTATATAACGCTCATCAATACATAATTTTTATGAATTTGTTGTGAATTGCTATGTATTGTTGTATATATATATATATATATATATATATATATATATATATATATATATATATATATATATATATATATATATAGATACACACACACACACACACACACACACAACATTATTATGCAGTTTATACTACATCAATACATAATATTATGCAGTTTATATTACATCAATACATAATAATATATAGCAGTTTATATTAACTAACTCTCGCATGACATTAAACTATTAGAGTCCGGAAGTAGAGCTACATCTAGACTTCACACATATAGAATATCACCCAAAAAAGATTTGCTTGAAGGTTTTAATTTTCTTGAACCGTAAGGCAATTCTTAACAAAAACTCCTTGTATGTTATTTTTGTGCAATATAATATTTTTCCTTTTATCAACATTTTTTTTCTAAATAATATTAAGATACATGAATGAAACTCACATTCACAAAGCAGTCATGAAAGTGGAGCCGATGAAGAGACATTCTCATTCTCATCTCATTCTGAAGATCTTTAAACACCTCTCTCCACACCACTTTAGACAACAAGGCAACTACTTGCATAGTAATCAGTTCTCAATTGACATCTTGCCCTAAAACATGCACAAAATAAAATTATCACACCCAAACTCAAAGAGGAGCTCTTCATATTCTCTCTGTAAGACCTCATCTCTCTCTCTCTCTCTCTCTCTCTCTCTCTCTCTCTCCACTCTATATGTTACTATGGATAATTGAAGGCTGAAGATAGAGCTTAAATAGAGTAAGAAGTACTGAGAGAAAAAAACCAATGGTGTTATATGTCTATATCTTCAAGCTTATCTCTTTGTATAGTGGGCGGCTGCTGGCAAACTCAACATCGGTGTGCATAAACCCTAGCATAATTTTAGAGTTTGTATAAGGCACATGGATTGTAAAAGATATTATAAGAAAATGAGTAGGAGATGAGTTCAGTCTGGCTTGTCTTTCACCTTGTTATTGGTTCGTAGAGGTTGCAATGAATCTCACTTGCATGATGGATTCTTTTGCTTGGTGGAATAAAGGAAATAAGGAGAGTTGGTTGTATTTGACTTAAAGTGCGAAGGTCATTCAAAAGACAATCAATTTTTTATTGGGATAGTTCCCATTGGAGCCAATTCAAACTGAATAATGAGGGAGATCAGATAGAGAGAGAGAGAGAGAGAGAGAGAGAGAGAGAGAGAGAGTTTAGCCATAATATAACCAAATAACATGATATAGCTCATCTTCAACTCACTTTCTCTTAAAAAATATATAAAATAAATCACCAACTTAAAAAATATATGGAAAATAACTCAATCATTACAAACAAGAAACTTTTATGATGTAATAAATGAGTTGATTATAACTAAAACCTAATTGCTTTTAATTTTTATTGTCAAACTCATCTCCTTCTCAAACATCTCATGACAATGTACCTCAAATGTTACTATGGTCAACCACATGAGTGAATGAGTGCCACTATCACACATACTCTTTTTAGTATTTTTAGAGGAGTTGGAAGTAAATCACACACTCTCATATTAATATCAATTCTTAATTTCATTTTTCAGATGTAACTAAAACTGATCTACTAACCAACCAAACTAATGTTATGCATTATGCCTATTTTTACTATAATTTTAAAAATACATATAAGAATATCTTGAAATAATTTTATCTTGCTCATTCTAATGAAATTTATATGAGAAAATCAACATAATTCTTTCTAGAACTCAAGGGAGTTGAGTTTTCGAAAGTAGGCAACATGACAACACTTACATAAGTCATGCATGATGAAACTTCTCACGACTTAAAGCAATCACAAGCTTATTGGTAATGGGCATGCATAAATAATTATAGTTCTTTTGCGTAAGACTACATTTCCGTTATACTCCGCATGCAACTTAGGACCAATAGAAATCTCCTTTAATTCTCTCAAGTGTGTGAAAAGCATAGTGGTTAGTGTCATCTATAATTCAGATGTATTTTCTGAGCTTGACTTGATATCTATACAACTTACAAAGACAAAACTTAGCAATGTGTGAGTATTAAACTTATTTAAAGAAATTAGTAGTCACTTGGGAATTTTAAATTTTAAGAATTCACATATATACCTTTAGAGAGCTTATTGGTCGTTGAACTAGTTGGTCGATAAGAGTTTCTCTTGACTTTGGATTCTTTTCTTTCATGAAATCCCTACCCTTCTTAGAGGGATGCTTAGAATAGATAAATGGGGCATCCCTAAGTCCTAACTTTAGAATTGAATGATTTTTCTCAATTTAAGGTTTCTTATTCCTTTGTTTTGACCTACCTTTATTAAATTTGAATCAAAACAGAAGGTTGTGCTTGCTCGTTTCTAGCTTATTTAAAAGTTATTTTTCATAAGCTTAACACTAGAATTGCTCATCAAATACTTAGCATATTTAATGTCCAAAAGCTCAATTGTGTAAATATCAATCCAATAGAATTGCATATGTACTTGGCTTATCTAAAAAATTGAAGTCTAAATCAATCAAATTGTGGGTTTGGGTCGATTTGTTCCTAACCCATTCCCACATATGTTTGATATTTTAGTTTAATTTTTATATGATTAGATTAATTTTATGCTTTGGTTAGGTTAAGGTATGAATTAAGTGTGTTAATTACCCCTTGCCTATACCACCTTAGCATACTTAATCAAATAATTATGAGCCAATGAGATGACATAAAACTACACAAGGAATTTAAATCATCAATGCTCCTAGGAAGAAAAGGGCCTAATGCATTTGGCTCATGATTAATGATTAATTAAACTAAGGGGTTTAATTTTAAGTAATTTCATAACACCTCACACATGTGAGTTGAGTTTTGATTTTCTTAATGTACTTAGGCTCTTGAACACCTAAGCATTTACCCAAGATAGATTAATTGAGTTCTAAAAATTTTTAGAATTTTATAATATTAATTAAGGGGGTAATTAGTGAATTAACCCTTAATTAAGGATGGATTAAGGAAGAAAAGGGGGTTTAGGGAATATCTTAAGGAAAGTATCCCAAAATTATTCCTTAAACCTCATATTCACTTAATCAAAACTTAAATTGACTCAATCATAGGGTTAAACCACTAATTATACTCTTAATTAAGCTTAATTATATTAAAGGAGTGATTAAGGAATGTACTACTAATTTCCCTAATTAAGTCACGAATAAATCCCAAGAAAATTAGGCGAGGTAGGAGTCATCCCACTAATTAAGCACAAAAAGTTTGGGATTAATCAGTAGAGTAATTAGAGGGTAATTAGTAAAATAAAATTCTGAATAAAATTTAAATTTAAAGAAAAATACTATCCAAAATTCATTGAAATTAATTTTAGAATATTCTACATTCAATTATCTATCCAATGTCATTTATTTCATATTTTTCTAATTTTTCTTGGCTTAGAAATGAATTTTAGAAGTTTCATAATTAATTAGAATATTTAAATAGCCTAATTAAGTATTTAATCTAGTCGGCGCCACGTGGGCCACTGACGCGGCATACACTTTCCACGTGGCATGACAGGATTGGGTCTTTAACTTATCACATCATAGAGGCTGGGGTGGAGAGTGCACTTTCTCCTCAACCGTCGAACAAGGATCGATGAGATTAAAGCCATAGTTCTAAAGGGATAAATTCGACGGATCTACGTGTTTTAATCTTAGGCATCCATCCAAAACACATGGATGGACGGCCAGAGATTCATCCATATAATTTCCTATGAGCAATGGAGATCGTCTATGTTCTAGGGCAAGATCCAAGTTCGATTGAGTTCGGATTACGATAAAATTTAGCCCACAACTTCATCATACAATGGAGATCATATCCAACGGCTAGTTTATCATTCAATGAAAATTTCTTTCACAAAGCTCCACAATATGACTATATTAAGCTTAGAAAAATGGTTTACCTCACCGGCACTCGATTCCCTTGGAGAAGCTTTGTCTAGTGGAGACAACGCTTTGAGAGTTGGAGGTCTTGAGATTGGGTGATTGCTTCTAGAGGAAGTCTCCCAGAGACTCCTTTCCTCTTGACTACATTCGAGTCAATATAAGTCCTCCAATGGAATTCACTTAGTAGTCGCCCTAGGTTGGATGGCACCTGTCGAGCCGAAGGCTGACTATCCCAGCAATCAGTTCTTGTATAGGAGGATGTGAACCCCCTAGCTTTCTTCCTAAGCTGATTATTGCAAATCGATGGGCACCTTAGGTTGGTTGATGTTCTCTATGCTGATAGTGACTCACCCGGTGGATACATCACTCTTTATAGATGTGAGTCCCCACGCTTTCTCCTTGAGGCCACCGAATACCTATTTGATATATGACTAGCCATTCATCTTCTCCAGGGGTTTGGATTAAGCCCTTAGCAACCCCATCCAGCACTCTATTTGGATCACATCCTTTGTGACCCCATTTAGACACTACATGGGTTTACTTTAGGATTGGACATTCTCCCTTTCCTAGTAACCACCCCTGTGGTTGGATAATTTGTTCAGCGGATGTGCAGATTCTACCTTGGTTCAATAAATCTGAGATAAGTCTAGGCTGATATAAGCTCCATCTCAGTTTATTCCCTCGCAAACTAACAGGGTCCACGATAAACAAACTAAACAAAACAAACAAATTAATTCACTTGTGGATTAAGAATTCATGCCCCTAAAGGGCCCCTTTTTCGAAGCAGACATCCTATCTTTAGGACAGTGTCAGTAGAACTCCTTATAGGAATTGCCTGACTACTTGAGTTGAGATAAATCGCCTCCGGGCTCAATCTATTTTTCCACAAGGTGTTACCGCGCTTTGAAAGATGTAAGACTATGATGCATTCTTTCTAGATGATTGCCAACCGTTGTTCAATTTGTTGCCCAAAGCAACCGATCACCACAGTGGTCTTTTGTAGTGGAAGATGTGAGTCCCTAATCTTTCTTCCCTTAAATTGATCATTGCAAATCGATAAGCACTCCTTTGGTCGGATGGCTCTCCCATCGACCAGAAGCTACTCCCTTTGGTTCAGTAAATCTGAGATAGGTCTAAGATATAAGCTCCTTCTCAGTATGATCCCTTGCAAACCAATAGAATCCATCAAAATAAATTAAGAAATGAAATTAACATTTACTATCTTTGAGTTGATTTAAGTCCCCTAGTGGCATTCACTCATTAGTCATCCCTAGCTTGGGTTCAATCCATTGCCTTGCCAATGGATCACCCCAACAATTGGTCCCTACTTTGGAGGATGTAAGTCTACTACGCTTAGTACAAGCCGCATACTTAAGGGCATCCCTTTGGTTGGCTAGTCCTACTATGTGTTTAGTAGACTACCCCTTTGGATTGGTAAATATGAGTTGGGTTTAGGCCTCCATGGCTACTACTCAGTGCAATCCATCGCAAACCAATAGGGTCCATCTCAAAAATCCAAATCTAAAAACTTGAAATAAATTCAACCCTCTTCCCGGACTTAATTAATCAAATCAAATTTCTCCCAGTGAGACTCAAATAAAATCAAACCTCTCATCCCCTTATGGATGACTTGAACTTACTTCCCAAGTGGAAGGTTCACATACTCTATCCCTAGTGGATTCCTCCTTCCCTCTCTTATGTCCTTGACATAAGTAGAGCCACATTGCACCAAGCTCTGGATTCCTTCTACACCTTAGGTTAGGAGTAGATCATCTCTGTTTGTGCTTGCGATTGTTTGACATTGTTGATCATTTCGGTCAACACCAATACGTGCAGTGCTCCTTGTTAGTCACACCACACCTATTGGGAGCCCTTTGTTGACCTCATTTTTAGAATGAGCTCTCAACCCCTCCATCTTAGACATAAGACTCCTCTTAGACATTAAGAGATCCTTAGTCTTAAGACACATATAGTGATTAGGTGGACACTCAACGTAGCCCTAGATACTTAGAAGAGTTAGTCATAAGAATAGGTTATGCCTTAGGGGTGTTAGAAAAATTTTCCTACCCTATAGCTTGAACCACATTTCTCACTTCCTTCCTTCAAGTCAATCTCCAAATCAAATCAACATCAAACCTAAATCAATTCCAGCTTAATTGATTTTCTCCAAACCCAAATCATAAACCCATGATTGAAACCCATGATTGAAATCCATGATTGAAGTTTATGATTGAAATTCCAAGTTCAAAATCTTTCTTAAGTCCTTAGTTCTCTCTTAAAGACCTAACCTAAACCAAATTCAAAACACCTTAAACTCATGAAATTTTCTCACAACTCATGAAATTTTCTCATTTATATTCTCATATATAAATGAAATATAAATTTAAATCAAACAAATCATAGTCCAAATTCAAATTCAAATTTAAATCACAAATCTTTCCTAAGTCACTTTGATTTTCTCTTAAGGACTTAGCCTAGATCATGTTCAAATCACTTCAAATCTTTGAAATTTTCCCATAACCCATTTATACTTTCATTTATATTCACATATATAAATGAAATATAAATTCAAACAACCAAAACCAACTCCAAAATCAAACTCAAATTCAATCAAAATCCAACCTATGTCGCTCAAGTCTCGAACTTAGCCAAATCAATTTCAAATCAAGCCAAACCCTTGATTTTTCTTCATGATTCAATCAATCCTTCAATCATGGATCCAAATATAAACATAAAGTTCAATCACCAAATCAAAACTCAATTCAAAATCAAACCTAAGTCAAACTCATGTTCACCCTTTGAACTTGAAATTATCAAATGAATCAAAACTCATTTGACTTCAAACCACTTGCAAATGGATTTATATTTCAATCATAAGTCCATATGTGAGTTCAATCAAACTCAAATCAAGCTTTGACCAAGCCATTTGACCTAGTTAGGCTTACTTGACCCAAAGTGATCTAAAGTACCCAAATTGAGCCAAATTCTAATCCTAACCAAATTGGATTGAACTAAGCCAACCTAAGCCTCTCATCATGATCAACAATCACCATGAGATGATTAATCACTCAAATTAGGTCAAACCAAGTCAAACCTAAGGGTTGACCAAGTCAACACTTAGCCAAAATGAAATCCAACCTAGCTAAAATCTACCATAGGCCAAATTGATTGAAACCAATGATCTAAGTTCATTCATGATCAATGTTTGAACTTGACCAAGTCAACATTTGATTCTAACCTAGCCCAATTGGCCACTTGACCCAAGTTGACCCAACTTGACCTAAAAAATCAAAATGTGTTAAAACTTGATCTAAGCCAAATTGATTGAAACCAATGGGTCAAGTTCATCCCAAAATGATTGTTGAACTTGACCAAAGTCTCAATTGGCCAACTAGACTTAACCTAGCCCAATTGACCTTGAACACAACTTGACCTAAATGGTCAAATTGAGCCAAATTCAAACTAAACCAAAATTGATTGCAAACAAAGATACCAATTCATTCCATATGACCAACCAAACATGAACCAACCCATGACCTAACCCAAATAGGTCAAATAGGTCAAATTGGTCAACTTGACCCATTTGACCTAAATGAACTCAATTGAACCAAAACCAAATATGAACCAAATTAACAAACAAAAACCATCAAAACATTTCAAATGGTCATATGAACTTGACCCAACCCTTAGTTTGACCCAATTTGACCAATTGGTTAACTTGACCCAAATTGACCCATTTTGACCAAAATGGGTCAACATGAGCCAAATCACATCAAACTAATTCCAAATTCAATGAAACTTAGCCAAAACTATTTTCTCATCATACCAAATATTCCCAAATTGAAATCAAGGTCAAATAACCATTTTACCCTAGGCCATAGGGTAACCCAAAATAAAAACCACTTGGAATTTGGTCAATTCCTTTTCATGGACACTTGGCATCCTCTTAGTGGACCAAATGGTCACTAATGGACCTAATGCACATGACCCATTATGTTTGGGTCAGCCAAACTAAACCCAAACCCAAAATTGACCACATGCTTTGAAATGGAGCACATGGGATCTTCCTTCCACTTGAATTAAGCACATGGGAAGTTCACCATTCCACTCCTTAGGCCAAACCGAATGCAAGGACATCCAAAATGGCCTAACAAACTCATGGCATAAGCTCAATTGGATCAAAATGGCAAGGAGGCTTATGACTGTTCGATCCTTCAAGGGGGAGATATACTCCCCATAATTCAATGGAATCTTCACTCTCCCTAATTCGATTGAAGCATAGGAACTCAGAGCAAGCCCTAGCTACTCTTCCCAAGCTTCCTAGAGAGAGTTTGAAATCTCATCTTCTTAGTTTTCATAGCTTGAAAACAGGGGAGCTCCACTAAAAATCCAATTTACTCCACACTTAAAATCAAGTCAATTCCCTTTGCAAGCTCCCTCAGAGACCCCAATCAAAATTGCTTAAGCTCTTTCCCAAGCTCCAAAGGTAAGAGGGGTGCTAGTTTGATCAAAGCCATAAGGAGTTCAAGGTGGAGTTGGCCTCTAGAAGCAATCACCCAATCTCAAGACCTCAAACTCTCAACAAAGCTTCGTCTCCACTATACGAAGCTTCTCCAAGGGAATCGAGCGCCAGTGAGGTAAATCATTTTTCTCAGCTTAATCTAGCCATAGTGTGGAGCTTTGTGAAAGAAATTTTCATTGCATGATAAACTAGCCGTTGGATATGATCTCCATGGTATGATGAAGGTCTGGGCTAAATTTTAGCCTAACTTGAGCTCAATAAAGCTCGGATCTTGCCCTAGAACATGGATGGTCTCCATTGCTCATAGGAAATTATAGGGATGAATCTCTGATCGTCCATCCGCATGTTTTGGATGGATGACTGAGATTAAAACACGTAGATCTGTCAGATTTATCCTTTAGAACCATGCCTTTAATCTCAGTCGTACGATCCTTGATCGGACGACTGAGGAGAAAGCTGCACTCTCTAACGCACGATGTGACAAGTTAAAGACCCAATCCTATTATTCCATGTGGAAAGCGCATGCCACGTCCGCCGCCCACGACGAGATTAAATACTTAATTAGGCTATTTAAATATTCTAATTAATTATGGAAACTTCTAAAATTCATATCTAAGCCTAGAAAAAAAATATGAAATAAATTGCATTGGATAGATAATTGAATGTAAAATATTCTAAAATTGATTTCATTAGATTTTGAATAGTATTTTTCTCTAAATTTGGGTTTTATTAGGAATGTTATTTTGCTAATTACCATCTAATTACTTGCGATTAATCCCAAACTTTTTGTGCTTAATTAATGGGATGACTCCTGCTTCTTCTAATTTTCTAGGGATTTATTGGTTGCTTAATTTGGGGCATTGATAGTTCATTCCTTAATCACTCTCTTAGTGTAATTAAGCTTAATTAAGGATATAATTAATTATTTAACCCTCTGATTGAGTCAATTAAGTTTTGATTAAGTGAATATGAGGTTTAGGGAATAATTTTGGTACACTTTCCTTAAGATATTCCCCAACCCCTTTTCTTCTCTAATCCATCTTTAATTATGGGTTAATTACCAATTATCCCCTTAATTAATTTCATAAAATTCTAAAACTTTCCAGAACTTGATTAATCTATCTTGGATAAATACTTAGGTGTTCAAGAGCCTAAGTACATTAAGGAGATCAAAACTCAACTCACATGTGAGACATGTTATGAAATTACTTAAAATAAAACCCCCTAGATTAATTAATCATTAATCATGAGCTAAATGCATTAGACCCTTTTCTTCATAGATGCATTAAAGATTTAAAATCCTTGTGTGGTTTTATGCCATCTCATTGGCTCATAATTATTTGATTAAGTATGCTAAGGTGGCATAGGTAAGGGGTAAACACACTTAATTCATATCTTAACCTAACCAAAGCATAAAATTGATCTAATCATCTAAAAATTAAAATAAAATAGCAAACATATGTGGGAATGGGTTAGAAATAGGAAACTAATCTCACATTTCTCAGACTAAATTAAACTCATAATAAAATCAAACCTTCTTAAAAAATAATTTGATTTGCTTTAAGCTTTCTTATTTCATAAGATTGTCTTTAGGAATTAATTAGGGTGAATGTGTTTACATACTTTAATCACTTTAGTTCTTTCCTAACATTATAAATGTGTATGTCATATGAGTTTCATGCATTCATGCTTTTCAAAAATCAAATTCAAAATGAAACATTTTCTTTATGTAAAATTGCATGTTTTGGCTAAAGTAAAAAATATGAGTGGCTATTATCACTATTAAATTCAAAATTATTTTCAAAATCTATAAATAAAATATCCAAAATTGAAAGTGTGCTACTCATAATTATTTATGAGCTTGCATGTCGATATAAATTTGAAGATATGCATAGTGTAGCCTTCCTACTCTTTCATTTAGTATGGTTTTGAATATAATTTGGCAAAGTGTATAGTTTGTTTGAAAATAACACAACACTTGCCCCCTTTCTATTCATTCCTATACTATTACTTAAGAATGATAGCTACACTTGTACATATAAATTTCATAAACAAAACAAATCAACCAATACAAACTTTTTGCATCTTTCTTTTCCCTTCATTTCTTTTGTCCATATGCTTGTATTTAAGAAAAGTGGTATATTAGTCTGGACAATCTCAGGGTTGTGAGGCTTTAAGTAGCCCTAAGTAGGTCTTGTACCTTACACCCCTAGTTAACAATGGTATCGTACTCACTTATGCCTTTCATACATTCATGTGTGCATGTGAAAAATGGATAAGAAAACCTATTCTCAACTTAATGAAAATCATGCATCATAAAACATTCAAATTTTCTTAAGTAACTCACTTAGCATTCATCATAAAGTGTGCCAAACATTCTCATTTGTATATATAGATATGCTTAGGATGCATCCATATTCATGTTATACATGTTAGGAAAGAAATGAAGTGATGTGCATTTTGTGAATTTAATTCACTTTACTTAATCTTAAAATGCCTTTCTTTTTGAATAGGTTTGTTTTGGAAAAATATAAACTTAGGATTAATTAAAAGACATAATAAAACATTCATTAAACAAAACTAAACATGAATCCACTTTAGAAATTACTTAAGGTAGGGAAGGAACGAGAAGTTCTCTTCTCTTTTCCCTCTCTTTACAACACTTAGTAATTAATTGTAGGTTCATTCAAACCTAAACAAAACATCAAATAAAATCAACCTAAATCAACTAAATACTTAAATAAAACCACTCATCTAAGTTGAACATCCTCATACTTAGAAAATCCAAACCTTAAAACCATAGTTAAGCATACCACACAAACCTTTTAAAGCACATGCATTAAGTTAAGTCACCACTTCTAGCTTTAGGTTAGGACGGTGCATGGCTTGTTGTTTGCTTTTATTTTGTGATATTTTGTTTTAGTCTAAATGTTAGGGTGAATGTGCATAGAATGAATGGTAGGATGATTTAGTCTAATTATTATTTTTTGCAGGGGATTGTGCTTAAGGGGCTTTGTAATAAAAATATAACTGCTTTTGTTGTGCAGGTGCTTATACCCCTAAGCACAATCCAATAGGCCATGTGGACTTGGTCACTCATGTGTGGGGTGCTAAGTCCAATATACATGCTTGGGACTTGTATGATTTGTTTAGTTAATCTATATTTTGCAGGTGTTAGTTAGATTTACTTTTCCTTTTTATGTATTTTTGCAATTAGGATTTTGGAATGAATGTTATGGGGGATTTGGATGAGCATTGGTCTTAAGATTACATCTTATGTACCATGAAGCCTTTAGCATCCACATTCCAACCATCCAAAAGAAGGAACCAAAGAAGAAAGGAGAAAGAAGAAAGAAGAAAAGAAGAAAGAAGGAAAGAAAAAAGAAGAATCAATTCAAAATAAATATTCTACCAAATTAATCAATTCAAAATTAAAATAAATAACTCCTAATCTCACTTATGGCCTAAGTTAAAAATCAAAATAAAAGAATTAGCAACCCCTCAGCTGGATGAGTATTCATTTTATAACATCATGCATAAAAAGCATATTGTTTCACTCTTGATTGGAGGGCTTCCATCTTTGCCAAAGAAACCTGGCTTGACCTTTGAGAGCCATGGTGGAAACACACCTCCTCCCTTCTTGCTAATTTTGGCCAATAATCTTACTTCTCATGCATTAGGCATATGAATCCTATAAGCCTGAGTCAAATAATTGTCCAAAAATAAAAATAAAAATGTAATCTTAATTGTAACAGATCTAGGTCCTTTTTCATGCCCTGACATAATCTACTCTCTTAGGGTGTGAGTTTAAGGACTTAGTCTCTTTCTAAATAAATAATAACCTAGCTATCTTGCATAAAGCATATGACTTGCCTACATGAATTTAAGATCATAGGAGGAGTTAGTTGGTGGCCACCCCCAGGCGATTATAAGTCCAAGCAGTTGGGTGGTTTGTCCTCTCTTATGGAGGAAAATAAAATACCCATTTTTGCCTTAGATTTAGGTCGTGCTTCTGGCCCATGCAAAAGCTCCCTAGATTTAGGTTCTGAGGTTGCTTCTCCCTTCTATGGGCCATAAGCATAAATCCTCACCTCTTAGGCATTCTCATAACCTTGTATTATGGAATTATAAGCCTTAAACTTTTAATAAAAATTCAACTCAAATAAACAATTTAATTTCAAAATATAAAGCCTATAGGATAGTTTGAGATGTTCGCTAAGTTTCTTATCATCGTGAGCATCTCCTACTTATCTTCCTTTGGCTTCAATAATAAATCTCTCTCTTTGATCAATCCCATTTGATCTTCCAAAATAAACTAATCGATTGATTGTCCTACCTATTGAAATCTTTGGAGACAACGATCATTTACCTTAATTGAGAGTATTCCTTAGGGATTTCATTCCTTGGGATGTAATTAACTATGGGGGCTTGCCCTTGAAGGGAACTTTATGAACCTGGTTTAAAATAAATCCTACTTTACTTTTTCATGTAAAGTAGGGGAAGAATCTTTGGTACACATGTAGACCCATTGTCCATCGAAGTCTTTGTTGAGGTGATTAGGTCCATTGTAGGATGGTGACTTCTATCTTTTCGAGATAGTACACCTCTCCTCAATGTCATACCTGATCACCCTCAATAAGAATATATGCGGATCTATATGGTGTCAAAAATACATAAAAAGAAGAAGTATATTTCTATCTTCATTTTATCCCGCATAGAGTGAAGATGGAAGTAAACATTATTCTTTAGAAATTATAAAATTTCACCAAATTTACCCAATTTGAATAATTGGTCAACCTAACCCAAATTGACCCAACTTGACTTAAATAGGTCAAATTGCATCAATTCAAACCAAATGAACTCTAAACCACTTGAAATTTGGCCCAACCCATTTTTAAATCTCCTAAATCAAAATCAAGGCCAAATGACCATTTTACCCCTAGGCCTATGACCAAATTCACTTGGAATTTGGCCAATTCTTTCTTATGGCCACTTGGCATCCTTTAGTCTATTTGGATATCAAGGAGGGTGGTGAACATGATCCAATGGGTTTGAGTCAGCCATGACCCGACCTAAGGCCAAACTGTCCCCTCCAATGTAAATTGGATACTTGGATCACCCCATACAATCACCTAGCACATGGGCACTCCCTCTCCTCCACTCCTCTATCTAAAATGAATCACATGGAGTGTCTAACAGCTAAAATTGATCACTCAACCACCTCCATTGATCAAAAATGGCACTTCTGGTCTTCACCGCCCGATCCAAAGAGGGTGAGATATACTCCCCCTCATTCCAACTCAAATCACAAGCATTGAATTTGATTGAGCTCTAGGAATCAAAAGCAAGCTTCTCCAAGCCTTAGCAAGCATTCCCGAGCTCCCCCATTTTCTCCTTATTAATTTTGTTCAAGATGAAATAGGGGAGATCCAAACCAATTCGAACTCATCCAATTCTCCACCAAATCCAAATTACTCTTGCAAGCAACATCAAGGGACCTAGTCGAGCTCATTCAAGGTGTTTCCCAAGTCACCAAGCCACGGGAAGGAGGACTTCAATCAAAACCATCGAAAAATAGATTGAACCCGACCTAAGGGCGACTATGGAGTGAGTGCCGACCCGGGGACTTATCTCAACTCAGGTAGTCAGGCAATTCCTATAAGGAGGCCTGCTGACACTACCCTAAAGATAGGATGCCTGTTTGAGAAAAGGGGCCCTTTGGGGGCTTGAATTCCTAATCCGCAAGAAAATTAATTTTGTTTTTTTTGTTTAGTTTGTTTATCGTGAACCCTATTGATTTACGAGGGATCAAACTAAGAAGGAGCTTATATCAGCCTAGACCTATCTCAGATTTACTGAACTAAGGGAGAATTTGTGTATCCGTTGAATAAATTTTCCAATCACAGTGGTGGCTACTAGGAAAGGGGGACTGTCAAATCCAAAAGTAACCCTGGTAGTGTCTAAATGGGGTTACAAAGGACTTGATCCAAATAGAGTGCCCGCAAGGAATGGGGCCGCTAAGGGCTTAATCCAAAACCCTCATGGCTAGTCATATATCCAATAGGTATTCGGTGACCAACTCAAGGAGAAAGCATGGAGACTCATATCTACCAAGAGTGGTGTATCCACCAAGTGAATCACTGTCAGAATAGCGAACATCAACCTACCTAAGGTGCATGTCGGTTTGCAACAATCAGCCTAGGAATAAAGCTCAGGGACTCACATCCTCCTATAGCAAAATTGACTGCTATGATAGCCTGTCTACGGCTCGATAGGTGATATCTGACCTAGGATGACTACTGAGTGAATGCCACTAGGGGACTTACATCAACTCAAACATAGTCAATAGGAAAAGAGCCTCTCAGGGACTTATCCTAAACCTCAAATATACTCGACCTAGTTAGAGCATGATGGTTAGTTCAAGAAGAAAGCACAGGGACTCACATATTCTTAAACAAAGTCAACATGAGGTAGCTTACTGGCTGAGCAGTGAAGACTACCATACTAACAAGGTGCTCATTGGTTTGCAATGGTCAAGTTAGGAAGAAAGCGCAGGAACTCACATCTTCCAAACTAAGGAACCACTAGGGTGACATATTAGCGAGGTAGCATGTAGACCCGACCTAGAGCAGCTAATGAGTGAGTGCCACAGGGGGCTTGCTCCCACATAAAAATAGATCGAGATAAAGGATTTGTGTTTGTTGTTGTGCATGTGTTAAAAAGAATAGGACGCCTCTGAGGAACTCTTACACTTACCTTAAACACACTAGAGGATTGATGAAATGGTGTCATGGATGACAAAAAGGATTCCCACTAAGAAAGGATGCCGCTTGGGTTCTCTTACACCTAACTTAGTTATGATAATTGAAATAGGATGCCTCTCAGGTTCTCTTACACCCATTCTAATAGCACCGAGAGATTCTTTTTGTGTTGTGAAAGAGGGATAGGATGCCACTAGGGGACTCTTACACCTATTCTAGACATGTCATGATGGATTCATAAGATAAGCAAACAACGCTTCGAAAGAAGAGAAGAATTGATGGAATCGATTTTTGTTCCTTTTTTATTAATGATTATTTTCAAACATGATTTGTCTCATGGATAATATTTCTTTAAATAGAGCCCATTAATTGGAAGCATCGGGTGTTCCTCTTTACAATCAATAAGCTGATAAGATCCTCTTTGGTAGGCCTTCTCTATGACATAGGGGCCTTCCCAAGTGGGTTCAAACTTGTCTCCTATCTTTCAATGGGCAATAATTGTTCTCCTTAGGATTAACACAAGTTCTCTTACTTGGAAAGACCTAGGGCAGACCAGCTTGTTGTGAGCTTAAATCATTTTGGCCTTGTACAACTCAAGATTCTGGCACGTTCGTAGGCGACTCTCCTCCGGAGTCCGCACGTAGCTTTATGTGCGGACTCAAATCCTAGTCCGGCATTTCCAGTGGTTTTTTCCCATTTTAGTGCTTAACGGTGATGTAACTGGATGGACGGTGATGACGCCGTTTATCCTGGCCCGACCCGGCCCTGCTCGCATCATTCAAACAGCGGGAGAAGAAGCATCATTGAAATGCGTGGGTGAAATTTAAAAGAAATATATATCTAGATTTTGGGTTCAGGGGTGTATTTTTTTCTTGCAAACCGAGCTCAGAGAGAGAAAGAGAAAATCTCATTTCTTTTTTAGGAAAGAACCATGAAGATGGAGAACGAATTTAGAAGTTATGGCCTTGAGGAAATAGCTGAGGATGTATTAAATAAAAATTCATCGGTAATTTTTCTCAACTGTTGTATACGTATAATTTTTTTATGGTTTGTTAGTGTTATTCCTTGAAATTCTTTTATTTAGTGTATATTTTCTACACTGTTTGGAGTTCTTTGCAAGAGGACTTTGCTTGTTTTGAGAGATTTTTGCATCTGTACTCTCTGTACTCTCATGAGAGTACAGATAATATTTTGAATATTTTTGCAATTTATTTTGCCTGGATGGAGAGAATATGGTCATTACATTCCATTAGAAATTATTTTCTTTGGCCTGTTTGGAGGAAATATGTTCATTAGAATCCATCACAAATAATTTGGAGGTTGTTTGATTATTTTTTTAGTCTTATTTTTCATCTGTACTCTTTGAGAGTACAGATTATTTTTGGACATTTTCTCTAGTTTCTTCAGACTGGTTGTTGAGATTATTTTCATTACTCTATGCACTCTCTGTACTTTATATACTCTTTGTACTCTCTGTACTCTTTGTACTCTATGTACTATCTGTACTCTCTATACTCTCCTGAGAGTACAGAGCATTTTGGTCATTTTTTCCTATTTTTTTAGCCTGTTTGGAGGAAATATGTTCATTAGGCACAATATACTAATATTAGTGTTTTCTTGATCTGTACTCTTGTACTCCATGAGAGTACATATGCTTTTTGGTCATTTTTTCCAGTTTCTTTGGCCTGGTTGTTGAGATTAGGTTCAGTATATTTCATTGGAAGCAATTTGGCAGCTGTTTAGATGGTTTCTAGGGGATTTTTGTATTTGTACTCTCTGTACTCTCATGAGATTACATATGATTTTGCCAATATTTTTACAATTTATTTGGCCTATTTGTAGGAAATATGTTCATTACAATCCATTAGTAGGAATTTTGTAGGGTGACTTGGTTGGTTTTTATGATTGATTTGCATCTGTACTGTCATTTACTGACTTTTCATTTTGAAGTTTACCATGTCTGAGAAAAGGATAACTTCGAGATGCAGTCCATCCACCGCTCTAACGGTGTTTGATAATACTGCAACACTCTTTAGTAATGAAGTCATTGACATTTTACAAAGGCTTCATCTACATCAATTCATTAGGCTCCACAGAATTCAGCAAGACTCAATTGTTATTACCTCAATCCTGTCTTGCTGGGACATAGAGAAGCAGGCTTTCTTTCTGGGTGGGCAGTGCATTCCTTTCATCCCCGATGAAGTTGTAGTGATAATAGGGATGTCAAATAGAGGGGAGAAGGTCTTATGGCATAGAGGGAATGTGCTATCAGTGAGGTCAGCACTTCCAGTGAGGAAGCCCTTAAAGAGCATCTTGAAGGTAAAAAACACAGAGCAAAAGAAGCCTTACTGAGCAAGAAGACTGCCCCGTCTGTACTCTCTGTACTCTCTATACTCTCTGTACTCTCTGTACTTTCTATACTCTGTACTCTATGTACTCTTCTCAACTCATGGGTAACTTGATATAATACTGTTTATGTTTTATCGATAATTTTTCTCAACCGTTGTATACGTATAATTCTTTTACGGTTTGTTAGTGTTATTCCTTGAAATTCTTTTATTTAGTGTATATTTTCTACACTGTTTGGAGTTCTTTGCAAGAGGACTTTGCTTGTTTTGAGGATCTCCTTTGCATGGGTATACTCTCTGTAATCTCATAAGAGTACTGACCAATTTCATATTATTTTTCATGAGTTCGGCCTAGAGAGAATATGTTCATTATATTCTATTAGAAGCAACTTGGAGGTTATTTAAGTTAGTTTTTAGGAGAGTTTTGCATGTGTACTCTCTGTACTCTCATGAGAGTAAAATACAAAGTATTTTGGGTATTTTTTCCAGTTTTTATGAGAATGTTTGGAGGAAATATATTCATTATAAATCCATTAGGAACAATTTGGAGGCTGTTTGGTTGCTTCTTTAGTATTATTTTGCATTTATACTCTATGCACTCTCTGTACTCTCTGTACCCTCTGTACTCTCTATACTCTCAGAGCATTTTGGTCATTTTTTTCCTATTTTTTTGACCTGTTTGGAGAAAATATGTTCATTACAATCCATCGGGAACAATTTGGAGGCTGTTTGGTTGATTTTTTAGTGTTATTTTACATTTGTACTCTCTATACTCTCTTAATAGTACAGATGATTTTGTGGACATTTTTTTCCAATTTCTTTGGCTTGGTTGCTCAGATTATGTTCATTATATTCCAGTGGAATCAATTTGATGGCTGTTTGGATGGTTTCTGGGAGATTTTTGCAACTGTACTCTCTGTACTCTCAGTATTTAGCTCATTTCTTTCACTTTCTTTAGCTTATTTGGAGGGAATATGTTTATTAGTGGAGCTATTTTACATGTCACATTTATGTGGAGCTATCTGGGCAGGTGAATGTGGTCAATGAGCAGTGCGATGATGAAGTCGTGATGTCTAATGACCCAAATTTGGAGAGACTCCTGCACCACTTCGTAATCTAAATGAAGGCATGTATGCCGCGTGACTACGCACATCAAACTAGCTTCAGTGTTCGGAAGGACCATACAAGTTATTAGCTAAACTCCAAGAAATTGAAATCAAAAGATTTTTTATGTGCAAAAGCAAGTCGGAAGAAATCTGCCAGTCTAAACGGCTTAGCAAAATTCCAGAAAACTGTGTCAGATGATAGCCCCATAGAGTATTTGGTGAGAAACTTAGAGAATAAAAATTCATCCAAAACATGGACTATCCATTTCAATGGGACTACCCTAGATGTAACTTGTACTTGTAAGAAATTTGAAATGATGGGATTACTTTGTGCCCATTGTATCAGAGTTCTTAGTCAGGAAGATGTAGTGCACATTCTGGATAAGTATCTTCTCATGTGATGGTCTGCCAAAGCAAAGAGGGATATTTACATCGATAGGGCATATAGAAAATTAAGAGATGTGGAAGACCCAGATGGAAATGCTACTGGCATTATTTTCTGGAACCACATTAGTCGATATGCATATCAAATAAGCGTCAGGGCATAGGGTAATAATAGAGCTAAGGACTATATGCTTCAATCCTTAAAACAACTATACGATGATGTCGACTTTATAATAAGTAGGAATTTTCTTCCAGCGATGAGAGCATCTAAGAAGAAGAAGTCAACCACAGCAGACAATGGAAAATACATCTTAAAGGATCCAGTTAAGCAACGTCCAAAGGGTGTTTCCAACGCAAGGCTTAAGGGATATTGGGAGAGATCCAAGAAAGCTAAGAGTAATTCTCTATCTGCCTCTTAAATTTTAGTATTTAAAATATTACTGCTAATCTTTAAACCATCCTATTTTTGTTGTTACAGAAACCAAAGTATAAACTGATAGTATCGCAGAATGTGTTTCGTCACCCATTGCAACACCTTTCTCTGCTATGCCAGAGTGTTTTTCAGAGGTACGCACAGAATAGCACACATCGATGCTGTAAAAAATCATTAACTGATACGATGTTCTACCTCAGGAATTCAACTCGAGCTCAACAATTAGTCAGTCGGCTGAATGGTACACTAAGTTGATGATGGATTTTATTATAGGAAAACATTTCAATGCATGATATCATTTAGTTATGTTTTCTTCAACTGTGCAATCATTTCTGCAGAGAGTACAAAGAGTAGAGAGGGTACATAACTTGCTTGAAACTAAGAAGGTCCAAATGGACTTTAATATGGGTCAATTATTTTATGCTTGGTTTTTTTCCTCACTACACTGTTTGTTGCTCTTAAAGCAGCAGTTCATAGAATTTACCCCCTATTAAGGACTTTGTAATCCTTAGACTGTGGCAATAAAATTTCTCATATTTTACTAAATTGTAGTTTCTGATTGATGAGTCTACCTTGCTTACGAGGATGAGCTGATTTTCAGGGCATTACATAGTTTGATATATACTCTATAAAATACTCTACATTTTATGAAATGATTTTTATTGCATACATTACAATTTTTGATAAGCCCGTATATTCCTATCAACAAGTTTAGTATAAGCCGAAAAAAAAAAAAATCGTGATGAAGATGATATTAGTACTCATGATATTAGTTTAGTAATTATTTATAAATTTATCAATAATATTAATTTAATTCAGATGATACTTTCAGTTATTACATTATTTGAAAAAAAATCCTCATCTTAAAATATAGAATTTGCTCCACACTACCTTCAAAATTTAAATTTCTAAATAAGACGTTGGTAAGCCGCATCATCGATAGTTTATTTGTCTATTTTATGCACATGTTTCAGTAGAAAGTAGGTTTTAAGAAGCATGATTTCGACTGGTAGAAAATAATTTTATGCACTCACAAAATTTTACCATATTTTTAAAGATCATAATTTCCTTTATTAAAGAGTTAAGTTTAATAATCGTACTCACTTATATTACGTTCACATGCTAAGTAGTTCATATTGCTTCTCGTGCATACTTTCAGATTGAGGCATTCTAAATGTGACTGAGTATAACATAGATTTTAGATAATATAAATTTTAACTTCTTTTTCAGTTGATCTGAATTTAAAATATGATATAATTTGAATATCAAAATTAAGCTTATTTTCTCCAAATAAGTAAAGAAATCATCATAGAATCGTAAACAATATTATATCAACTACCCATGAGTAGAGAAGAGTACATAGAGATTCTAGAGAGTACAGAGAGTACAGAGAGTATAGAGAGTCTAGAGAGTACAGAGTATAGCTGCACAGAGTGAGAGGGTTCACATGAAAAACCGCTAAAACTCATAAAAAAAGCAACCCAGAGCATCCAACTTGCTTTAAGGTTATAGTGAGTAATTTCTCTCCATCCTCCAAAGAAAAGTGGAAATGGAAAAAAAATAAGCAAATAATCTGTACCATGAGGAGAATACAAAGACTTAAGCTACAGAACACCTCAAATATTCTTATAGTCAGCCTTCAAACTACCTGCAATGGAATATAGAGTATAAAGAGTACAAGAAGTATAGAGGGTATAGAAAATATAGAGAGTACAGAGAGTATAGAGAGTACAGAGGGTACAGAGAGTATAGAGAGGGTTCACATACAAAACTACTCAAAAAACTCATAAAAAAGCAACCTAGGAGCATCCAACCTGTTTTAAGGTTATAGTGAACAATTCCTCTCCGTCCTGCAAAGCAAAAGTGAAAATGGGGAAAAATAAGCAAATAATCTACACTATGAGGAGAATAGAAAGAGTTAAACTACAGAACACCTCAAATATTCTTATAGTCAGCCTTCAAACTACCTACAATGGAATAGAGAGTATAAATAGTACAAGAAGTACAGAGGGTATAGAAAGTACAGAGAGTACAGAAGAGTACAGAGAGTATAGAGAGTATAGAGAGTATAGGGAGTGCAGAGGGTACATAGAGTACATAAAGTATAGAGAGTACAGAGAGTACAAAGAGTACAGAGAGTACAGAGGATACAGAGAGTATAGAGAGGGTTCACATGCAAAACTTCTCAGAAAACTCATTAAAAAGCAACCAGGAGCATCCAAAATTTCCAAGGAAAATTGAAGAAAAATAGATGAAATATTCTGTATACTCCCAGGAGAGTACAGATGAAACACATCTCAGTAAAGCATTCCAATGCCAACCAAATTGTTGCAGGTGTTCTCTACTAATAATAAAAGATCCAAACTGCCCAAGGATATTGAAAAAAATTAAAAGAAATACCCTGTACAATTATTTTTTTACTTATCAAATTTTAAATGTACATTTCTTAGCTTGGCTTTTTCATTCCCAAGTAAAAGATAGAGTAAGCGAACTCAGCCCTAAAGTAATTCATATTATTCGGCCAATCTTTATGGTCAGCCCAGTTAAGTGGAGATTTCCTAATTGCTACCTCCATGTACTTGCAGATAAACATCCCGCAGTCAACACTATTATCTTGGACTGGCAGCCCACTCACCATTTCGATTGGCCATTTTGTGGGATCGCTCATAAAAGACTAGCCAGCATCTTCAACAAGTAATTTGATCTGAAAAGCAAGAAGTATAATCAATAAGGGGGTCCAAAAAAATAGTTTGCAGAAACCAAACGGAAACAACTGTTACAATCTCAGGAAGAATGATCTTATGGGTTGGTTTTGGTAATGAGTCATAAAAATGCCAAGCCCCTAGCTTAATATGCCTAATCGTGAGTGTCAGTCGATTATATATAATTAGTAAGAGAAGTAGATTTCATTGCGTGACATCGGATGAATATTTTGCTTTCCTTGTGTAGGCCATATTTTGCATCGCTTTGTAAGAAAAGAAGAGAATATTTATAAATTATAGTTTCCATCTATACAAACAAGAATTGAATCATAATACATTGCATATATGTGGGGTAACTTACTCAGTGCAAGCATGAGATGTACAAATAGGGACATACGTGACGAGCGAGTACTCTACCAAGAAGGAGAATCGACGTGCATCCGAGATACTAATCTATCGAACTCATCGACCGTCGTAATAATGATATTCCCACCGGAATCGTATCACCGCAAGTGAGAAATATTTTATAGCGAAGCTTAATTAAACGAATAGGTTATTTTATGTATGAAGGAGTTGATTGAAGATTGACTTACTTGTCCTGAATGGAGCAACGATGTGTCAACAAGATAGACCATCTAGAATGTCCGGATGAGAGAAGTCAACAAAATGATGTGCCTCTACTGGTTGCAATGAAATTACTGACGATGAAAGTTAGTGATGAAGAGCTAGATTCACTATAAATTAAGGATCGATCTACTGAGATGATGCATACCTCCGACTGATGCTCCTCCACCACAACGATAGTAGTTTGTGGGTCATCGACCTTAATTGGCTCATCTTTGTGAACCTATCAAAAAATTTAGTGAAATCTATTTCTACTATCTTAAATTTAAAAGAAAGTAACTTAATACCTCTGTTGTCGGCTTCTCATCTTGAGTGGAGGTCACCACATCACTTATTCTTGCTCGTGACTTCTTGTAAGTGTGTGTGAAGGGGAACAAATAGCTTTCCTCTTCCTTATCTGCTGAGCCTTCACACCATGCTCAATGCTGCTGATTAAAGGCTTCGGAGCATCTTCATGTGCAGTGGAGGCCTCCACAATAGCTTCCCCTATGGTGGACTTAACAGGGGCTTCCCTAGTGGAGGCTACTGTGGGCTTCCCAAGTGGAAGTATCCACAGGCGTGTAGTGCCTCCAAAGGAGACTCCCCTGCTAGCCTCCATGGGAAGCTCCTCCAGAGCCTCCATGTGCCCTGCCTCCTCAAGAGTTCCCCCTATGATGACTTCTATAGGAGCTTCCCCCACAGTAGGGATGGTAGGACCCCGCTGCCCAGCAAGAACCTCCTCGATAGCAATAACCCTCAAATCAATCTCATCCATTCTCTCTATCATTGTTGCTTGAAAAGAAGATATTATATATTTCAAGTCCTTAAAACCTGCAAGTATCATCTCCACCGCAAAGCCTTCTATGGGGGTAGTAGTAGAGGCGTGTTGATACAGATGAGGGGAGAATATCGAGGAGAGACATATGGAGATTCTGAACTCGTGGACTTAGAATGGGATTTATCGAGCTCAACATGTATTGCATGTTGCGGGAAAATGATTCAAGGAGCCGTCTCCTCTTCGATATGTCCTAATGAAAGGCGCACTATGTTAAACCGATAAGAAAATGTGATAACTACAGTATAAATAAATACATTCTTATATGAACTAAGTGATATTATTATATGTCACCTGGTGTCCTCCTAAACCAGTGAAGGCTTCATCTGGAAACTTTATTTTCAGCCATTGCAGCATACATGGCTTGGCAAATGGATATGGCGGCCTCATGATGCTTATGTTCTCAGCGGCCCAGATCTACAATTAATATTGTATAAGTTAACTTCAATGCATCAAATAATACATAATCAAAGATATAAAACATACCATAAGAAGAGTGACAAATCCACTCATGTACCCGGGTGTCTTCTGGGTATGAATCTTTGATGTAATACCATCAAATTGTGAAACTAGGAAGGCTCAAATGATCTCTGCCCAGTTGTATTCTACAAATTTATCTATGTCATCGGCATAGGCAATCAATTCCGATGCCATCCTATAGTTGTGATATACAAAAAAATAGATTTGACAGCAGAAAATATATGTACAACTGTACAAACTGTGCCACAGGAAATGAACTATCCCCATGCTCAAGCATAGTCTCATAGTCCACTAAACTGAACTGTGACAGCAGGGATTTCTGCCATAAGACCTTCTCCCCTCTGTTTGGCATCCCTACAATTACTGTAATTTCATTGGGGGGGAAAGGAATACACTGCCCACCCAGAAAGAAAGCTTGCTTCTCTATCTCCCAACAAGAGAGGATTGAGGTAATGGCTATTGAGTCTTACTAAATTCCATGGAGTCTAATGAATTGATGCAGATGAAGCCTATTTAAAATGTCAATGACTTCATCAAGAAATCGCTTTAATATATCAACACCGCTCTAATCTAGGTCTTCGAAGTTATCCTTTTCCCATAGATGGTAAACTTCAAAATGAAAAGTCAGTTAATAAAAGTACAGATGCAAATCACCCATAAGAAACAACCAATTTGCCTCCAAATTATTCCCAATTGATTTGTAATGAACATATTTCTCCAAACAGACCAAAGAAACTGAAAAAAAATGTCCACAAAATCATTTGTACTCCCAACAGAGTACAGAGAGTATAAATGTAAAATAAAACTAAAAAACCAACTAAATAGCCTCTAAATTGTTCCTGATGGATTGTAATGAATAGATTTCCTCCAAACAAGCCAAAGAAACAAGAAAAAAATGATCAAAATACTCTGTACTATCATGAGAGTACAAAGAGTACAGATGCAAAAATCTCCCAGAAATTATCCAAATAGAGAGTATAGATGCAAAATAACACTAAAAAATCAACCAAATAATCTCAAAATTGTTCCTAATAGATTGTAATGAACATATTTTCTCAGCCAAAAAATTGGAAAAATGACCAAAATGCTATGTACTCATGAGAGCTGAGTATGATGCAAATCCCCGTAAACTATCCAAGCATCCCTCCAAATTGCTTCCAATGAAATGTATTGAACATATTTCCTCCAAACAGGCCAAAGAAACTGGAAAAAATTGGTCAAAATCGTCTGTACTCTCAAGAGAGTACAGAGAGTACAAACTCAAAATAACATTAAAAAAATAATCAATCAGCCTCCAAATTATTCCTAATGGATTGTAATGAACATATTTTTTTCCAAATAGGCCAAAGAAATAGGAAAAAATGATCAAAATGCTCTGTACTCTCATGAGAGTACAGAGAGTACAGATAGAAAACATCCAAACAGAGAGTACATATGCAAAATAATACTAAAAAATCAACCAAATAGCCTCCAAATAGTTACTAATAGATTGTAATGAACATATTTCCTCCGAACAGGCCAAAGAATCTAGAAAAAAATGACCAAAATGCTCTGTACTCTCATGAGAGTATAGAGAGTACATATACAGAAATCTCCCAGAAACCATCCAAACATCCCTCCAAATTACTTCCAATGGAATATAATGAACATATTTCCTCCAAACAGGCAAAAGAAACTGGAAAAAAATTAAATTATCTCTCAAGAGAGTACGGAGAGTACAGATGCAAAATAACACTAAAAAATAACTCAATCAGTCTCCAAATTGTTCCTAATGGATTGTAATGAACATATTTCCTCCAAATAGGCTAAAGAAACAGGAAAAAAAATGACCAAAATGCTTTGTACTCTCATGAGAGTACAGAGAGTATATATGCAAAAATCTCCTAGAAACCATCCAAACATCCACCAAATTACTTCCACTGGAATGTAATGAACATAATCTAAACAACCAGGTTAAAAAAATTGGAAAAAAATATCCAAAAAATTATTTGTACTCTCAAAAGAGTAGAGAGAGTACATATGCAAAATAACACTAAAAAACCAACCAAACAGCCTCCAAATTGTTCGTGGTGGATTGTAATGAACATATTTCCTCCAAACAGGCCAAAGAAATAGGAAAAAATGACCAAAATGCTCTGTACTCTCATGAGAGTACAGAGAGTACAAATGCAAAAATCCCCCAGAAACCATCCAAATAGATAGTACATGTGTAAAATAACACTAAAAAACCAACCAAACAGCCTTCAGATTGTTCCTAATGGATTGTAATGAACATATTTCCTGAACAAAGCCAAAGTAATCAAAAATGACTCTTCAGACTCTGAGAGTACAGATGCAGAAATTCCCCAAAAACCATCCACACATCCCTCCAAATTGCTTCCAATAGAATGTAATGAACATATTTCCTCCAAACATGTCAAAGAAACTGGAACAAATTGGCAAAAATCGTCTGTACTCTCAAGAGAGTACAGATGTAAAATAACACTAAAAAATCAACCAATATGCTCCAAATTGTTCATAATAGATTGTAATGAAAATATTTCCTCCAAATAGGCCAAAGAAACAAGAAAAAATTGACCAAAATGCTCTGTACTCTCAAGAGAGTACAGATACAAAATAACACTAAAAAATCAACCAATCAACCTCCAAATTATTCCTAATGGATTGTAATGAACATATTTCCTCCGAACAGGCCAAAGAAATAGGAAAAATGACCAAAATGCTCTGTACTCTCATGAGAGTACAGAGAGTACAGATGCAAAAATCTCTCATAAACCATCCAAATAATCACCAAATTGCTTCCATTGGAATGTAATGAACATAATCTGAATATACAGACCAAAGAAACTGGAAAAAAATGTCCACAAAATCATCTGTACTCTCAAGAGAGTACACAGAGTACAGATGCAAAATAACACTAAATAACAAACCAAACAGCCTCCAAATTATTCTTGATGGATTTGAACATATTTCCTCCAAACAAAGCCAAAGAAACAGAAAATTACTATTTCAGACTCTCATGAGAGTATAAAGAGTACAG
This sequence comes from Cymbidium sinense, assembly GCA_021442155.1. Taxonomy (NCBI): domain Eukaryota; kingdom Viridiplantae; phylum Streptophyta; class Magnoliopsida; order Asparagales; family Orchidaceae; genus Cymbidium; species Cymbidium sinense. The sequence goes on from CM038222.1 coordinate 64,601,768, forward strand.
ATGCAAAGATCCCTCAAAAACCATCCAAACAGCCACCAAATTGCTTCCACTGGAATGTAATGAACATAATCTGAACAACCAGGCTAAAGAAACTGGAAAAAAATGTCCATAAAGTCATCTGTACTCTCAAGAGTATAGATGCAAAATAACACTAAAAACTAACCAAAGAGCCTCCAAATTATTCCTGATGGATTGTAATGAATATATTTCCTCCAAACAGGCCAAAGAAACAAGAGAAAAAAATGACCAAAATGCTTTGTACTCTCATGAGAGTACAGAGAGTACAGATGCAGAAATCCCCCATAAATCATCCAATCATCTCTCCAAATTGCCAATATAATATAATGAACATATTTCTCCAAAAAAGAATGAAAAAATGTAAATCGCATTCTCAAGAGTACAGAGAGTACAAAATGCAAAATAACACTAAAACTAACCAAACAAATCCAAATTGTTCCTAAGAATGAACATATATCAACAAAGCCAAAGAAATTGAAAAATGACAATGCTCAGACTCTCATGAGAGTCTGAGTACGATGCAAATCATGCCACAGAATTTTAATGTCATCGAATGAACATACTATCATCCCTAATCTGGCCACAGAATTCATCTTCAAACATGACCAAACATCCTATCATGTGATATACTAAACATTTTACAAGGCTAATAAGTTCAAAATTTTGAAAATAACAGCGTGTACCATCTTGACAGTAGAGAGAGTACACATGCAAAACATCTCCAAAAACTATCAAAATGCATCTCATTCATTTAAAGAACTCAAATGTTCTAAAATGTTCACATACTAGACGGTGAGAAAAATAGAGAAAACACTAAATTTATTAAAAGTTTGGGAACACAGATGTAAATACCTAATGTAGTTGCCTACAATAACTCTATAGAAGTTATTCGCAAGATTTGCTAAACCACCGAAATGAACATTCGCCGACATCGAGAGCCGAAGCTAGAAAGCCCTAAACTCATGCCAGGGAATGTCGAACGACACCGCCTGCTTTTTCTTCTCTCGCTGTTTAAACGAGGCGGGCCGGGCCAGATAAACGGCCGCCGCCGTCTCTGGCCCGCCATGCCGGCTTAAACGGAAAAAATTACCTGGACACCCGGCCGTGATTAGAGTCGACGTAAAGCTAATGTAAACTGACGTAATATTTTCTCTTGACGGATCAAATCCACTTAAAGCTTCTAATCCATTTAACAACGCGAGTACCGTTATTTAAATTTAGCCAAAAGGATAGTTAAAAGGATCCGCAGCGTGAAGAAGGTCGAATTTTTTATCTGATATCTCTCCCAATAATTATTAATTTTAATTCAACTAATATTAAATTTAATTTTTTTTTAATATTGAGTTATTAAAGAGTTAATGATCTAAGATTTATCTAATAAAAGGAAAACCCATCAATGCTTTAACTATATGATTCCACTGTGTCAAGGCACATAATTTTTTGGACAATAATCTGCTTGACACCAAAATTAAATTATTTATAAAATTAATATAGATTTATCTCCAATTTTTTAAATTTTCATTCAAACATCCAAATTTTATAATAACAATATAAGGTATATATTTTTCAATAGTTTAATTATAATACATATAAATACATGATTTTGATAATTCAAAAGTGACATAAATGTTAAACCTAAATAAGTATATTTGGGATGATATGCATAATTTTAAATGTTTTTCATGATTTATTGCTCATTATTTTTTTAATATTGATACGTCCTCAGAAAATTAATCTGATCAAGCACGAATCTCAAGGCATTTTCAGAAATGCTTCGATCTAATCACCGATTTCAAAGTTACAATCAACCGACCGGCCTCGATGAGACTAACGTAAGAACATCAAGCATACCGATCCGAGCTCGAATCGACTTAGAAGCTATCGAGCATGAAAATGGATCCGATCCGCCAAATGGTCACCAAAATCGACATATTTATAGTCGATCGAGGCCAAGACGAATCCAACGAATCCAAGATCACCCAATTCATCATTAAGGCACCTGATCAAAATACACCGATCAGGGGATCGACTCCGTCCGATGGGAGTGGTTGGAGTTTTCCAAATTTACAAGGCCACTCCCAAAAAATCTATAAATAGAGCTTCATTCTCACCTTAGAGGGACCGAATCGATTTGAAGACCGTAGAGCTCGAGAACCACCGACCGACGCCGACGCATCTATCCACGCACCACCAGAAGTGCTCAAGATCGAGCTCACCCTTAGAGATCGCTGAACTAGAAAGACCGCTTGCCGCTCCTTTCTCCTCAAGATCAAGAGGTTGCTCCGTAAGATCCCTACCGCTTTTGGGAAACTTCTCCCTTGAGTTGGAGTTGACCGATATTGTCTTTTCTACACTCAAATATTGATTCCTCAAAACATCTTCTCAACTAATGAGAAGCAAGGACTCAGATCTTTGAACACATAGTGAAAGTTCCAGAGCAAGGCCCCGTGGTTTTTTCCTTAACGGTTTTCCAATGATAACCTGTGTTCATATCCCCGCTTGTGTGTTGGATAATTTTGGGCTACGAAGATCTCGCATCTACCTGAATAAAATTCTAAGACGCATCAGCTTGGCGCCTGTGGAATACAGCTCGCTATATCTCAATATGGTGAGGGTCCGTGCCCTCTTTGGAAGATCGCTCAAAGGATGGAGGATTCCCGTAACGAAATTCTTCGACTCGCGAGACCGAAAAAACGCTCCAACACGCCTGGAAGAGCCACGTTCCGACGCCTCAAAGATAATCCATTTTCTTCCCGAGAATGATTACCCGGAATGCCGATCAACAAGTAGAGAACCCTTGGCACCACATCCGTGATGTCAACTGATACCGCCAGCTTCTACTCACCAATTTAATGGCTCAACCTTGACGGTGAAACTCCACGCCACCTTATACGCGATGAACTACGACGACGGTGTGAAGAGTTCCCCAAACAATCAATGATCCATTCTCCGCTTCTCTTCCAAAACTCGCCCCGCCGAGATCATCTCGCAATACCCGATTCGACGAGATTCAAGCTTCCCAAAGATGGACCCTTACGATGGCACAACCGATCCAGACGAGCATATCGATCACTTTCAACGATCATGCACATTCGCCGCGTAAATGACTCTCGTGGTCGTATTCCCGACTCTCAAAGGAAAGCTTGTACTTGGTTCTATTCGCCGCTAAGGGTCCGTCCGATCATTTGGAGAGCTCGCATTTTTTGTAGAGAGCCGAACAAGAGAATCATCGTGGATTCATCACATCTCTCCAATCCGCCGTAACGATGGAGAGTCCTCAAAGAATACTTCCAGGTTCTCCTCTCCGATACCGTGAGTAGATCCAACTTTTGAGGGCGTTTCTGAGGACTCCGCCAGATACTTCTATTCATCATTAATGCGGAGATCCATTCTACGACTGGTCCACCAATAGAGGCACAAATCTCCACGACGGCTATGCTCATCAAAGCTTGAACCATCAAGCGAGTAAGAAGGTTCCCAAAGGTGATGTTCAAACATCTTAAAAAGAAGAGAGGCAGCAACCTCCCCCAAAACCTCCTCAGCAGCGACCTCAGATGACTCAATCAGAGAGGAAATATACGGCTCTCAACACGCCCCGCGAACATCCCATCGCTATTCAGAAGAGGATAGCGTGGTCACACCTTTAAAGCCCGAATTGGAAATCAAGAGAAATTCGCCACTTTCACCGCACAGTGCCACCAATCAAGGAGGAGATTGAAAGACTCACGTGGATATCTAGGCCGCTTTATACAAAACCAACCCTGCCCAAAGAAATGCTCAACCAGCTGAGAACCGCCAAGCTGGCCGGAGAGATAAAACAATTGCAGGGCGGTTATTCAGCCAAATATTCATTGCCTTCAAGAGCCGAAGAAGTCTGCTGACCATTCTATCACCTTTGATGATTTATATCTAGAGGGCTTTGCATCCCACATCAAGATCCCCTCACACGGTGCGTGATCCATGCTTCAATATTAAAAGGATATTGATCGACAATGGGAGTTCTTGATGTTCTTTTACTCCACTTTCCTTAGCATGGGTATAGAAAAGAGAGAAGCTTCAACCCGCCGTCCACAGATGGATTTGATAATCGACCCATTAGTGGAAGGGACAATCGCCTTCCGTAACTTTGGAGAATTTCCCGACACGCAACCCACTTGATACAATTTATTGTAGTCAAGTCCGAGTCCGCTGCATAATGCAATATTTGGGAGACCTCTCCATATATATTCGCTAGCCACATCCGTTTCACCTCAAGATGAAATTCCACACCACCGGCATCGGTAAGTGGAATCAACAGATAGACAAGCTTATATCAAGCAAGCCCACCATTTACGCTGGTCTCAACATCGAACTTCGATCTACGAGATGGATCTCGAAAGGGCTTCTCCGCTTGAAGATGTAATTTGTCTTCCTATCTCAGAAGTTGATCCATCGCAAAAGGTGAAGGTGAGATCGTTGTTGTCTACTGATCAGAAATCATAATACATAGATTTTCTACGTAAAAATCAAGATATCTTTGCCTGGAGCGCATCTGATATTCTGGGCATTGACCAAGTCATTACGCACTCCTCAAAGTTGACTCAACCTACAAGCCGGTGATACGTAAGAAAAGAACCTTCGGCGACAAGAGTCATAGAACAAGAAATCACCAAACTGGAAGTCAAGTTCATTCGAGAAGTCTACTACCCACCCGGTTGGCAACGTAGTGTTAGTCATAAAGGCCAACGGTTCTCGGAGAATGCATCGACTACACGAATTGCGCATGCCCAAAAGATAGCTTCCCTTCGCGATCGACCAACTAGTTGATGCGACATCGATCGAAGCTTCATGGATGCCTATTCGCTACAATCACAACCTGGATAGGTCAAAATCCTAGTGGACTTCCCACCTCTCTTCCATACAGTTAACATCGTATAACGCCTCGATAAACAACCTTGGATAAGTTGGCAATCCTCTATAGACGCTACAACTTTCCATAACTGTTAACATCATCGAAAACGCCTACACAACCTCGATAAAAATCAGGATTCACCAGATCTTCCATGTTAACATCACAGTAACGCTCGATAAACAACCTGATAAGTTGGCAATCCTCATAGCACAACTTTCTCCATAACAGTTAACATCATCGAAAACGCCCGATACACAACCTGTGATAAAGGTCCTTAGTGGACTTCCACACTTCTTCCATATGTTAACATCGCCGAGTAACGCCTCGATAAACAACCTTGGATAAGTTGGCAATCATAGACGCCTACAACTTTCTCCATAACAAAGTTAACATCATCGAAAACGCCCGATACACAACCTGATAGTCAAAATCCTCCCGGATTCAACCGAGATCTTCCATAGTGTTAACATCGCCGAGTAACGCTCGATAAACAACCTTGATAAGTTGGCAATCATGTACGCCTATAACTTTCTCCATAAAGTTAACATCATCGAGTAAACGCCCATACACAACCTAGATGATCGAGAGGTTCAGAGAATTCTATAAATATATTCCAAGTTCATCGCCGAGTAACGCCGATAAACAACCTTGATAAGTTGGCAATCCTCTATAGACTGCCTATAACTTTCTCCATAACAAAGTTAACATCATCGAGTAAACGCCCATAAACAACCTCGATAGGTCAAAAATCCTCGCGATTCAATTAATCTTCCATACAGTTAACATCGCCGAGTAACGCTCGATAAACAACCTGATAAGTTGGCAATCCTCATAGATCGCCTACAACTTTCTCCATAACAAAGTTAACATCATCGGTAAACGATAAACAACCTCGATAGTCAAAAGGTCCTGGACTTCCACCTCTTCCATAGTTAACATCGCCGAGTAACGCTCGATAAACAACCTGATAAGTTGGCAATCCTCTAGACGCTTACAACTTTCTCCATAACAGTTAACATCATCGAAAACGCCCATAAACAACCTGATAGTCAAAAGGTCCTTAGTGGACTTCACCTACCTCTTCCATACAGTTAACATCGTCGAGTAACGCTCGATAAACAACCTGGATAAGTTGGCAATCCTTATGGGATCGCTTACAACTTTCTCCATAACGTTAACATCATCGAGTAAACGCCCGATAAAACAACCTGATAGGTCAAAATCGCCGGATTCACCTGATTCTTCCATAATAGCATCGCCATCGAAGTCACACTAACAACCCGATAGTCGATTCCGGACTACTGCTGCGACCACTCGCCGGCCGCTAACCATGAGCCATCCGCTCACCATCATTATCACATCGCCGCCATATCGCGACAATCCGATTACTACCATCGCCGGATCCGCGGCGACTACTAACGCGCCATCATAACTACTGACGCTTGGCTGTTGACTACTGCCGCCAAGCCGCCGCTGATATCCCTGCGCCGCAACATCGTTGCCGGTTACCATAAACGACATCGTTGCATCGCTGATACTGGTTCCACATCATTAATTATCGCGACATCGCTACATCATCTTTATCGCATCTATCCGTGCTCGTTAACATTGACGCGCTCTGCTGCATTCGATTTTGCCACCATCTCGCGCTAACCATCGTCTGGTACCATAAACGATTATCGTTGACACGCGCTGACTACATCGCCGTGAACCAATCATTATCCTCGCTGATTACCGCATCATTACTACTGAATTATCACCGGCATACTATCGACGCGACCGTTGCCGCTGACTACTGCTCAATTGCCGCTTCCCTGACACCCCTGCCGGCGCAACAAGCTGGTCACGGCTGATTACTGCCGGTTACTTGGACTGCCGCTGATAATCTTTACTTATCGACGCGGTTGACATCTGACTACCGCTTTCTGTTGACCACACCTGTTCTGGTAACATCACCGCATTGCCGGCAATCTCACGGCCACCACCATCGCCGTTGGTTATCCTCGCCAGACCACCCTCGCAGTCCCCGGCCGACCACTATGGCCCACCATCGCGATCGCCAACCCCGCCTCTCCTGATCGCCCTAACCGGACGGCCCGGTGAGGGTCAGAACTGAACCACTATATGCGGGCCTTGATCGCCTCCCATTTTAGAAGATTCCCTCGTCGCCTCCCTAAAGGGTCGACGTGTCTCTTTCAAAAGAGTCTCACCCATCTACAAACACCGAACTGCAGATCAAGATGAAAATTATTCCAAGGTGCCAAACTCCCACCAGGGGGAGGGTTACACACTCTGGCTTGGTGGAGATGAGGAGGTAGAGGTTGATCCAAGAAGAGTGCCCAAACTCCCACCAGGGGGAGGGCTATGCACTCTAAGAGGAGAAGAGGAGATCCAAAAAGAGTGCCCAAACTCCCACCAGGGGGAGGGCTATGCACTCTAAGAGGAGAAGAGGAGATCCAAAAAGAGTGCCCAAACTCCCACCAGGGGGAGGGCTATGCACTCTAAGAGGAGATGAGAAAAATGTGCCTTCTCCCTTAGCCCTAGGGGGGTTTTTATAGACCCCTTCTAGGGGCAAAAGCGTAAAAATCGCTCAAAATCCCCAAAACCAGCCGCCCAGGCTGTTGGGGTTCGCTTCACACAGACTGGCTACAAGATCACAGCCATACCAGCGCATACAGCCTGCCAAGGTCAAGCCATGTCATAGCGCTCAACTGTTCCACGTCAGGCTCCGGTTCAGGGCGCTAACCGCCACATGGCCAACTGGCTCAGCTGGTCAGAATCAACCGCTCTGGCGCCGAACTGGCTGTCATAATCGCTAATTCGCTACCTGCAATCCGATTCATGACCCCGACCACAGATTCAGCTCGCTGTTTCGATCCGTCTTCACGACCCGCCAGCCCCAACAATGCCGTCATGACGTTATGCTGTTGAAGGCTGGCCAAGGCTGCTGCTGACCGACGCCATGCGCCCACGCACCATGAGCTCGTTCTCCGGATCGATCCAGATCTCAAATTCACGCTACAAGATACTTACACATATTTGCGCCCTCCATCCTTCCATAGTATAATCTTATGCTCCTATGAAGATCTGTTCTCTCAAAATGCAGTTGATGAACTCTCAAATTTCATTGAAGAATTTGCTATTTTCAAGTATTTGACATATATTTTTGGATGACTGAGATAATGTCACCCAAAAATAGGGGGGCAACTGATACGTCCTCAGAAAATTAATCTGATCAAGCACGAATCTCAAGGCATTTTCAGAAATGCTTCGATCTAATCACCGATTTCAGCTTTACAACCGACCGTCTCGCGAGACGAACGTAAGAACATCAAGCATCCCGATCCGAGCTCGAATCGACAGATCAAGTTATCGAGCATGAAAATGGATCCCGATCCGCCAAATGGTCACCAAATCGATATATTTATTCGATCGAGCGGCTCGTCAAGACTAATCCAACGAATCCAAGATCACCCAATTCGACATCATTAAGGCACCGCATCATCAAAATACACCGTCGATCGAGGGGATGACCGTCCGATGGAGTTGGAGTTTTCCACTTTACAAGGCCGCCACTCCCAAAAAATCTATAAAGAGCTTCATTCTCACCTTAGGGACCTAATCGATTTGAAGACCGAGAGCTCGAGAACCACCGACCTCGGCCGATCTATCACCACCGCCACCACCAAGAAAGCTCAAGATCGTGAGCTCACCCTAGGAGATCGCCTGTGAACAGACTGCCGCCGCCTTTCTCCAAGATCAAGAGGTTGCTCCTAAGATCGCCTACCGCTTTTGGGAAACTTCTCCTTGAGTTGGAGTTGACCGATATTGTTTTTCTACACTGAATATTGATTCCTACAAACACCTTCTTCTCCCAACTAACGGGAAGCAAGATCTTTTGAACACATAGTGAAAGTTCTGAGGGCAAGGCCCCGTGGTTTTCCTTAACGGGTTTTCCACGATAACCTGTTCATATCCCCGCCAGTGTGTTGGATAATTTTGGGCTATAATAAGAATCTGGAATAAAATTCTCACGCAACAAATATATATGTATGTATTTGAATGGCTTTAGTTTAAACTAATAAAATGAATCAACATGATAATATATAAAAAATAAAATATTATTAAAAACTAATAATATTTTAATAAAATAATATTTAAATATTATTAAGGAGTTATTTGATTTGTTTATTTATATTTTTTTATTAGAATGATAATAATCTTTTTAAGTCTCTATACTTAGGTTAAGTATTCACCTAATTGCTAGAAGTGTCTTATGACTAAAAAGAATTTAGTATCTAGAAGACTTCTAAATCTAAAAAGAAAAGATTAAATCCTCACTCTAAAAATGAGATCAATATCACCTCTCTTCTTAAAAGAATAAGTCTAGTTTATTGTTTCACTAAAAAGCTGGTTGAAATCTTCTTGGAGGCGGGCCATACTTGCTACTGTGGTGGCCTAGTGGTGGCCTAAAGGACAAAGGACGCTTTACCTACAGGACAACGCGCCGAGTCTGTCGAGGCGACTCAAGAAGAGCAATGCTCGGGAAATCGAGAGCATCTACCAGCACTACGTTAGAGCTATCAGATCGCCGGCGTGCTTTTTGAAATTCTCTGCGCGGTTAACAAGACTGAGATAGTCGAAGAAATTGCTCCTGAGGTGCGTGGTTTGTCATGGCGATGGATAGCCAGGGGAATAAGTTGGCTATTAAATTTTTTTTTAATTTTTTGTCCCTATTATAACGTGTTCTTTATGCTATATTCAATCAGATTATTGCTGCTGCAAAGGATGTCTATGTTCCATACAACATTCTTCCTTTTGATGCTGCTGGTGCTTCACTGCCCATCATGCAACTTGAGGAGGTATGATTAAATATTCTTCTTCAATTAAAGAAAATATCAAATTTGATGATCATAAATTAGTTGTGTGCGAAAGTTATTGTTTTAACAGTTCTACATTGAAATTCTATTACTCCTGCAACAGATTAAGGTTGTTGTGATTGCTTTGAACAATACATGACGGTTGAACTGGCCATCTTCGTTTGAGGCCGATCGGCTGAAAATGGGAGATATGGATTTTCTGGATTGGTTGAGAGTTATGTTTGGATTTCAGGTATGCCTTCCACAGAACCTAGCAATTTATTTTCTCCCTTTTTATTATGCAAAAGCTTTTCCATTGTCTCACCCTCCAACTGTATTCTCCGTTTGCAGAGGGACAACGTCAGGAACCAGCGAGAACATTTAATTTTACTGCTTGCCAACGTTCATATAAGGCTATCTCCAAAACCTGAACCCCTTAATAAGGTATGCATGACCTGGTGTGACATTTTCCATTCTATTATTTGCTCGGTACTTTGTTTTGAATGATATAGGAAGGATCCTCTTGATTGTGTTTATTTGGTGAGCATGTTATTAGCAGATTATAAGTGGTACCATATGCTTTATATAATCTGTACATATACTTGAGTTTTGTGAACAAATCAAACTTGAGTTGGCCAAAGAATGAATAGAAATATTTAAGCATGTATGAAAGCATGCATGCATGCATATATTCATTTATGTATGTATATATGTATTCTTGCATCTACATCTATAGTCCTATGATCCTATCAATAAAAAGGAGAGACTTATTATCGAAGTCAAATGAGATGAGTGAATTGATATTATAAATGTAAGATTTCAACCTATCCTACGATTAGGTTTTATATATTTGAAGTTGAAGAGAGTTATTTGTTTAAGTTGAATTTTATTAGAAAGCTAAAACTTGTTTACATTATATATATAATACATGCATCATACAAGAAAATATATAAACATATATTATTACTTTAAAACTAAAAGAAGTTTTAAAGTAGTTATGAGAAAATATAAAAATAAAAGTAAAATAGATATCTGTTTGTTTGATATAAAAGATATATTTTAGTTGAAAGTATTCCTGAAAAAAAAAAAAGAGAAAAATTTTAATAAGTATGTTAAAAAACTAAAGTGCAAATCATATATTATTTGATGACACATAAAATTATAAAATCCTCACATTCATACTAACCTCTGATTATAAATATTGGAATAATTTATCTTAATAAGAAGATAAATGAAGATGTGTAATTGGACTAATAAGAACAAGAAAGAAGACAACTAAAATAGCACAGGAGAAAATAACGTTATTTTTTAAAATAGCCTTCCTTTCTAATGCTGTTTCCCAGCCGCACTCCAGGAAAAATATAACGAAATTAAAAACGTTTAGATTATAAAATTAATTGAAAATAACGGAAACATTTAATTATAAAGTTACGTTGTGGAGGTTAATTAAAATTAAATACAGATTATTTTATAAATATTTTCGCCAGCTTAATAATATCTTTCAAAATTCAAACGGATGTAGAAACGAATTAAAAATAGCTCAGCCATATCTCTCCTTTAATTAACTCATTTAAAGCTTTCTCAAAATAACGCAGGTTACCTTGTGGAGGTTAATTAAAGTTAAATGCAAATTATTTTGTAAATATTACCGCCAGCTTAACAATATCTTTCAAAATTCAAACGGATGTATTTGAAAATAACGGAAACGAATTAAAAATAGCTCAGCCATCTCTCTCCCTTTTAATTAATTCATTTAAAGCATTCTCAAAATAATGCAGGTTACGTTGTGGAGGTTAATTAAAATTAAATGCAGATTATTTTGTAAATATTACTGCCAGCTTAATAATATCTTTCAAAATTCATACGGATGTATTTGAAAATAACGGAAACGAATTAAAAATAGACGAAGCAGATGTAACTTCTGGGAAAATTTTTTTAAAATAAATATTAAATAATAACTAATTATTATTTTAAGTACTTATAAAAAAATATTTGAGATAATAATAAAATTAACCACCTCACCATTGAGGTGGCTTAGAGCCATCGCCTACTTATTAATTGGTAATGCTAAGTCATAAACATTCGATTTATAGATAGCTAATAATAAGTACTTTTCTTCTATTTTTTTTTAAGAAAGGAGATATCTTTTTTACCATAGTTTGCCTGCAGTTTGCATATAAACTCAATCAGCTGCTAGCATCAAATTTAAACTACTTTACAAGAAGTTGTTGTACTACTAAACAAATTATACAAAAAAATTTCATTAATATGTTAAGTAAACTCAGTTACAAATACAGATAATACAAAACTATAGAAATATCCAGGCACAAATACATAATGCAAATACATCTCTCTATACTATCGCCTACGACATCATCTATATATATCGCAGATTAATTGAGTAGGCGTAGTACGAATACGACGCATGCAGACATCACGTGGTCCCCGATCACGGCTGTGTAACGACCCCATCTATGATTGCGAGTCTCCTAAAGATACCCAATCTTGTGACGCCATATCTAACCAACTAGTTACTGCAAACTGAAGCTCCTTATTTGAGAAACACATACCTTCATATAACTCATTTGGAACTTCGATGTCATCTGAAAAACTTGAACTATTAGATGGGCCATCAAACATAATCTCTGCATCCCAATCTTTTGTGGTTTAGCATATGCGGACATAGTCATTATTACAAATCATAGCATCGTCATTTGAAGAATTTCGGATTGCATGACTCCGAATAAGCTCGTGACCAACATTGGTGTCACATAAATTGGTATTACCTAGGAAAGAATCCTCCTCAGCACTGCTACCATCGGATGCATTTCTTGATTCGCTATTCATTATTTTGTACTCATCATTGGACAGTACTTTAGATGAACTAGGTTGCTCATGCAGTCGTGCTTGAACAAACAACTGAGTTTTTTGTTAAAAAAGTCATAATCCTTTAAAAAAATAAAAGATAGTATAAACCAGAAAATGAAGACACTAATACTGCTGTTGAGGTAATTGCTAACCTTACTTCTGAGTTATCATAGTAGTGTTGTGGTACATCAGCTGTTGGCAAAGTGAGATCATGTGCCTAATTAGATGGAACATTACGCTGCATGAGATCATTATCAATTTCAGCTGCAGCAGTATATTATGGCTTGACTTCCACATAAAGAACTAATGTCTGACGGGAAGCTTCATACAGTATAGTACTGCAGACTTCATCATCAGAAATCATAAAAGTTATCTATCCCGCGTTGACAGGAAAATGACATGTAAGCTCCACTATGAAGTTATCAACATCATAACGTAGAGATCTAAGCACTTTCTGTTTTAAATATTCTAAGCTTGCATGACGCGAGACTCGCATTGGACGATTTTTGCCACCGACATAACTTAGAATAACCTGATCATCAATGATCAGTTGACCATCACAGAAGAGAATCAAGGAAATGAGCTCCCGACTCATCCTAAAATATTTTGTAGACTCATCACTCATAGAATTTAAGCATTTTTTTTAAATTAAGTATCATTAAAACCTTAATTACATAATTAAGTATTGCTAAAAAAAATTTAAATATAGGTATAGTCGCCCAATTAGTAACTACCTGCATAATATCGGATACGACGTGGCTATAAGCAAAACGAGGCCGCTTGCCCACTTAATACGGCTTCGATGTTTTTTTTACATAATTAAGAACAATACTTTTAGGAGCTACTTTAGCTCTTGCCCAATTCAAAGAAGTTTAGCTTATACCTCAATTGGGTTAGATTATGTTAGCTCTAGGTATATATTTTAATCGAGTTGCTTTCTTTCATTTGATCAACCATGCCTATTCTAAAGCTTTCATAACAATGAGAAAAATGAACTTTTTTATTTACAAGTTTTCATTCCAAGAAGTGAGTACAAGTATTTACATAAATTGATGATACATAAATAAAAATGAAATAGATAAGAACAAATGTAGAACAAACGCACAAATAGATTATCCTAAACATCTAATGCCTCCATCGTCTGCTTGGAATCGCACTACTCCTAGGTGTGTACTGGTCAGGTGCACGAGATGGATGATCATGCAGCTGATGGTGGCCCTCCAATGCTAGATCTTCGGCAGTCTGTGTCGGATCGTCCTGTGACGGGAAGATAGGTGGTTGTGACTCATATGTAGGCTGATATGTAGAAAGACCTGGATCAACATACATAGATGGACCTGGATCAGCATATGTAGATGGCCCGGCGCTCCAGTCATGGTGTGGGACACCCTTTGTAGGCTCCGATCCATAATGTGTCCCCGATATGTACACGCAATCGCGAGTCTCTACATAGCACCTCGTACCTATCGATGGCTCCTTGTAGCTCGTGCTCATCCACACGGTCGAAGTATGGCTCAAAGATGTCCCAAGTCGCCGAAATATGCTCCGCCTACACGAAAAAATAGTACGTGAAATTAACCTCTCGCAACATATTGAATTCAAATGAATATTTATGTTAGCACTTACATATATACGCTCTACTGGTGCTCTGGCATAGTAAGTAGTCGGATGATCTATTGGGGTGGCCATTAAATAGAGAGAAGCCCACGATCTGAACCAGCACATGTACTGGCTGATAGCCGCCATCTAGTACAGTGTTCTGCAAAAAAAAAAGATCCGTCATTAATGAAAATAAAAAGTACACAGGCGTAACGCAGAAACATAAATTAAATATTACTTATAGTATCAAGGTGAGCGGCTTTATGCCGTCCACGAGGGAGGCTATGCTAGGATGAACCTTAGTGGTCGCTAACGGGTGGCCTTAGCATGGAATGCCGCCGACGTCAGCTATGGTGCGGTTCTCGCCCACCGCATGTTGAAGAAGACAAGTGCAAAAATCAATACCAAACAATTATAAATAATGAAATGGAAAACAGTAGCATAAATTAAATAGAAAAACTAGAGTACTGCAACCTAAAAGGGAATCTGAGTAACAACCTACAGGTAGAATCTAAACAACATGAACTACAAATATACATTATGCATTAAAGTATCCTCGACGTACCGTCGACTATTAACATTGTGAGGGTAAGATGACCATAAGTCCGTCTGCATAGACGCAGTTCTACTACTGCTATCAATATTTTCATCCATGGTGTTTATGAATCATTGAGGTGGTCCGACCTTCTACAAAAATTGGGTGGCTGCAATGCTATTAATCCATGCTCTGCACTGAAAGATGGCCACTTAGAACGGTCAAGCAATGTATGGAACTCATTTATGTATGTCAGCTTATACAGATGTAGTGTGTAGTATTGTGACACAGACGTAAGGTGGTCAATCGTCTAAATCCCAGTGCATCAACTATATGTGGGCATGACCTATGATATATGATCGTTTTGTTACAACTGCAATTACAAAGGCCGTCATCTAGCAAATCAACTCAATGATCTAAATTGCCAAAAAACTTGCATCTCACGGAGTTGATATTCAGTTGGGAAATATCGGCCTCCTTTGGCGATGTTGTGGATACCCTTTGGGTAAAAATGGATAAGTTGGCATCTTGAGCTGTGGGTCTTTTTCATGAACAATGCTACTAAGTTGTAGTAAGTAGCAGTGATTAGAGCCTGAATCGATAAACCACGAGCTCATTTCAGGACACCATTAAAACACTCAGATGCATTAGTCGTCACTGCCCCATAACGCATTCCACCATCGTGTACAAGTGACCAATTAACAGGGTCGCACTCCACAAGCCATTTGTGAGCTTCTTCTTTCACATTTTTAATATCAAACATGAAACGATTGAACTGACGGATATCATCAGTATTTCCTGCCATATATATTTTCTGGCATAAACATTCAACATCACAAATTCCCAATCTATGTATTACCTTCTTAAAATTTTCACGCAGATGACACAAGCAGTGTCTGTGAGCTGCCCGTGGAAACACTTCTCTACATCCACGTAATAAACCAGCATGTTTATCAGATATTATGCACAGATCACGACTAGTAGACACAATAGACAACATATCATATAAGCATATCAAGAACCACAACCAGGAATCAATCGACTCAGACTCCACAACTGCAAAGGCTAGTGGAAACAACCCATTATTTTCATCAATTTCAACAGTAGTTAATAACGTACCACAATACTTGCCTAACAAAAAAGTACCGTCTAAGCTCAGCACTGGTCGGCAACTACTCCAACCCATAATTGAAGGACCAAATGCCCAAAAAAAAATCTCTGGAAGCGATGTGTACTGCTAGACTGAATTATGTCCATGATTGAAGGACCAAATGCCTATAATCTCCTGAGGTTTCAGATCTATCGGATGCCTGATCACAGGTATAATGAAGTAAGCTATGAATTTTGAATTATACTGTCGATGACCGGCTGCACTTACTGCATTGATACATCTTTGATTTTTACCAACTTTGGATATTCTCCAAGCACCCCTAAGCGTATCTAGCTACAATGTAAATGCGCCATATGGTCTTGTAGGATTATCATGCTGTATGCATACAACCGTGTAGTTCTTTTGGTTAGATGTAACTATTTGGAATTGAACATTATTTACTATGCACCACCCAACAACAGCAAATTGAAGACTCCCTTTACTTGCGAAACATATACCTTCGACAAGGTCACGATTTCAATATCATCTCGTTAGACGCATCGATGGACCATCAAAGTAAATATCGTCGTCTCACTCTCTTGTAGTTTGACACATCTGGACATACTCGTTTGTGGACAACATCGACTCTCACTATCAATATTTGAGTGAGTGATTTTTAGAAGATCATGGTCGCCTAGATTCCCAAGCGTGGTTTTACCCGAGTGAACATCATCATCATTAATATCTCCACTCACTACTTGAACCATGCTCATAGTTTGATACATCATCGTCATAAAGACTTTGAGGCATATTCCTCTGAACGATAAACATCATCGCTGCCACAAAACTCATAAGTAGGACAACAAACTATCATATTAATTATTACAAGTATAAACACGGAAAGGTTGACAAGGTATTACCTGGGAATTAACTTATCAAAGTTGCGTTGTGTCGCCAGTGCGATGAAATCTTGTGTATGCATTAGTAGTATATCTGCTGACCTTATTATCAGATCAGCTAATGTTGATGCAACATTAACATCCTCCACTTCGACATACAACACTAATATCTGACGGGAAGCTTCGATCAGTGTAACTTCGCATACATCATCGTCCGATATAATAAATGTTATAAATCAATGTGATTGTGTGACGCTCTAAATCAATGTGCAAGGTTCTCATAATTCTTTGTTTCAATTCTAGTAAGGTGTTGTGACGCAGAACCTTAACTGGACGATTTCGACCTCTCACATAACTTGGACTGAATTGCCCATCGATACTTAGTTCGCCTCCATAGAAAAGGATTAGCGAAACAAATTCTCTATTCATTCTTGCAAAACAAACTATATAGATAATCAGAAATTTATATCAATCGATACCCTAAATAATACTACACTCGGCTACTTATCACCTGAACTGCAATGCTAACACAAACCTACAAATCAAATCCTAAATAAAATTCTAACCATACAACTCTAATCCCTAGCACACATACTCTATTAATTTATAAATGGATAGAAATAGGGATTTACTGTGTGTTCATGAAGAAGACAGGGATGTGCGCAAAAAATGATAGAATCCGTTGCAAGAAACTTCCCCGAACAAAATGGAGCCACCAGAATCGTCGTCGGAAGCTAATGTTGGCTTCCAACGACTGCTATATGGGAGAGGAAAGTCGTCAAATGGCGTGGACACGGTTGTCAGGAAGAAAGAAAGATTCTTTCGGATACCCGGAGAAAACGACACAATGCAGGCGGTTGGAGCTACACCGACGACTGCCGGGAAGCTTCGAGATGGAGAGGAGCCTGCTCGGAGAGGCAAAACTGGCGGGCGGTGCTTTTGGGGGCTGCAGAATCCGCGGTCCGGGGCAAATCGAAAGCAACAGAGAGGAATAGGGCCGATCAGGGTGAATTGGCCCTTTTTAGATTTGCGGCCAATCGCCCACTTAGTGGGCGACTAGCTTCAATTAATCTGAGGCTAGTCGCCCAATTAGTGGGTGACTAACCTCAGTTTAACATGGCAAAGCCATGCCACGTTGTCTTCGACGTGGCTAGGCCAGTCGCCCACTAATTAGACAATTATACCTATATTTTAATTTTTTTAGCAATACTTAATTACATAATTAAGGTTTTAATGATACTTAATTTAAAAAATGCTGAATTTATTACATCACAAAAATTAACCCAATTCTAACACAACCTAAAAATTAATTCATCACTCATCAAAAGCACCACAAAAATCCTAACAGAGAACGAAGAACTTCGACCTTATTTGTTTTGTAGATTCGAAGCATATACATAATCACCAAAAATGGAATACTAGGAAAACCGAACATATCAAAAGCAATCCTACAACTCCAAGAAATGGAATACTAGGGAAATGGAATATCACTTGCAAAAACTTTCTCCTTTTACACCACACAAAAAAATTGAACACTAGAGAAACCGAAAATATACTTTATGGACTAGGCGAAATGGAGAACTAAAGGAGCTGGAGCCGAGAGTCGAACGTGGTGGAGCCGGAACTTGTGGTGGAGCCGGGACCGAAAGCTTTGAGGTGGAGCCGAGACTTGCAATGAGCCGAATCAGGTGGAGCCAGACGAAAGTGGGAGTGTCTGGGGCGAATGTCGTGGAGTTGGAATCCTTAGGTGGAGCAGGAATCTGTCGTTGTCGCGTGGCCGCGTATTAAAAGCAAAAGCAAAAGCCAAGATTAAGCTGGTCTACCACTGACGCGACTTATGTTATTAAATACTGATAATGGTCGACGGTTTTAGGCAAAATCAATCATGATTATCGAATGATTAGTTGATGATCCTCATAAGTAACGGTTTTAAGCCACCCTCAGGTGAGTGTAGCCCATTTATGAGCGAGAATTAAACTCAAATTTTTTTTATAAGTAATTAAAATAATTAATAATTATTTAATACTTATTTTAAAATTATAAGAAGTTTAAACAAAACAACAAATAATGAGAAATACACCCAAAATAAGGAAGAGTATGTTTTGTCTATTACTCTGTATAGAATCACCTACCAAAGAAATCTCACAAGCAATCCACTCAAGCACATGAGCTCTACAAACCCCAAATTCAAAAGAATCCATATCAATCATATATTTAAAGTAATACACATTAAAATTATTAACTACTAAAACCACCAACTAATTATTTTCTTATGTTAAATGATTTCCAATAATCCTTCCAATTTATATTCCATGCATAATTCAATATGATCATTTTTTATTAATTTTATCAAAAATTATCATTAACGTTAAGCACATAAGGTCCTTGAGATAGCTGAATATCATTTCAATCATTAATTATGAGTATTTATGCATGTCATGCCCTCATCTTCAAAATAAGATGAGTTCAATACATTTAAATAATCAATAGTGTGTGTTTATATGTAGCATTATGTTCTTAATATTTTTTTATACATAAAAAGCATCATTGACACTTCTAAGTTATACTTTGAAAGCCCACCTAATAATTCAACAATAATCTATGTAACTCATAGCATATATCAAATAGAATCACCTATAATTAAATTTCATAAATCCTCTATTTTAATTTCTAAAACAATCTCACATCTAAATTTAGTTTTAACTTATTCTCACATCCAATAAAAATCTTAGATGATCAAACTTGTTAATTAATCTACATGTATACGTAGATTTCCTTAATATGCATAAGAAAAAAAGATGAGTTTTGTGTATGCTGGTGGTCCATGGGTGTGAGAGTAGGGTTTACTTAGCTGCTTCAAAAATGAAAACAAAGAAAGAGATATTAACTCTTCTTTCTCTCATCCTCCCTCAACTTCCTCCCCATTAACCTTATCAAATCCACTAAAGCTCTATAATTGAGAGCTCCCCTTTCTTACACTTTCTTATATATTACTTGTCATAAACAACACCTTAATTTTAACTTGATCATGTCCCACGCATTCCACTCTCACCAACCTCCCTCTTAATGGCTTGCATTTGTACCTCACCCCCTTTGCTTTTAATAATGCCTTACATCATGATTTAGAAAACAAGATTTAAGTCAATGGGCGTTAAAAGATGGGTTAGGAAAGCCTGGGTTGGCATGAAGGCTAATTGATATATCGATATATATATATATATATATATATATATATATATATATATATATATATATATATATAAAGGGAGCGTGTATTTGATCTCTTGTTATAATAGAGATTATGTAAGAAATGAAGAATGCATAATGATATGGTCAAACAATGTTATTCAAGCAAGGGCAGTCAAGGATGACATTCAAGTGATGGAGGTTAGAAATGCATGATTGTGATGATAGTTATGCAAGAATCAAATTATGGTAGTAGGACAAAGACAAGTGTATGACTAAGTTGAAAGATAATAATTAGACTATGATAGTCAGATGATAGTAGTCATATGGTGACAATTGAGTAACAATGATTAGATGATAATAATCAAATAATAATGATTTGATAATAATAATCAAGCATCAGTAGTGGATGATTGTAATAATTAGCATCATATGTGGGATAGAGCTCTATGGTTTTTATAGATCTTAAATTCTTTCCAAATTCAAGTCTAAGCTTTCTTTTATATGCAGAATAATAATCTATTTATAATTTTAAGAACATATTTTGACTATTTTGAAAAAAAATAGAAAATACTCCATTGGATAGTCTATGTGAATCATTTGATTACAGAGAATTTATTCATCATTTGAGTGCCTTAATAACCTCAGAATTGAGTGATTTTGTGCTCCTTTAACTGTTTACATTAAGATATTCAATTTGACTATGAATATGAAGATTCAAAGATTATTTCACCTTCAACTTATTATTTTAAAATTTTTAATTATAGTTTTAAGTGAATGATTTGAATTCATTTAGATTCAGATTGGACCACTTTAGGTGTTATTTGATTTATTTAATCATGAAGGTCAATTAAACTATAAGTTCATTGAAATTGAAAATTGGATAATCTTAAATTTACTTTAGAAAAATTTCATTGTATCAAGAGTTATTATAGATTAGATGATTTTTCTAAAGATGCATCAATGATGATGCATTCTAAGGAGTCTTATTAACCTAAACAAAATATTTTATTACTTCTTTAAAAAAATAACTATCAAGTTCATTTTATGAAAATTGTATATATCTGCAAATTAACTCTCTATTGTTAAATATAATCCTTAGTTGTCAAATTTGACCAATAACTGGATAAGAATTCGGTCATCATGGGTCAATTTAGTTTGTTTAGATAGAAATAGAGTTGATAACTTTGCTTAAAATTCATTGAATTTTTTATGAAATTTCAATAAATATTTTTTCGAGTTAATTTCAAACCACTTAGATATAAGTCATTTATTTGGGCTGCCTTGATCTAGTAGTTGAGAGCTTAGGTATTCAAGCAAGAAGTTTTGGATTCAAAACTTGCATATATATTAAGTGCTTGAATTTGTGATTAAATTCACTCAAATGTCTAAAAAAATTGTATGTTACTTGAAATATAATTAGAAATATATCTCTCTCAATCTACTTAGTGAAGTCTTGAATACATTCAGATTTTGCTGTGTATTAGTGTACACAATATTGTATACATGATTTTTTTTAAAGTTTAGAAGATATTTTTTGAGTACTTTATACATAGTATGCAGTGGGTGTATATGAGTATTTTGAGCACAAATAAAAAAACTCATAAATAGGATATGTTTTGTGTGCACCTGTGGACTCCGAAAATTCTCCACCGATCTCTCGATAAAGAGAGTTTGATTAAATGTCAGTTAAATTTTTAGAAGGCAGATGGATAGAGCTCTATGGTTTTTCTTAATTTGTCACCTTCAACAAATAATTGCGGAAGTTGAGTTGAATTTTGGCTTTAAATTTTTAAAGATTGAATTTCATTTAGACATTTAGAACTTAATAATTTATCTGATTTTTAAACTTATACTGATAATTAATTTGGATTAATCTGATTTGAGTTTGAAAATGCATTTTGATAGTAAGTATCTCCTATGATTGAAATCTACATTCAACATATCCATCATCGGGGTGTGAATAATTTGAATAGTCACATTGTAATTTGATAATTTCATTTTTAATATAGAATCTCTCTGATTGAAATCTACAATCAGCACAATCATCATTAGAGAGTAGACCTTGTCAACTCTACTTCTTTGTTGGCAGAGGATCGGGTCTATAACTAAAGTTTGCAATTATATTTTTCATATCAAATTAGAGAGTTTAAGATTTTAAATAAGAAATTATTCTATTAAAACCTTTAATGGTCGTATGCAAATGTAAAATAGAATCTCTCTTAATGATTGAGCATTTGATTTAGAATCAATCTTGTCAACTCCTATTTTGCAAGGAGGATTTGATTGATTAAGTGAAACTTATGACTTTACCATATAGATAAAGTGGCCCATTCGACTTTACCACCTAGTGGGATTAAGGCTTGTTGTTGTTGTATAAAATTTACACATTTTATTAGGTAATTAAGACTATGCCTAAGACACTCCTCGTGGAATGTGTAAATCACTTGAAAGTGCTTGCATACTTCTTAAAGCACTATATTTGAATTTATTTCATCTCATGATATGCACATATAAATTATCTGGTCTCTTGCACGAATCTTGAGGCATTGACTTCAAATATAGGCTTGCCTCATAATATGTGTCATATGCATCTTCTTAGCACACATTTCAATACTTTAGTTTCAAATGTAAAATTTCTTTAAAATATGTGCTTAATTAGCTTGTGATCTTTAATTGCTTGCATGCATAATAATGCATAAAACAAAAATATTGAATTTCCTTGAGATGCATGCACTATGACATGAAATTGAATATTGATGTATGCTCGCTTTGAAGTATGTGCTAATCACATTCTTAAATAATTGGCACATATTTTAATATGATAGCTTGAATGTAAAATTATATTGAGATTTATCCAAATTTAATAAGCTTGCATGTACTTCCACATAATATGAGATTGTCATTATATGCATGTTAGACTCTCTCTAATAATTGATTCACACACATTTCAATATAACATGCCTTAGTACAAAGGCGGGGTGACCTTGAAGTATGTGTGTCCTGATGTGTATGTATTTTTTTATTTTAAAATTATTTTCACATCTTTTAACATAAAGATTTAAAAAATATATTACATTGGAAGGACACATAACATGCTTAATCATATATTTCATGAGGGATTATCATCATCTTTTTTTTTTCTTTTATGTTTTTTAACTTAGTAATATGAGACCCACAAAAGATTCTCTCTCTTATCTATAAATAGAGGTGGAGATGAGGTTCACTCCTACAGTCATTCTCATTTGCATTGCTTCTTAAAGTTTGAGTGGGTTCGAGTTCTTTAAGTTTGGAACCCTTATTCAATTATTTTCTTATAGGTATGTATCTCAATCCCCTTTCCACCCATTTATCTTGTAATCTCCATCCTTAAGTTTAATCATTTAATTTGAATCATTCTTTTAACTTTTTAAAATATTATTTGATTTTATTCCCAACAAGTTCATTTTGGTTAATATTGGTCTCTATATCTGTGAAAGAATATATTCTCATCTTTCATCCATCCTCTTTTGAAAAAGATAGATGAAAAACAAGAATATACGCATTGTTGGGACACCATGTAGAATCGCATATGTTCTTATTAGGGTGATCGAGTACGATATTGAGGAAAGGTGTGCTATCTCGAAAGATAGAAGTCTCCACCCTACAATGGACCTAATTACCTAAATAAAGACTCCTAAGGACTATGGGTCTTCATATGTACCAGAGATTCTTCCCTTACTTCACATGGAAAAGTAAAGCAGGTTTATTTTAAATCGAGTTTGTTAAGTTCCCTATGGAGGCAAGCCCCCATAGTTAATTACATCTTAAGGAATGAAATTCCTTAGGAATACTCTTAATTAAAGTAAATGATTGTTGTCTTCAAAGAATTCAAAGATATGACTATCAATCAATTGGTTTATTTTTGGAAGATCAAGTGGGATTGATCAAGAGGAGGGAGTTATTATTGAAACCAAAGAAAGATAAGTAGGGGATGCTCACGATGCTAGGAAACCTAACAAGCATCCCAAACTATGATATGGTTGGGCTTTATATTTTTGAAATTGAAGTGATTTATTTGTTTGAGTTAAATTTTTATTAAAAATTTAAGGCTTACAATTCCATAACACAAGATCATGGAAATGCCTAAGAGGTGAGGATTTATGCTTGTTGCTCACAAAGGGAAGAAGCAACTTCAAAACCTGAATCTAAGGAGCTTTGGTGAGGGCCAAAGCATGACCTAAATCTAAGACAAAAATGGGTATATAGTTCACCTCCATAAGAGAGGAAAAATCACCTGACTGTTTGGACTTACAATCGCCGGGGGTGGCCGCTAACTAACTCCTCCTATGATTTTAAATACATGTAGGAAAGTCTTATGCTTTTGCAAGATAGCTAGGTTGTTGTTTATTTAGAAAGAAACTAAGTCCTTAAACACACTCCCTAAGAGACTAGATCATGTAGGCATGATTTAATGACTTAAATCTAATGAAAATTTTGTTAAGTTTTATTTTCATTTTGGACTATTGATTTGACATGGGCTTATAGGATTCATATGCCTAATGCATGAGAAATCAGATTATGGGCCAAAAATCAGCAAGAAAGGAGGTGTGTTTCCACCATAGCTCTCAAAGGTCAAGCCAAGTTCCCTAGCACAGGTGGAAGCCCTCCAAATCAAAAGTGAAATAATATGCTTTTTATGCATGATGTGAGAAAGAAAATACAACATCCAGCTAAATGGGTTGCTAATTCTCTTACCTTGATTTATAACTTAGGCTTTAGATGAGGTTATGAGTTATTAATTTTCAATTTTGAGTTGATTTATTTGGATAGAAAATTTATTTTTTTCTAAGAGCCTAATCGCATCCAAGCCATACAACAACCATCAAGAAATTAAGAAACTAGAAAAATCATTCCATTTATAATGCACAAGCTAAATAAACATCAAACAATTTATAAGCTAGCGCAAAAGAATAAGAGGCCAAGTGTGGTCGAGCTCCACCGCATAAACCTGAAAATAAATTGGGTAGCCGAGCTCTACCCCTTATACAACTCAGATTTATAAATGAATTAATTACAATCAAGAAGGAATTCATGTTATGGGGGTCTTCATTCTTCATTCTTCTTTTCTTCTTTCTTCTTTTTTTTTTCTTTCTTTTGGTTGGTTGGAATATGGATGCTCCAAAGGCTTCACATGGTGTAAAGACATAGTCTTATGACCAATGTTCATCCTATTCTCCCATAACAATCATTCTAAATCCTAATTTGCAAAATTATATGAAAAAGGGAAAGGAAAACCTAACTAAAACTTGCAAAATAGAGATTAGCTAAACAAATATATAATCCCAAGTATGTATATAAATAAATTGGACTTAGCACGTCACATATGGGTAACCTAGCCCACCTGGCCTATTTTGGATTATGCATAGGGGTATAAGCAACCTACACAGCAAAAGCATTTATTATTTTTTTATGACAACGACCCTTAAGCACAATCCCCTGTAAAAGATAATGGTTATACTAAGATCGCCCTATCATTTAGTCTATACACGTACACTCTAACATCCGACATAAAATATCGCATCACAAAATAAAAGTAAACATCAAACTATGCACCGCCCTAACCTAAAGCTAGAAGTGGTGACTTAGTCTAATGTGTGTGCCCTGTAAGGTTTGTGTGGTATACTTATGTGGTGAAAGTTTCTCATATAATTCCATCTTCAATCTATGTGGATAAAATGGAGATAGAAATATACTTTTCGTATTTGGACACCACATAGATCCACAAATGTTCTTATTAGGGTGATGGGGTACGACATTGGGGAGAGGTGTACTATCTCGAAAGATAGGAGTCACCACCCTACAATGTACCTAATCACCTAAATAAGGACTCCGAAGGATAATGGGTTTGCATATGTAACAGAGATTCTTCTCCTACTTTACATGAAAAAGTAAAGTAAGGTTTATTTTAAACCGGGTTCGTTAAGTTCCCTATGGAGGCAAGCCCCCATTGTTAATTATATCTTAAAGAATGAGATTCCTTAAGAATACTCTCGATTAAGGCAAATGATCATTATCTTCAAAGATTTTGAAAGTTAAACTATCAATAAATTAGTTTATTTTGGAAGATCATATGTGATTGATTAAAGGGAGAGAGTTATTATCAAAGCCAAAGGAAGATAAGTAGAAGATGCTCATGATGATAGGAAACCTAGTTAGCATCTCAAACTATCCTATGGTTCGGCTTTATATTTTTGAAATTTGAAAAGGATTTATTTATTTGAGTTGAATTTTTATTAGAAATCTAAGACTTACAATTCCATGATGTAAGATCATGGAAATGCCTAAGAGGTGAGGATTTATGCTCACGGCCCCGAAGGGAAATAACAACCTCATAACCTAAATCTAAGGAGCTTAGGCAAGGGCCAAAGCACGACCTAAATCTAAGAAAAAAATGGGCATATGATTTACCTCTACTAGAGAGGATAAACTACTCAACTGTTGGACTTACAACTGCCTGGGGTGGACACCAACTAACTCCTATGATTTTAAATATATGTAAGAAAGTCATATGCTTATGCAAGATAGCTAAGCTATTGTTTATTTAGAAAGAGACTAAGTCCTTAAACTAACTCCCTAAGAGACTAGAACATGTACGGGCATGAGTAATGACTTAAATATAATGCAAATTTTTGTTATGTTTTATTTTCATTTTTGGACTATTGATTTGACACAAGCTTATAGGATTCATATGTCTAATGCATGAGAAATTGGATTATGGACTAAAATCAGCAAGAAAGGATGTGAGTTTTCACCATGGCTCTCAAAGGTCAAGCCAAGTTCGGCAGGAAGCCTCCAAATCAAGAGTGAAATAATATACTTGCATGATGTTAGAAAGAAAGTACAACATCCAGCTAAGAGATTGATAATTCTTTTATCTTTATTTATAACCTTGGCTTTTAAGTGAGGTTATGAGTTGTTTATATTTATCTTTGAGTTGATTAAATTGGGTAGAAAATTTATTTTTCTCTAAGAGCCTAATCACATCCAGGCCATACATCAAAGCAAGGAAGAAACTAGAAAAATATGCCATCTTAGTGCGCAAGCTAAACAAACATCAATCAATTTATAAAGTTAGCACAAAATATTAAAAGACCAAGTGTGATCAAGCTCCACTGCATAAACCCAAAAAGTTCTTGTTGTTTAAACATTTAGACTATTTTTAGACTATTTTTAGTGTTGTTAAGTTCTTGTTGTTTAAACATTTAGTTTGACAATAAATTTACTAAAATTGATACATAAATGATCATGATCTATATTCAAAAGTTTTCAACTTGAGAATTGTATCAAGATTTATATTTTATTGGATGGATTTTATGATGATATATCAACTATAATAATAAAGCCCTCAATAGTCCTAATAATCTTGAACTAGCCCAAGCTAACTCAGGCGTACAAGAAATAAAAATTGCAAAAAATTAGGAATACTTCTAGTCCTCTAATTTATTCCCTCATTGCCAGAAATATAAACTATGGATAAGTTTTTGAATCTGATTTTAATGCACCTTAATTATTAGACAAAAAGTATATCTATTCAATTTGGAATTTTAATGAATCTAGAGTTGCTTTCTAGAATATGTTATACACTGAATAGAGATAGCTACGCATTTCTTTTAATGCTATTTCTATTTTCTTTGAATAATATATTGTTTCCCATTGTTCGATAGATGGAATCTCCTTTGTTAATGGATTTGCTTGTTTCTTTCATTTTTAATTTTAATTTTTAAAAATATTTATTTGTTCTAGGAAATATAATTCACTATTTTTTAATATTTTTTAAAATAAGTTATTGTGTTCCAATAATTTTGACAATATCACCTTGGATGTTTTTGCCTATTTCAAAATATTTATTAAAATAAGGAATAAATATACATCCAAATATATTTTTATTTTAACAAAAAATAAAAATAAAATTTAAAAATATATAATTAAACATAATCCGAAGAAGACCGTTGGGCTCGAAATGGAGGAAAAGAAGATTATATATATGTGTTTTAAAAACTTTTTTATAAGTATTTTTTAAGCTTTTCTATTTAGATACTATGAAAAGATTACAATCTAGATATTATTGTCATTCCAATAATATTATTATCTATCAATTACTAAAAATTTACAATCTAGATATTATTGTCATTCTAATAAAAAAAATATAAATAAACAAATCAAACAACTCCTTAATAATATTTAAATATTATTTTATTAAAATATTATTAGTTTTTAATAATATTTTATTTTTATATATTATCATGTTGATTCATTTTATTAGTTTATACTAAAGCCATTCAAATACATACATATATTAAAAAATTAATGAGCAATAAATCATGAAAAACATTTAAAATTATACACATATCATCCCAAATATACTTATTTACAGGTCTAACATTTATGTCATTTTGAACTATCAAAATCATGTATTTATATGTATTATAATTAAACTATTGAAAAAATATATACCTTATATTGTTATTATAAAATTTGGATGTTTGAATGAAAATTTAAAAATTGGTGATAAATCTATATTAATTTTATAAATAATTAAATTTTCGGTGTCAAGCAGATTATTGTCCTAAGAAAATTATGTGACTTCGCTGACCTGTGGAATCATATAGTCAAAGCCTTCATGGGTTTACCTTTTGTTAGATAAAACTTCTGAGCAGATCTGTTTACTCTTTAATAACTCAATATTAAAAAAATTAAACTTGAATATTAGTTGAATTAAAAATTAATAATTATTGTATAACAAGGAGATATCCGATAAAAAAATCCTGACCTTCTTCACAATCGCGGATCCTTTTCACTATCCTTTTCGCTAAATTTAAATATTAACCGTACTCCTCGATAGTTGTTAAACGGATTAGAAGCTTTAAGTGGATTTGATCCGTCTACGTAGGGAGAAAATATTTCGTCTGGAGTCTGCACGTAACTTTATATGCAAACTCCAATCGCCCAAATTGGTTTTTTCCGTTTTAGCGCTTAACGGCCGCTGAATCGACGGACGGCACGACGCCGTTTATCTGCCCGACCACCGCCCGCCTGCTCAAACAATGGGAGAAGAGAAACAGCCGTTCGACATTCCTCCCGATGACGCTTAGTTTCTTCACTATCCCGCCTCGATATAACGTCCTACCGTTTAGTGGTTTAAATCTTGCGAATAACTTTCATTGAGATATTGGCTACATGAGGTATTTAGTTGTTCTGAACTTTAATGAATTTAGGGTTTTCTGTTTCTCACCCAAGATGTGAACATTTTAGAACATTTGAGTTCTTTAAATGAACGTGATGTATTTTAGTAATTTTTAGAGATATTTTGTATGTCTTTCGTCACAAGATGATACACGCCGTTATTTTCAAATTTTTGAACTGATTAGCCTTGTGAAATATTTAGTATATCACATGGTAGGATGTTTAGTCATGTTTCAAGAAGAATTTTGTGGCCTGATTAAGGATGATAGTATGTTCAGTCGATGACATTAAAATTCTGTGGCCTGATTTCTACATCTGTACTCTATGTACTCTCATGAAAGTATAGAGCATTTTGGTCATTTTTTTCAGTTTTTTTGCTTGTTAAGAGGAAATATGTTCATTACAATCCATTAGGAATAACTTGCAGGCTGTTTGGTTGATTTTTAGTATTATTTTGCATCTGTACCTCTATACTCTCTTGACAGTACAAACGATTTTGGCCATTTTTTTCCAGTTGCTTTGGCCTGTTTGGAGGAAATATATTCATTACATTATAGTGGAAGCAATTTAGAGGGATGTTTGGATGGTTTCTGAGAGATTTTTGCATTTGTACTCATGAGAGTACAGAGCATTTTGGTTATTTTTTTCTTATTTCTTTGGCCTGTTTGGAGGAAATATATTCATTACAATCCATCAGGAATAATTTGGAGGCTGTTTGGTTGATTTTTTAGTGTTATTTTGTATCTGTACTCTCTGTACTCTCTTGAGAGTACAGATGATTTTATAGATATTTTTTCTAGTTTTTTTTGGTCTGGTTGTTCAGATTATGTTCATACATTCCAGTGGAAGCAATTTGGTGGCTATTTGGATGATTTCTGGGAGATTTTTGCATCTGTACTCTCATGAGAGTACAAAATATTTTGGTCATTTTTTCCTGTTTATTTGGCCTGTTCGGAGGAAATATGTTCATTACAATCCATCAGGAATAATTTGGAGGCTATTTGATTGATTTTTTAGTATTATTTTGCATCTGTTTTCTCTGTACTCTCTTGAGAGTACATATGATTTTGTGGCATTTTTTTCCAATTTTTTTGGTTATTCAGATTATGTTCATTACATTCCAGTGGAAGCAATTTGGTGGCTCTTCGGATGATTTCTGAGAGATTTTTCCATCTGTACTCTCTGTACTATTATGAGAGTAGAGAGCATTTTTGTCATTTTTTCCTGTTTCTTTGGCCTGTTTGGAGGAAATATGTTCATTACAATCCATCAGGAACAATTTCGAGGCTGTTTGGTTGGTTTTTTAGTATTATTTTGCATATGTACTATCTGTACTCTCAGATGATTTTGTGGACATTTTTTTTCAGTTTCTTTGGCCTGGTTGCTCAAATTATGTTCATTACATTCCAGTGGTAGCAATATGGTGGTTGTTTGGATGGTTTCTAGGGAATTTCAGATCTGATTCTCTCATTCTCTAGAGCATTTTCATTTTTTTCCTATTTCATTGGCCTGTTTGGAGGAAATATGTTCATTACAATCCATCAGGAACAATTTCGAGGCTATTTGGTTAGCTTTTTAGTGTTATTTTGCATATATACTATTTGTACTCTCTTGAGAGTACATATGATTTTGTGGACAATTTTTTTCTTTGGCCTGGTTGTTCATATTATGTTCATTACATTCATGGAAGCAATTTAGGGTCGTTTGGATGGTTTCTGGAGATTTTTATCTCAGTCTCTCATGAGAGTATAGAGCATTTTGGTCATTTTTTCTTGTTTCTTGGGCCTGTTTGGAGGATATATGTTCTTTACAATCCATCAGGAACAATTTGGAGGCTGATTGGTTGGTTTTTTAGTATTATTTTGTATCTGTACTCTCTGTACTCTCTTGAGAGTACATACAATTTTGGCCAATTTTTTCCAGTTTTTTTGACCTGTTTGGAGGAAATATGTTCATTACAAATCAATTGGGAACAATTTGGAGGCTGATTGGTTATTTCTTATGGGTGATTTGCATCTGTACTTTCATTAACTGACTTTTCATTTTAAAGTTTACCATGTCTGGGAAAAGGATAACTTCGAGATGCAGGCCTACCACCGTTAGAACGATGTTCGATAATATTGCAGCATGATTTACTGATAAAGTCATTAACATTTTAAAGAGGCTTCATCTGCATCAATTTATTAGACTCCAGAAGAAGACTCAATAGCCATTACCTCAATCGTTTCTTGGGAGATAGAGAAGCTTTTTTTCCGGGTGCATTTCCTTTTACCCCAATGAAGTTGCGAAATTGTAGGGATGCTAAAGAGGGGAGAAGGTCTTACGTAAATCCCATCACAGCTTTAGTTCGGGACTATAAGACTATGTTTGAGCATCTGATACTGTCATCGCTTGTGTAGTTATATTTTTTCAAAATATTTTTGTATATCACAACTATAGGGGTCATTGAATTGATTATGCCGATGACATAGATAAATTTGTTGAATGCAACTGGTCAGAGGCCATTTGGGCCTTCCTAGTTTCACAATTTGATGGTATTACATCAAAGATTCATACTTTAAGACACTGGTACGAGTGGCTTTCACTCTTCTTATGGTATATTTTATATCTTAGGTTATGTATTATTTGATGCATTGAAGTTAACTTATATAAATATTAATTATTGATCTAGCCGCTAAGCACATAAGCATCATGAGGCCGTCATCTCCATTTGCAAAGCCAGATGTATCTTACGAAAATAAAGTTTCATGAAGCCTTCAATGGTTTAAGAGACGAGGTGACATATAATAATATCACTTAGTTCATATAAGAATGTATTTATTTATGTCGTAGTCATCACATTTTCTTATCGCTTTAACAGTGCCGCTTTCATTCGAGGACATCGTAAGAGGAGACCTGGCTCCTT
This sequence comes from Cymbidium sinense, assembly GCA_021442155.1. Classification (NCBI taxonomy): domain Eukaryota; kingdom Viridiplantae; phylum Streptophyta; class Magnoliopsida; order Asparagales; family Orchidaceae; genus Cymbidium; species Cymbidium sinense. Next base: position 64,633,843 of record CM038222.1, read on the forward strand.
GAATCATTTTCCCCTGCCCAACATGCAATACATGTTGAGCCTGATAGCAATCCCATTCTAAGTCCACTAAGTTCAGCCTCCATTAAATCTCCATATGTCTATCCTCGATATTCTCCCCATGTATCTAGCTCCCGCCTCTACTACTACCCCAAAAAGGCTTCATGTGGAGAGGATACTAGCAGGTTTTAGGGACTTGAAAGATATAGTATCTTCTTTTCAAGAAACAATGATAGAGAGCCTGGATGAGATTGATTTACGGGTTACTGCTATCAAGAAAGTTCTTGCTGGGCAGTGGGGTCCTACCATCCTTACTGTGGGGGAAGCTCCTGTGGAGGTCACCACAAGGGGAACTCTTGAGGAAGCAGTTACAGGGGCAGCACTTATGGAGGCTACCAGAGGAGCTTCCCTGTGGAGGCTAGCATAGGGGAGTCTCCTGTGGAGGCAACTACAGTTGCTGCCCCTGTGGATACTTCCACTTGGGAAGCTGCTGCCCCTGTGGATACTTCCACTTGGGAAGCTGCTGCCCCTGTGGATACTTCCACTTGGGAAGCCCATGAGGTAGCCTCTACTAAGGAAGCCCCTGTTGAGTCCATCATAGGGGAAGCTATTGTGGAGGCCTCCACTGCACATGAAGATGTTCCGAAGTCTTTAATCAGCAGCATTGAGCGTGGTGTGAAGGCTCGATAGATAAGGAAGAGGAAAGTTGTTTGTTCCCCCTTCACACACACTTACAGGAAGTCACGAGCAACAATAAGTGATGTGGTGACCTCCACTCAAGATGAGAAACCAACAGCATAGGTATTAAGTTACTTTCTTTTAAATTTGAGATAATAGAAATAGATTTCACTAAATTTTTTATAGGTTCGCAAAGATGAGCCAATAAAGGTCGATGACCCACAGAATGCTATCGTTGTGGTGGAGGAGCATCAGTCGGAGGTATGCATCATCTCAGTCGATCGATCCTTAATTCATAGTGAATCTAGCTCTTCCTCACTAACTTTCATCGTCAATAATTTCATTGGAACCAGCAATGGCACATCATCTTATTGACTTCTCATCCAAAGCTATTCTACCCAAGCCGATGCTCCATCTTATTGACACGTCATGATCCCGATTCAAGGACCAGTAAGTCAATCTTCAATCAACTCCTTCATACATAAAATAACCTATTCATTTTATTAATCTCACTTTAAAATATTTCTCACTTGTAGGAGTCATACAATATTCGCGGCTGGGAATATCATTATTGCACGAGGGCAGATCGATGAGTTGGCGATCGGTATCTCTCGATGCACACATCAATGCCTTCTTCTTATTGCTCTAGATTTCGCTCAGATATGTCCCTATTTGTACATCTCATGCTTGTAAGTTACCTGCGATATGCTATTAATTCAATTCTTGTTTGTATAGATGGAAACTATAATTTATAAACGTTTCTCTTCTTTTCTGAGTTATAAAATATGGCCTACACAGAAAGCAAAATGTTCATCCAAAGATGTCAGACAAGTGTCAAAAGCTACTCTTACTTCCAATTATATATAATTAGCTTACATTTGCATATATTGGGCTTGGTTTTTTATGACTCATTACCAATACCAACCCATAAGGCCATTCTTCCTGAGATTGTAACAGTTGTTTCCAATTTGGTGTCTATAAACTATTTTTTTTGACCCCATTATTGACTATCCTTCTTATTTTTCAGATCAAATTACTTGTTAAAGATGCTGGCTAGTCTTTTATGAGCGATACCATAAAATGACCAATCAAAATGGTGAGTGGGCTGTCAGTCCAAGATAACAGTGTTGACTGCAGAATGTTTATTTGTAAGTACATGGAGGCAGCAATTAGGAAATCCCCACTTAACTGGGCCGACCACCAAGATTGGTCGAATAGATGAATTGCTTTAGTGCCGAGGTCGCTTACGCTATCTTTTGTTTGTGAATGAAAAAGCCAAGCTAAGAACTATACATTTAAAGTTCGATAAGTAGGAAATAATTGTACAGGGTATTTCTTTTATTTTTTTTTCAATATCCTTGGGCAGTTTGGATCTTTTATTATTAGTAGAGAACACCTGCAATAATTTGGTTGACGCTGGAATGCTTTATTGGGATGTGTTTCATCTATACTCTCTGTACTCTCTTGGGAGTATACAGAGTATTTCATCTATTTTTTTAATTTTTCTTGGCAATTTTGGATGCTCCTGGGTTACTTTTTTATAAGTTTGCTGAGCAGTTTTGCATGTGAACCCTCTCTATACTCTCTGTACTCTTTGTCTCTCAGATTTTCTGTACTCCTCTCTCACTGTGATACTCTCCGCACTCTCTCAGACTCTTTAGACTCTCTATATACTCTTCTACTCATGGGTAGTTGATATAATATTGTTTACGATTCTATGATGATTTCTTTACTTGTTTGGAGAAAATAAGCTTAATTTTGATATTCAAATTATATCATATTTTAAATTTGGATCAATTGAAAAAGAAGTTAAAATTTACATTATCTAAAATTTACATTATACTCAGCCACATTCAGAATGCCTCAATCTGAAAGTATGTAGGAGAAACAATATGAACTACTTAGCATGTGAACGTAATATAAGTGGGTACGATTATTAAACTTAACTCTTTAATAAAGAAAATTATGATCTTTAAAAAAGTGGTAGAATTTTGTGAATGCACAAAATTACATTCTACCAGTCGAAATCATGCTTCTTAAAACCTACTTTCTACTTAAACATGTGCATAAAATAGACAAATAAACTATCGATGATGCGGCTTACCAACGTCTTATTCCAAAATTTAAATTTTGAAGGCAGTGTGGAGCAAATTCTATATTTTAAGATGAAATTTTTTTTCAAATAATGTAATAACTAAAAGTATCATCTGAATTAAATTAATATTATTAATAAATTTATAAATAATTACTAAACTAATATCATCAGTATTAATATCATCTTCATCACATAATTTGTTTTTCTTCGACTTCTACTAAACCTGTTGATAGGAACATACGGGCTTATCAAAAATTATAATGCAATAAAAATCCATCATCAAGCAAGTTATGTACCCTCTATACACTCTGTACTCTCTGCAGAAATGATTGCACAGTCGAAGAACACATAACTAAATGATATCATGCATTGAAATGTTTTCTTGTAATAATATCCATCATCAACTTAGTGTACCCTTCAGCCGACTGACTGATTGTTGAGCTCGAGTTGAATTCCTGAGGTAGAACATCGTATCAGTTAATGATTTTTTATAGCATCGATGTGTGCTATTCTATGCGTACCTCAGAAAAACACTCTGGCATAGCAGAGAAAGGTGTTGCAATGGGTGACGAAACATGTTCTGCGACACTATAAATTTGTACTTTGGTTCCTGTAATAATAAAAATAGGATGGTTTGAAGATTAGCAGCAATATTTTAAATACTAAAAATTAAGAGGCAAATAGAGAATTACTCTTGGCTTTCTTGGATCTCTCCCAATATCCCTTAAGACTTGCGTTGGAAACACCCTTTGGACGTTGCTTAACAGGATCTTTTAAGATGTATTTTCCCTTATCTGTTGTGGTTGACTTCTTCTTCTTAGCTGCTCTATCAGCTGGAAGAGAATTCTCACTTATTATAGAGTCGACATCGTCGTATATTTTTTTAAGGATTGAAGCATATAGTCTCAGCTCTATTATTACCCTGTGCCTTGACGTTTATTTGATATGCATATCAACTAATGTGATTCAAAAAATAATGCGAAGCATTTCCATCACCTTCCACATCTCTTAATTTTCTATATGCACTATTGATGTAAATATCCCTCTTTGCTCTGGTAGACCATTGCATGAGAAGATACTTATCCGAAATGCGCACTCCATCTTCCTGACTAAGAACTCTGATACAATGGGCACAAAGTAATCCCATCATTTCAAATTTCTTACAAGTACAAGTTACATCTCCATTTTTTGGATGAATTTTTATTCTCTAAGTTTCTCTGCAAATACTCCATGGGGCTATCATCGACCACGATTCTTGATAGGCCTCAACTCCAAAATTCTTCCTCAAATATAGTATAAAGCTTTCTTGTATAAAATATAGCTGCTTGTTTTAGAATTGGACTGGTCTTAACAACAGGAACAATCGATGACTAGCTACACTTGAAGTCTTCATCATGTTCATTCCGACGTCATGTCTCCATTACCTTCTCTAACCCCAAGAAATAATCTGTGAGTGAACTTGTTGGTTTAGAGATTCCGTGACATACGTCGTTCATTGACTCACTATGTTGTGTTGACAAGATGCCCGTGCAGAATAAGTCTTTGCTGAATGTAGTGGACCACTTGGATCTAATTTTATAAAGTTCAGACAGTCAAGCATGATCATGCAAATTTTCTTCTTCTAGCATGGACCAAGCTTCTTCAAACTCTTCCTCACGAGTCACATTTGCTCAGACATGCATAAAATAACCCTTGTACCCTCTTATTACTATTAAAGCAATGAACCTTGGAAGGAGCTTTCTTCAAAATATGTCATTGGCACAACTATGAGTATCGATATCTGACTTTGATAGCGCTCATCTTGAGCTTTGATCTTGATGTGAATATTAATACGTCACTCATCAATGAAGAAAATGCGGAATAGCCATGAGAATGACTCAATCATCTCTTCGATAAAGGTTACTCAAATAACACATTTTTTGATGATTCACTCCAAGAGGGCACAAACAAGATTATATTTATTGAGTGCTTGTATAAAAAATTATCACATCACCAAAATAGTCATATTCTATCCTAGGCATGCCATTGCTCCAAAAAAAAACTTACTAAGCTTGTCAATCATCAACTTGTACATCCCATCCAGGTCCGCTGCTTATCTTTCCTTGAACAGCTGTATTAATGCATTACTATCACCTTTCACAATCCTCGATCTTTTCTCTTTCTAAATAAAATTGAAAGCGTCTCTTTTTGTCAATCTAATATTCTCTACACCACCAACTTCCTCACTTAGATAGCTGAATGCATCAATTGCTCTAATTCAAGCCTTTATCATTGTATTCAACACGGAAGCCTTTTCATCACTAATGCATCTGTGTGATCTGAGAAAATATAGGTCAGTAGGCTTTGCCAACGAATGATTATGACTTTTTATATGTTTTTTAACCATCCAGTTCCCCTCCAAGTCAACAGAGAATCTAATCATGGCCGGACAAGCAGTCCTTGTATCAATTTTTTGGAATTTTGCTAAGCCGTTTAAACTGGCAGATTTTTTCCGACCTGCTTTTGCACATAAAAAATCTTTTGATTTTAATTTCTTGGAGTTTGGCCAATAACTAGTATGGTCCTTCCGAACATTGAAGTGATGCGTAGTCGCGATCAGTCACCTCCATTTAGATTGCAGTGGTGCGAGTCTCCTCAAATTTGGGTCATTAGACATCACGATCCTTACTCATTGACCGCATTCACACTTGAATAGCTCCATATAAATGTGACATGTAAAATAGCTCTACAAATAAACATATTCCCTCCAAATAGGCCAAAGAAAGTGAAAGAATTGAGATAAATATTGAGAGTACAGAGAGTATATATGCAAAAATCGACCAGAAATCATCCAAACAATCACCAAATTGCTTCCACTGGAATGTAATAAACATAAAGCCAAAAAACTAGCAAAAAACTAGAAAAATGTATACTCAAGAATCTGAGAGATTACAAATACAAAATAACACTAAAAAACCAACCAAATGGCCTCCAAATTGTTCTTGATGGATTGTAATGAACATATTTCCTCCAAACAGGTCAAAGAAATAGAAAAAAAAGACCAAAATTCTTTGTACTCTCATGAGAAATGCTAGAGAATCTGAGAGGAGCAGAGAGAGTGCAGAGTACAAATGCAAAATAACACTAAAAAATAACCAAACAGCCTCTGAATTGTTCCTAATGGATTTCTAATGAATATATTTCCTCCAAACATTCTCATAGAAACTGGAAAGAATACCCAAAAATGTCCACAAAATTATATGTACTCTCAAGAGAGTACAGGAGAATCTGATGCAAAATAACACTAAAACCCAAGCAGGTCTCAAATTATTCACGATTGTAATGAACATATTTTCTCCAAAGGTCAAAGAAATAGGAAAAAAAAAAATGCTCACTCTCATGAGAAGTCTGAATCTGAGGACACAAAAAGTCTGAGGTATAGATGCAAAATAAAACTAAAGAAGCAACCAAACAACCTCCAAATTGTTCCTAATAGATTTATAATAAATATATTTCCTCCAAACATTCTCATAGAAACTGGAAAAATGCCTAAAATATTTTGTAATGTACTCTCATAAGAGTATAGAGAGTACACATGCAAAACTCTCCTAAAAACCAACCTAAGCGACCGCAAGTTGCTTAATGGAATGTAATGAACATATTCTCTCAGAAGAGCAGGGAACTCATGAAAATAATATGAAATTGATTACTCTCATGAGATTACAAAGAGTATACCCATGTAAAGTAGATCCTCAAAACAAGCAAAGTCCTCTTGCAAAGAACTCCAAACAGTGTAGAAAATATAAACTAAATAAAAAAATTTCAAGGAATAACCTAAAATCATTATTATCTTATTGAGAAAAATTCTTGATGAAACATAAACAATATTATATCAAGTTACCCATGGGTTGAGGAAGGAAAGTGCATGGTATAGAAATGCAGTGAGTCTGAGGAGAGCATAGAGATTCAGGAGAGAGTCTGAGAGGGTCTTCTTGCTTAATAAGGCTTCTTTTGCTTTGTGTTTTTTACCATCAAGATGTTCTTTAAGGGCTTCCTCTTTGGAAGTCACCTGATAGCACATTCCCTCTTAAGACCTTCTCCCCTCTATTTGGCATCCCATTATCACTATCTTTGCCGAGTGAAAGGAATGCCTTTGCCCACAGAAAGAAATCGGTTCTCATGTCCCGTGAATGGGATTGAGGTAATAGCAATTGAGTCTTCTTGAATTCCAATGAATGAATAGATAAAGCCTCACAAATGTCAATGACTTCATTACTAAAAGCGAGTTGCGATTATCAAACACCATTAGAGCGTGGTAGGGTGCATCTCAATATCCTTTTCCTGGACATGGTAAACTTCAAAATGAAAAGTCAGTAAATGACAGTATAGATGCAAATCAACTATAAAAACTAACCAAGTCACCTTACAAAATTCTTCTTGATTGGATTGTAATGAATATATTTCCTACAAACAGGCCAAATAAACTGCAAAAACATTGGCAAAATCATTTGTACTCTCATGAGAGTCAGAGAATCTGAATGCAAAATCTCTAGAAACCATCCAAAGCTTCGAAATTGCTTCCAGCGGAATATCTGAACTAATCTCAACAACCAGGAGCCAAATTGGAAAAATTGCCAAAAATCATGTACTCTCATGAGAGTACAAAAATCTGATGAAAAATACAAATCGGTCAAACAACCTCAAATTGTGCTAATGAACATATTTCCTCAAACATGCCAAAGAAATAGAAAAAATGACCAAAATGCTAGGTACTCTCGGGAGTATAGAGTCTGAGAGTCTGATGCAGATAGTCTGAGAGTCTGATATGAAAATAATCTCAATAACCGGTCAAGCGGAGAAAATGTTCAAAATCATCTGTACTCTCAAGAGTACGGATGCAAATAACACTAAAATAACCAAGCGACCTCCAAATTGTTAGTGATGGATTGTAATGAACATAGTTCCTCCAAACAGGCAAAAGAAAATTATTTCTAATGGAATGTAATGACCATATTCTCTCCATCCAGGCCAAATAAACTACAAAAACATTCAAAAAAATTATCTGTACTCTCATGAGAGTACAAAGAGTACAGATGCAAAAATCCCTCAAAATAAGTAAAGTCCTCTTGCAAAGAACTCCAAACAGTGTAGGAAATATACACTAAATAAAATAATTTTAAGGAATAACACTAACAAGCGTAAAAATTATGCATTATACAGGTTGAGAAAAATTACTAATGAATTTTTATTTAATACATACTCAGCTATTTCCTCAGGGCCATAACTTCCAAATTCATTCTCCATCTTCATGGTTCTTTCGTAAAAAAGAAATGAGATTTTCTCTTTCTCTCTGAGCTCGGTTTGCAAAGAAAAAATACACCCCTAAACCTAAATCTAGATATATATTTCTTTTAAATTCTGTGCATTCCAACGATGCTTCTTCTCCTATTTGAATGAGCGGGCGGGTCGGGCGGGATAAATGTCATCATATCCATCCGATTCTGGCGTCATTAAGTGCTAAAATGAGAAAAAAATCGCGGACGCGTCGGGCGATTTGAGTCCGCCGCGTAAAGCTACATGGAACTGGGAGAAAATATTACGTGCGGGTCGTGGCTTTATGCGGACTCAAATCTGATAAACGCGTTTAGGTGGTTTTCCCATTTTAGCGCTTACTGATGTGGCGGGCGGATCAGAACTGGCGACATTTGCATCGTTCAAGCAAAGCATCTTGAGTGGGAAAAAATATATATTCAATAATATTTTTTTCTTGCAAACGATCTCGAGAGAAAAGAAAATCTCATTTCAGAAAGAACCATGATGAAATATGAATTATGGAAAATAGATGTATTAAATAAAAATCGATATTTTCACCATATTTTTTTTTTAGTGTTATTCTATTCTTTTATTTAATATATTTCTGTTTTATTCTTGAAGAATTTGGAAGATTTTAAATACTCTCATGAGTGCGGATAATATTTGAATATTTTGTAGTTTATTTTATATGATGAAATATTAGAAATAATTTTGGCTTTGTTTGAAATATGTTCATTATCCATCCGAATTATTATTTTTTTGGTCTTATTTTTTATCCGTACTCTTTGAGAGTGATTATTTTTTGTTTCTTTTCTGACTGTTGTTCAATTATTTTCATTACTATGTACTCTTACTCTGTCTCTCTGACTTTTCTACTTTCTCTGTGCTCTCTGTACTATGTTATCTGTACTCTCTATACTCACAGAGTGAGCATTTTGGTCATTTTTTCTGATTTCTTTTTTTATTCAAATATGTTCATTAATTTGAGGTATTTGACTAATATGTTAGTGTTTTCTTGCATCTGTACTCTTGTACTCTCATGAGAGTACAGATAATTTTTGGCCATTTTTTCTAGTTTTTTTGGCCTGGTTGTTGAGATTAGGTTCAGTACATTTCGTTGGAAACAATTTGGCAGCTGTTTGGATGGTTTCTAGGGGATTTTTGTATTTGTACTCTTTATACTCTCATGAGATTACATATGATTTTGCCAATATTTTTATAGTTTATTTGGCCTGTTTGTAGGAAATATGTTCATTACAATCCATTAGTAGCAATTTTGTAGGATGACTTGGTTGTTTTATGGTTGATTTGCATCTGCTCATTCTTGACTTTTCATTTGAAGTTTACCATGCGGAAAAGGATAACTCGAGATGCGGTCTACACCCTTGCGGTGTTTAATATCTGCACTCTTTAGTAATGAAGTCATTGACATTTTATAGAGGCTTCATACATCAATTCGACTCCGCAATTTGAGACTCAATTATTACGTCGATCTCTTCTTGGGACATGAAGCACTTTCTTTCGGGTGGGTGCATTCCTTTCACCCCATGAGTTGTAGTAATAATAGGGATGCCAAATGAGGAGAAGGTCTTATGTAGAGAATGTGCTATCTGTAGGTCACACTTCGAGTGAAGCCCTTAAGAGCATCTTGAAGGTAAAACGAGCAAGAAGCCTTCTTGAGCAAGAAAGGCGCCTCTGTACTCTCAGACTCTCTACTCTCTCTCTTTGTACTCTACTATGTACTCTCTGTACTTTCTATACTCTGTACTCTCTGTACTCTTCTCAACTCATGGGTAACTTGATATAATACTGTTTATATTTTATCGATAATTTTTTCTGTATAATTATAATTCTTTTACGATTTGTTAGTGTTATTCCTTGAAATTCTTTTATTTAGTGTATATTTTCTACACTGTCTGGAGTTCTTTGCAAGAGGACTTTGCTTATTTTGAGGATCTCCTTTGCATGGGTATACTCTCTGTAATCTCATAAGAATACTGACCAATTTCATATTATTTTTCATGAGTTCTTGGCCTGTCTGGAGAGAATATGTTCATTACATTCCATTAGAAGTATCTTGGAAGTTATTTAAGTTAGTTTTTAGGAGAGTTTTGCATGTGTACTCTCTGTCCTCTCATGAGAGTACAGTACAAAGTATTTTGGATATTTTTTCCAGATTTTATGAGAATGTTTGGAGGAAATATATTCATTACAAATCCATTAGGAATAATTTGGAGGCTGTTTGGTTGCTTCTTTAGTATTATTTTGTATTTGTACTCTATGTACTCTCTGTACTCTCTGTACCCTCTGTACTCTCTATACTCTCAGAGCATTTTAGTCATTTTTTCCTATTTCTTTGACCTGTTTGGAGAAAATATGTTCATTACAATCCATCGGGAACAATTTGGAGGCTGTTTGGTTAATTTTTTTAGTGTTATTTTACATTTGTACTCTCTGTACTCTCTTAAGAGTACAGATAATTTTGTGGACATTTTTTTCTAATTTCTTTGGCCTGGTTGCTTAGATTATATTCATTATATTCCAGTGGAATCAATTTGATGGCTGTTTGGATAGTTTTGGGGGATTTTTGCAACTGTACTCTCTGTACTCTCAGTATTTAGCTCATTTCTTTCACTTTCTTTAGCCTATTTGGAAGGAATATGTTTATTTATGGAGCTATTTTATATGTCACATTTATGTGGAGCTATCAGGCGGTGAATGTGGTCAATGGCGGTCGATGATGAAGTCATGATATGACCCAAATTTGGGAGACTCCGCACCAGTTGAGAATGAAATAGAGCATATGCCTTTGTCTTGTGACTCACATACATCAAAAGTGTTGGACCATACAAGTTATTAGCCAAACTCAAAATTGAAATCAAAAGATTTTTTATGTGCAAAAGCGGTCGGAAGAAATCTGATCTAACGGCTTAGCAAAATTCCGTGTAGGATGTACCCATAGAGTATTTGGTGAGAAACTTAGAGAATAAAATTCATCAAAACATGGTGTCCATTTCAATGGGACTACCCTAGATGTAACTTGTACTTGTAAGAAATTTGAAATGATGGGATTACTTTGTGCCCATTGTATCAGAGTTCTTAGTCAGGAAGATGTAGTGCGCATTCTGGATAAGTATCTTCTCATGTGATGGTCTACGAAAACAAAGAGGGATATTTACATCGATAGTGCATATAGAAAATTAAGAGATGTGGAAGAGATAATGGCATTATTTTCCGGAACCACATTAATCGATATGCATATCAAATAAGCGTCAGGGCACAGGGTAATAATAATCGAGGACAATATGCTTCAATCCTTAAAACAACTATACGATGATGTCGACTTTATAATAAGTAGGAATTTTCTTCCAAGGTGGATCAGAAGAAGAAGTCAAACCCAGACAAGGAAAAGACATCTTAAAGGATCAGTTAAGCAATGTCCAAAGGGTGTTTCCATGAGCTTAAGGGATATTGGAGAGATCCAAGAAAGCCAAGAGTAATTCTCTATCCCTCTTAATTTTTAGTATTTAAAATATTACTGCTAATCTTTAAACCATCCTATTTTTGTTGTTATAGAAACCAAAGTACAAACTAATAGTATCACAGAATGTGTTTAGTCAATTTTCACTTTTCTGCATGCAGTGTTTTTCATAGGTACACACAGAATAGCACACATCGATGTTGTAAAAAATCATTAAGCGATCGATGTTCTACCTGAATTTCGAGCTCAATATTAGTGTCAATTTGAATGGTACACTAAGTTGATGATGGATATTATTATAGGAAAATATTTCAATGCATGATATCATTTAGTTATGTTTTCTTCGACTGTGCAATCATTTCTGTAGAGAGTACAAAGAGTAGAGAGGGTACATAACTTGCTTGAAACTAGGAAGGTCCAAATGGACTTTAATATGGGTCAATTATTTTCTGCTTAGTTTTTTTCCTCACTACGGTGTTTGTTGCTCTTAAAAAGCGTGCATGAGTTTACCTTGGACTTTGTAATCCTTAGACTGTGGCAATAAAATTTCTCATATTTTACTAAATTGTAGTTTTTGATTGATAAGTCTACCTTACTTACGAGGATGAGCTGATTTTCATTACAGGCATTACATAGTTAGTGTTATTCCTTGAAATTCTTTTATTTAGTGTATATTTTCTACACTATTTGGAGTTCTTTGCAAGAGGACTTTGCTTGTTTTGAGGATCTCCTTTGCATGGGTATACTCTCTGTAATCTCATAAGTGGACCAATTTCATATTATTTTTCATGAGTTCTGGCACTGGAGAATATGTTCATTACATTCCATTAAAAGTATCTTAGAGGTTATTTAAGTTAGTTTTAGGAGAGTTTTGCATGTGTACTCTGTACTCATGAGTCTGATACAAGTATTTTAGGTATTTTTTCCAGTTTCTATGAGAATGTTTGGAGGAAATATATTCATTACAAATCCATTAGGAACAATTTGGAGGCTGTTTGGTTGCTTCTTTAGTATTATTTTGCATTTATACTCTATGTACTCTCTGTACTCTCTGTACCCTCTGTACTCTCTATACTCTCAGAGTATTTTGGTCATTTTTTTCCTATTTCTTTGACCTGTTTGGAGAAAATATGTTCATTACAATCCATCGGGAACAATTTGGAGGCTGTTTGGTTGATTTTTTAGTGTTATTTTACATTTGTACTCTCTGTACTCTCTTAAGAGTACAGATAATTTTGTGGACATTTTTTTCCAATTTCTTTGGCCTGGTTGCTCAGATTATGTTCATTATATTCCAGTGGAATCAATTTGATGGCTCTTTGGATGGTTTTAGGGATTTTTTTTACAACTCTCTCTCAAATTATTTAGCTCATTTCTTTCACTTTCTTTATATTTGGAGGAATATGTTTATTTGTGGAGCTATTTTACATGTCACATTTATGTGGAGCTATCTGAAGGCGGTGAATGCGGTCAATGGCGGTCGCGATGATGAAGTCTGATGTCTAATGACCCAAATTTGGGAGACTCCTTGCACCTTGTTGAGAATGAAATAGAGGCATACCTTTGTCTTTGTGACTACGCACATCAAACTAACCGGTGTTGGAAGGACCATACAAGTTATTAGCCAAACTCCAAGAAATTGAAATCAAAAGATTTTTTATGTGCAAAAGCAGGTCGGAAGAAATCTGCCAGTCTAAACGGCTTAGCAAAATTCCAAAAAACTGTGTCAAATGATAGCCCCATAGAGTATTTAGTGAGAAACTCAAAGAATAAAAATTCATCCAAAACATGGACTGTCCATTTCAATGGGACTACCCTAGATGTAACTTGTACTTGTCAGAAATTTGAAATGATGAGATTACTTTGTGCCCATTGTATCAGAGTTCTTAGTCAGGAAGATGTAGTGCGCATTCTGGATAAGTATCTTCTTATGTGATGGTCTACCAAAACAAAGAGGGATATTTACATCGATAGTGCATATAGAAAATTAAGAGATGTAGAAGGCACAGATGGCAATGCTGCTGGCATTATTTTTCGGAACCACATTAATCGATATGCATATCAAATAAGTGTCAGGGCACAGGGTAATAATAGAGCTGAGGACAATATGCTTCAATCCTTAAAACAACTATACGATGATGTCGACTTTATAATAAGTAGGAATTTTCTTCCAGCTGACAGAGCATCTAAGAAGAAGAAGTCAACCACAGCAGACAAGGGAAAAGACATCTTAAAGGATCCAGTTAAGCAATGTCCAAAGGGTGTTTCCAACGCAAGGCTTAAGGGATATTGGGAGAGATCCAAGAAAGCCAAGAGTAATTCTCTATCTGCCTCTTAATTTTTAGTATTTAAAATATTATTGCTAATCTTTAAACCATCCTATTTTTGTTATTATAGAAACCAAAGTACAAACTAATAGTATCGCAGAATATGTTTCGTCACCCATTGCAACACTTTTCTCTGCTATGCCAGAGTGCTTTTAGAGGTACGCACAGAATAGCACACATCGATGTTGTAAAAAATCATTAACTGATACGATGTTCTACCTCAGGAATTCAACTCGAGCTCAACAATTAGTCAGTCGGCTGAATGGTACACTAAGTTGATGATGGATATTATTATAGGAAAACATTTCAATGCATGATATCATTTAGTTATGTTTTCTTCATTTGCAATCATTTACGCGAAAAGTAGAGAGGGTACATAACTTGCTTGAAACTAGGAAGGTCCAAATGGACTTTAATATGGGTCAATTATTTTCTGCTTAGTTTTTTTCCTCACTACTGTTTGTTGCTCTTAAAGCAGCAGTGCATAGAGTTTACCCCCTATTAAGGACTTTGTAATCCTTAGACTGTGGCAATAAAATTTCTCATATTTTACTAAATTGTAGTTTCTGATTGATGAGTCTACCTTACTTACGAGGATGAGCTGATTTTCATTATAGGCATTACATAGTTTGATATATACTCTATAAAGTACTCTACATTTTATGAAATAATTTTTATTGCATGCATTACAATTTTTAATAAGCCCGTATGTTCCAATCAACAAGTTTAGTAGAAACCGAAGAAGAAAAAAAATTTGTGATGAAGATGATATTAGTACTCATGATATTAGTTTAGTAATTATTTATAAATTTATCAATAATATTAATTTAATTCAGATGATACTTTCAGTTATTACATTATTTCAAAAAATTCCTCATCTTAAAATATAGAATTTGCTCCACACTAGCTTCAAAATTTAAATTTCTAAATAAGACGTTGGTAAGTCGCATCATCGATAGTTTATTTGTATATTTTATGCACATGTTTCAGTAGAAAGTAGGTTTTAAGAAGCATGATTTCGACTGGAATTCTACCACATTTTTAAAGATCATAATTTCCTTTATTAAAGAGTTAAGTTTAATAATTGTACACACTTATATTACGTTCACATGCTAAGTAGTTCATATTGCTTCTCGTGCATACTTTCAGATTGAGGCATTCTAAATGTGACTGAGTATAACATAAAATTTAGATAATGTAAATTTTAACTTCTTTTGCAATTGATCCGAATTTAAAATATGATATAATTTGAATATCAAAATTAAGTTTATTTTCTCCAAACAAGTAAAGAAATCATCATAGAATTGTAAACAATATTATATCAACTACCCATGAGTAGAGAAGAGTACATAGAGAGTCTAGAGAGTCTAGAGAGTACATGGGATCTGAGAGAATCTGAGAGAGTTTAGAGAGTAGAGAGTATAAGGGTGAGAGTATAGAGGGTTCACATGCAAAGCGCTCAAAACTCATAAAAAGTAACCAGGAGCATCCAACTTGCTTTAAGGTTATAGTGAGCAATTCCTCTCTCTGCAAGCAAGAGTGGAAATGGGAAAAATAAGCAAATATTACGTACCATGGAGAATACAAAGAGTTAAGCTGAGAACACCTCAAATATTCTTATAGTCGGCCTTCAAACTACCTGCAATGGAATATAGAGTATAAAGAGTACAAGAAGGGTATAGAAATCTGAGAGTCAGAGAGTATAGAGTCTGAGAGTAGAGTATGAGAGTTCACATACAAAGCGCTCAAAACTCATAAAAAAGCAACCTAGGAGCATCCAACCTGCTTTAAGGTTATAGTGAACAATTCCTCTCCGTCCTGCAAAGCAAAAGTGAAAATGGGGAAAAATAAGCAAATATTATGTACTATTAGGAGAATAGAAAGAGTTGAACTACGGAACACCTCAAATATTCTTATAGTCAGCTTCAAACTACCTACAATGGAATAAAGAGTATAAAGAGTACAAGAAGTCTGAGAGGAGACAGAGAAAGTCTGAGAAGAGGAAAAAGTATAGAGTATAGAGTCTGAGAGAGTATAGAGTGAGAGGGTACATAGAGTACATAGAGTATAGAGTACATGAGTACTGAGGAAAAGTCTGAGAGATCTGAGAGTATAGAGGGTTCACATGCAAAACTTCTCAGAAAACTCATTAAAAAGCAACCAGGAGCATCCAAAATTGCCAAGGAAAATTGAAGAAAAATAGATGAAATATTCTATATACTCTGAGTCTGAGAGATGAAACACATCTCGATAAATCATTCGCCAACCAAATTGTTGCGGTGTTCTCTAATAATAAAAGATCCAAGCACAAGGATATTGAAAAAATTAAAAGAAATATCCAACAATTATTTCCTACTTATCAAACTTTAAATGTATATTTCTTAGCTTGGCTTTTTTCCCAAACAAAAGATAAGTAAGCAAACTCTAAAAGCAATTCATCTTATTGCCAATCTTTATGGTGTTGATTAAGTGGGGATTTCTTAATTCTTTGCATGTACTAGACAAACATCCGATCAACACTATTATCTTGGGTGGCGACTCACTCACCATTTGATTGGCCATTTGTGGGATAAACTCAGAGCGACATCTTCAACATGTAATTTGATTTGAAAAAAGAAGTATAATAATAAGGTCCAAAAAAATAGTTTGTAGAAACTAAAGAAATAACTTACAATCTCGGGAAGAATGACCTTATGGGTTGGTTTTGATAATGAGTCATAAAATACCAAGCCCTAGCTTAATATACTAACCGAGTTTCAGTCGATTATATATAATTAGAAGTAAGAGTAGCTTAGCCCTTGACACACTGTCTGCAGTGACATGCTGGATGAACATTTTGCTTTCCTTGTGTAGGCCATATTTCGTATAGCTTTGTAAGAAAAGAAGAGAATATCTATAAATTGTAGTTTCCATCTATACAAATAAGGATTGAATCATAATACACTGCATATATGTGGGGTAACTTACTCAGTGCAAGCATGAGATGTACAAATAGGGGACATATGACCGAGATGGCGAGTACTCTTGGTAAGAAGCGAAGGAATCGGCGTGTGCATCGAGATCTTGATCATTAGCAACTCATCGATCGCGTGCAATAATGATATTCCATTGCATGTATCACCCACGAAGTGAGAAATATTTTATAGCGAGCTTAATTAAATGAATATGTTATTTTATGTATGAAGGAGTTAATTGAAGATTGACTTACTTGTCCTTGAATCGGGAGCATGATGTGTCAACAAGATGGACCATCAGCTTAGGTGGAATAGCTCTGGATGAGAAGTTAACAAAATGATGTGCCTCTGCTGGCTGCAATGAAATTACTGACGATGAAAGTTAGTGATGAAGAGCTAGTTTCACTATGAATTAAGGATTGATCTACTGAGATGATGCATACCTCCGACTGATGCTCCTCCACCACAATGATAGTTATTTGTGGGTCATTGACCTTAATTGGCTCATCTTTGTGAACCTATCAAAAAATTTAGTGAAATCTATTTCTACTATCTCAAATTTAAAAGAAAGTAACTTAATACCTCTTGTCGGCTTCTCATCTTGAGTGGAGGTCACCACATCACTTATTCTTGCTCGTGACTTCTGTAAGTGTGTGTGTGAAGGGGAAAAATAGCTTTCCTCTTCCTTATCTCTCAACCACACCATGCTCAATGCGATTAAAGGCTTGAGCATCTTCATGTGCGGTGGAGGCCTCCATAGCTTCCCCATGGTGGACTCAAGGCTTCCCAGTGGAGGCTACCTGGGGCTTCCCAAGTGGAAGTATCCACAGGGGCAGCAGCTGTAGTTGCCTCCAAAGGAGACTCCCCAGCCTCCATGGGGAAGCTCTCCTGGTAGCCTCCATAGGTCTTTGCCTGTGGCCTCCTCAAGAGTTCCCCACTGGGGACCTCAGAGCTTCCCCCAGTAGGGATGGTATGCCCGAAGAACCTCCTCGATAATAGTAACCCTCAAATCAATCTCATCCATTCTCTCTATCATTGTTGCTTGAAAAGAAGATATTATATCTTTCAAATCCTAAAACCTGCAAGTATCCTCACCACCGCAAAGCCTTCTGTGGGGGTAGTAGTAGAGGGCAGGTTAGATACACTAGATGGGGGAGAATATCGAGGAGAGACATATGGAGATTCAGTGGGGGCTGAACTCAGTGGACTTAGAATGGGATTGCTATCGGACTCAACATGTATTGCATGTTAGGCAGGGGAAAATGATTCAAGGAGTCAGGTCTCCTCTTCTGATATGTCCTCGAATGAAAGGCAGACCTGTGTTAAACCGATAAGAAAATGTGATGACTACAGTATAAATAAATACATTCTTATATGAACTAAGTGATATTATTATATGTCACCTGGTGTCCTCCTAAACCAGTGAAGGCTTCATCTGGAAACATTATTTTCGGCCATCGCAGCATACGTGGCTTGGCAAATGGATATGGCGGCCTCATGATGCTTATGTTCTCAGCGGCCCAGATCTACAATTAATATTGTATAAGTTAACTTCAATGCATCAAATAATACATAATCAAAGATATAAAACATACCATAAGAAGAGTGACAAATCCACTCATGTACCCGGGTGTCTTCTGGGTATGAATCTTTGATGTAATACCATCAAATTGTGAAACTAGGAAGGCCCAAATGGCCTCTGCCCAGTTGTATTCTGCAAATTTATCGATGTCATCGGCATAGGCAATCAATTCCGATGCCACCCTATAGTTGTGATATATAAAAAAATATTTGGCGACATAAAATGTATACCGCCCTGGCGTACCAGCATATCAAGCATAGTCTCATAGTCCACCCGAATTGCGGCGGATTTACCATAAGACCTTCCCCTCGGGCATCCCTACAATTCATAACTTCATCGAGGGTGAAAGGAATGCACCCACCCGAGAAAGAAAGCTTGCTTCTCTCCCAACAAGATTGAGGTAATGGCTATTGAGTCTTGCTAAATTCAATGGAGTCCAATGAATTGATGCAGATGAAGCCTATTTAAAATGTCAATGACATCATCGAAATCGTCTTTAATATTATTGAACACATTAGCGGTGGTAGGCACATCTTGAAGTTATCCTTTTCCCATACATGGTAAACTTCAAAATGAAAAGTCAGTTAATAAAAGTACAGATGTAAATCACCCATAAGAAATAACCAATTTGCCTCAAAATTATTCCCAATTGATTTGTAATGAACATATTTCTCCAAACAGGCCAAAGAAACTGGAAAAAAAATATCCACAAAATCATTTGTACTCTCAGAGAGTCTGAGAATATAAATAATAAAAAAAAACTAACCAAATAGCCTCCAAATTATTCCTGATGGATTGTAATGAATATATTTCCTCCAAACAAGCCAAAGAAATAAGAAAAAAAATGATCAAAATACTCTGTACTCTCATGAGAGTACAAAAAGTACAGATACAAAAATCCCCCAGAAATTATCCAAATAGAGAGTATAAATGCAAAATAACACTAAAAAAATCAACCAAACAACCTCAAAATTGTTCCTAATAGATTGTAATGAACATATTTTCTCTGAACAGGCCAAAAAAATTGGAAAAAATGACCAAAATACAATGTACTCTCATGAGAGTACACAGAGTATAGATGCAGAAATCCCCCAGAAACCATCCAAGCATTCCTCCAAATTGCTTCTAATGGAATGTATTGAACATATTTCCTCCAAACGGGCCAAAGAAACTAGAAAAAATTGGTCAAAATTGTCTGTACTCTCAAGAGAGTACAGAGAGTACAAACTCAAAATAACACTAAAAAACTAATCAATCAGCCTCCAAATTGTTCCTAATGGATTGTAATGAATATATATTTTCCAAATAGGCCAAAGAAATAGGAAAAAATGACCAAAATGCTCTGTACTCTCATGAGAGTACAGAGAGTACAGACAGAAACCATCCAAACAGAGAGTACATATGCAAAATAACACTAAAAATCAACCAAATAGCCTCCAAATTATTAATAATGGATTGTAATGAACATATTTCCTCAACAAAGAATGGAAAAATTGACCAAAATGCTCTCTGTGAGAGTACAGAAATAAATCACAAACCATCCAAACATCCCTTCAAATTACTTCCAATGGAATATAATGAACATATTTCCTCCAAACAAGTCAAAGAAACTGGAAAAAATTGGCCAAAATAATATGTACACTCAAGAGAGTACAGAGAGTACAGATACAAAATAACACTAAAAAATAACCCAATCAGTCTCCAAATTGTTCCTAATAGATTATAATGAACATATTTTCTCCAAACAGACTAAAGAAACAGGAAACAAAATGACCAAAATGCTTTGTACTCTCATGAGAGTACAGAGAGTACAGATGCAAAAATCTCCTAGAAACCATCCAAACATCCACCAAATTACTTCCACTGGAATGTAATGAACATAATCTAAACAACCGGTAAAGAAACTAAAAAATGTCCATAAAATCATTTGTACTCTCAGAGAGTAGAGAGTACATATGCAAAATAACACTAAAACCAACCAAACGACCTCCAAATTATTCGATGGATTGTAATGAACATATTTCCTCCAAACAGGCCAAAGAAACAGGAAAAAATGACCAAAATGCTCTATACTCTCATGAAAGTATAGAGAGTACAAATGCAGAAATCTCCCATAAACCATCCAAACAGAGAGTACATGTGTAAAATAACATTAAAAAACCAACCAAACAGCCTCCAGATTGTTCCTAATGGATTGTAATGAACATATTTCCTCGGAACAGACCAAAGTAACTGAAAAAATGACCAAAATTCTCTGTACTCTCAGAGAGTACAGATGCAGAAATTCCCCCAAAACCATCCACACATCCCTCCAAATTGCTTCCAATGGAATGTAATGAACATATTTTCTCCAAATATGTCAAAGAAACTGGAACAAATTGGCAAAAATCGTCTGTACTCTCAAGAGAGTACAGATGTAAAATAGCACTAAAAAACCAACCAATATGCTCCAAATTGTTCCTAATGGATTGTAATGAATATATTTCCTCCAAACAGGCCAAAGAAACAGGAAAAAATTGACCAAAATGCTCTGTACACTCAAGAGAGTACAGATACAAAATAACACTAAAAAACCAACCAATCAGCCTCCAAATTATTCCTAATGGATTGTAATGAACATATTTCCTTCGAACAGGCCAAAGAAATAGGAAAAAAATGACCAAAATGCTATGTACTCTCATGAGAGTATAGAAATCTGAGATGCAAAATCTCTCAAACCATCCAAATCAAATTGCTTATTGGAATGTAATGAACATAATCTGAATATCTAAAAGCTGGAAAAAATGTCCACAAAATCATCTGTACTCTCAAGAGAGTACAAAGAGTACAGATGCAAAATAACACTAAAAAAACCAACCAAACAGCCTCCAAATTATTCCTGATAGATTGTAATGAACATATTTCCTCCAAACAGACCAAAGAAATAGAAAAAAAATTACCAAATGCTCTATACTCTCATGAGAGTATAGAGAGTACAGATGCAAAGATCTCCCAAAACCATCCAAACAGCCACCAAATTGCTTCCAGAATGTAATGAACATAATTTGAACAACGAGGCCAAAGAAACTAAAAAAAAATGTTCATAAAGTCATCTGTACTCTCAAGAGTATAGATGCAAAATAACACTAAAAAATTAACCAAAGAGCCTCTAAATTATTCCTGATGGATTGTAATGAACATATTTCCTCCAAACAGGCCAAAGAAACAGGAGAAAAAAATGACCAAAATGCTTTGTACTCTCATGATAGTATAGAGAGTACAGATGCAGAAATACCCCAGAAATCATCCAAACATCTCTCCAAATTGCTTCCAATGTAATGTATGAACATATTTTCCTCCAAACAGGCCAAAGAAACTGGAAAAAAATGTTTCGTTTGTACTCTCAAGTCTGAGTCTATCTAACTAAAACTAACCAAACAGCCTCCAAATTGTTCCTAATGGATTGTAATGAACATATTTCCTCCGAACAGGCCAAAGAAATTGGAAAAAAAATGACCAAAATGCTCTGTACTCTCATGAGAGTACAGATGCAGAAATCAGGCCACAAAATTTTAATGTCATCGAATGAACATACTATCATCTCTAATCGCCATTCATCTTCAAACACAAAATCCTATCATGTGATATACTAAACATTTTACAAGACTAATAAGTTCAAAATTTTGAAAATAACGGCGTGTACCATCTTGACAGTAGAGAGAGTACACATACAAAACATCTCTAAAAACTATCAAAATACATCTCATTCATTTAAAGAACTCAAATGTTCTAAAATGTTCACATACTGGACCGTGAGAAAAATAGAGAAAATACTAAATTCATTAAAAGTTTGGGAACACAGATGTAAATTCCTAATTTTGCCTACAATAACTCTATAGAAGTTATTCGCAAGATTTGCTTAAACCAGCGGCGAGCGTTAGATCGAGAGCGGGGAAAGAAAGCCTAAAGCTGTCGTCTCGCGGGAGGAATGTCGAATGACACGCTTTCTTCTCCATTTGTTTAAACGAAGGCGGTAGGGCGGTCGGGGGATAAACGGCATCGTCGCCGTCCATCCAGGTGTCGTTAAGCGCTTAAACGGGAAAAAAATTACCTGGACACTGTCGGGATTGAGTCACGTAAAGTTTGACTCTGGACGTAATATTTTCTCCTACATAGATGGATCAAATCCACTTAAAGCTTCTAATCCGTTTAACAACTGCCGAGGAGTACTGTTAATATTTAAATTTAGCGAAAAGGATAGTTAAAAGGATCCGCGACCGTGAAGAAGGTCAGGAATTTTTTTATCGGATATCTCCTTGTCATACAATAATTATTAATTTTTAATTCAACTAATATTAAATTTTAATTTTTTTTTAATATTGAGTTATTAAAGAGTTAACAGATCTGCTCAGAAATTTTATCTAACAAAAGGAAAACCCATCAAGGCTTTAACTATATGATTCCACAGGTCAGCGAAGGCACATAATTTTTTTAGGACAATAATCTGCTTGACACCGAAAATTAAATTATTTATAACATTAATATAGATTTATCTCCAATTTTTAAATTTTCATTCAAACATCCAAATTTTATAATAACAATATAAGGTATATATTTTTTCAATAGTTTAATTATAATACATATAAATACATGATTTTGATAATTCAAAAGTGACATAAATGTTAAACCTGTAAATAAGTATATTTGGGATGATATGTGTATAATTTTAAATGTTTTTCATGATTTATTGCTCATTATTTTTTTAATATATGTATGTATTTGAATGGCTTTAGTTTAAACTAATAAAATGAATCAACATGATAATATATAAAAATAAAATATTATTAAAAACTAATAATATTTTAATAAAATAATATTTAAATATTATTAAGGAGTTATTTGATTTGTTTATTTATATTTTTTTATTAGAATGATAATAATCTTTTTAAGTTTCTATACTTAGGTTAAGTATTCACTTAATTATTAGAAGTGTCTTATGACTAAAAAAAATTTAGTATCTAGAAGATTTCTAAATCTAAAAAAAAAATTAAATCCTCACTCTAAAAATGAGATGAATTTCACCTCTCTTCTTAAAAGAATAAGTCAGTTTATTATTTCACTAAAAAGCTGGTTGAAATCTTCTCGGAGGCGGGCGATACTTGCTACTGTGGTGGGCCGGTGGCCTAAAGGACAAAGGACGCTTTACCTACAGGACAACGCGCCGAGTCTGTCGAGGCGACTCAAGAAGAGCAATGCTCGGGAAATCGAGAGCTTCTACCAGCACTACGTTAGAGCTATCAGATCGCCGGCGTGCTTTTTGAAATTCTCTGCGCGGTTAACAAGACTGAGATAGTCGAAGAAATTGCTCCTGAGGTGCGTGGTTTGTCATGGCGATGGATAGCCAGGGGATTAAGTTGGCTATTAAATTTTTTTTTTAATTTTTTGTCCCTATTATAACGTGTTCTTTATGCTATATTCAATCAGATTATTGCTGCTGCAAAGGATGTCTATATTCCATACAACATTCTTCCTTTTGATGCTGCTGGTGCTTCACTGCCCATCATGCAACTTGAGGAGGTATGATTAAATATTCTTCTTCAATTAAAGAAAAATATCAAATTTGATGATCATAAATTAGTTGTGTGCGAAAGTTATTGTTTTAACAGTTCTACATTGAAATTCTATTACTCCTGCAACAGATTAAGGTTGTTGTGATTGCTTTGAACAATACATGACGGTTGAACTGGCCATCTTCGTTTGAGGCCGATCGGCTGAAAATGGGAGATATGGATTTTCTGGATTGGTTGAGAGTTATGTTTGGATTTCAGGTATGCCTTCCACAGAACCTAGCAATTTATTTTCTCCCTTTTTATTATGCAAAAGCTTTTCCATTGTCTCACTGATATGAACACATATCCCCAAGCCATCAACAGAGACCAAAGAATCAGAAAAAGGCCAAACTGGCTAAAAGACTTCATTTAATACTCCCAAACCATTATAAACAGAGAATAAATCAATAGGTAAATAAATCAAATAATCAGCTTTTATAACAGAGGCTTTCCAGTACACCAACAAAGAAATATCACAAAGCAGAGACATTCCCAAGCGATTACAAAAATAAAATCAAGAAGTGTAACAAATAACAAACAAACAGATAAACAGGAGACTAATAACATAAGAGCAAGAAACCTAAAGCCAAAGACATTTAAAGCAGAAGATTAACGACATGAGATCTCCAATGAATACAGAGGCAAATAATATCCAAAGAATAAGAAATTAGTTCTGAGACGAGAGCAAAGAACACTCTACAAGAACAAACATATACTATAAATAGAGATGAGGAAATCAAAGAAAGGGATGAAAATTTATCTCAAGAACTCCTCTGTCTAGCTTCTCAAGTCTCCTTCTCCTTTCTCCCGGTCTCCCTCTTCCCCTGCAGTCACTACTCACGGTGGAAACCGTGGGGAAAACCCGGAGTTCCTCCACTCGTCTCAAGCTTCAGGCATCTAACATTCCTACGGTGGATCTTCACTTGGATCGACCATGCACGGAAGGATCTTACCTCTCTCCCTCCGATCTCCCTCGGGAACCCTAGTGGCGACTCGAGCAGAAATAAAAGAAACGAAAGAATAAAGGCAAGTATTTAGGGTAATTCAAAACAAGCATCCAACGATCCGAATCGCCACGCAATTATCGATCAAGGATCCGATTCAATGAGATCAAGCATAAAACCAACTGGAATCCACTCAATCCGGTAAGAATTCGCATGATAAAGAAATGATCCAATGAGATTAACACAAGGCAATCCAGCGGCTGGCCAAAAAAAAGAACTCAATCCACGTGATCCCATCCAGCGGCGAGATAAAGCGCGAGATCCCACGGACCAGAAGGCACCCGGAAAATGCATCTGCCTCTTTAGACTCAGCCGGGTTGAATCAAGGGTGAGTTAACTCAGTAAACCGATTCAAGTCTAGAGGGTGAAGCACAAACCGGGAAACTAAACCCAATCAGAGCCAGAATTCCAATAGAACAGAGAAATACACTCAAGCTTCCACTGGATCAGATCAATTTACAGAAATTAATCACTGATTCAATCATAATTACAGGGATTAAAGTTTATTTCAGAAAAATAGACCTTATCACTCACCCTCCAACTGTATTCTCCGTTTGCAGAGGGACAACGTCAGGAACCAGCGAGAACATTTAATTTTACTGCTTGCCAACGTTCATATAAGGCTATCTCCAAAACCTGAACCCCTTAATAAGGTATGCATGACCTGGTGTGACATTTTCCATTCTATTATTTGCTCGGTACTTTGTTTTGAATGATATAGGAAGGATCCTCTTGATTGTGTTTATTTGGTGAGCATGTTATTAGCAGATTATAAGTGGTACCATATGCTTTATATAATCTGTACATATACTTGAGTTTTGTGAACAAATCAAACTTGAGTTGGCCAAAGAATGAATAGAAATATTTAAGCATGTATGGAAGCATGCATGCATGCATATATTCATTTATGTATGTATATATGTATTCTTGCATCTACATCTATAGTCCTATGATCCTATCAATAAAAAGGAGAGACTTATTATCGAAGTCAAATGAGATGAGTAGGGAATGCTCATGATATTAGGAAATGTAGTGAGCATTTCAACCTATCCTACGATTAGGCTTTATATATTTGAAGTTGAAGAGAGTTATTTGTTTAAGTTGAATTTTATTAGAAAGCTAAAACTTGTTTACATTATATATATAATACATGCATCATACAAGAAAATATATAAACATATATTATTACTTTAAAACTAAAAGAAGTTTTAAAGTAGTTATGAGAAAATATAAAAATAAAAGTAAAATACATATCTGTTTGTTTGATATAAAAGATATATTTTTGTTGAAAGTATTCCTGAAAAAAAAAAAGAGAAAAATTTTAATAAGTATGTTAAAAAACTAAAGTGCAAATCATATATTATTTGATGACACATAAAATTATAAAATCCTCACATTCATACTAACCTCTGATTATAAATATTGGAATAATTTATCTTAATAAGAAGATAAATGAAGATGTGTAATTGGACTAATAAGAACAAGAAAGAAGACAACTAAAATAGCACAGGAGAAAATAACGTTGTTTTAAAATAGCCTTCCTTTCTAATGCTGTTTCCCAGCCGCACTCCCAGGAAAAAATATAACGAAATTAAAAACGTTTAGATTATAAAATTAATTGAAAATAGCGGAAACATTTAATTATAAAGTTACGTTGTGGAGGTTAATTAAAATTAAATACAGATTATTTTATAAATATTTTCGCCAGCTTAATAATATCTTTCAAAATTCAAACGGATGTAGAAACGAATTAAAAATAGCTCAGCCATATCTCTCCCTTTTAATTAACTCATTTAAAGCTTTCTCAAAATAACGCAGGTTACCTTGTGGAGGTTAATTAAAGTTAAATGCAGATTATTTTGTAAATATTACCGCCAGCTTAACAATATCTTTCAAAATTCAAACGGATGTATTTGAAAATAACGGAAACGAATTAAAAAGGTAAAATTTTTAAAATAAATACGTTTAAAAATATAATTAACAGATTAGGCATTAAAATTTTTTTTAAAAATATGGTTACATACATACCACACAATTCTTATGTATTTACATATCTAAGTTTTATATCATAATTTTGCTTGGGAGGGCCTCAAGTTTAATTAGTTTTTTTTAATAAATATTTAAATTTTATATTTAAAATATATTTATTTTTATATACATAAAAAAATAAATTTTTTTAAATTTAATAATCTTTTTTATATAAAATTAAAAAAATTTATAATATTTATGTAAATATAAAATTTTAAATTTAAATATATAAAAATATAAGAATAGAGCTCTCTGTTAGGCCAGGGTACGTTTAAAATTGTATAATAAATTTATAATAAAATTTAGTTTTAATATTATATAAAATATAAATATTATATATATATATATATATATATATATATATATATATATATATATATATATATATATATATATATATATATATATAAATTTAACTTCAATGTATAATATATATGTATAAATTCTTTATGTAAATATGAAATTAATTTTTTTTATTATAAATTTATTATACATTTTCATTCTTTTATTTTTACATATTTAAATTTAATATTTCATATTTACATAAATATTATAATTTTTTAAAATTTTATATAAAAAAGATTATTAAATTTTAATAAAATTTATCTTTTTATGTATATAAAAATAAATATATTTTAAATATAAAATTTAGATATTTATTAAAAAAAGACTAATTAAAGTTGAGGCCCTCACCAAGCAAAATTTTAAAATTAGTTTTTTTTTTGGGAATTTACATACATACTATACAATTCTTATATATTTACATATCTAATACATAAACTTCAATTTTTACATATATAACACCCTAATCTTCAATATCATATCAAAAATACCACTTTATTCACTTTTTAAAAGTGAAATGCAACTTTTTAAGCATAGAAAAATATTAGATAAGTAAATATCTAATCTTAGATGTTAGATATACATAAAATTGTGTGTAATACAGTCGGTCGCGCATTAAACTGGACTGTGTTTACTTTTAATATTTTTTTAATGCCTAATTCACTAATTATATTTTTAAACGTGCTTATTTTAAAAATTTTGCCAATTAAAAATAGCTCAACCATCTCTCTCCCTTTTAATTAATTCATTTCAAGCTTTCTCAAAATAATGCAGGTTACGTTGTGGAGGTTAATTAAAATTAAATGCAGATTATTTTGTAAATATTACCGCCAGCTTAATAATATCTTTCAAAATTCAAACGGATGTATTTGAAAATAACGGAAACGAATTAAAAATAGACGAAGGAGACGTAACTTCTGGAAAGAAATTTTTAAAATAAGTATTAAATAATAACTAATTATTATTTTAAGTATTTATAAAAAATATTTGAGTTTAAGTACAGTCTCGTCATAAAGTGGCCGAGCTTTCAAAGCTATCGCCTACTTATGGGGCGGTAGATGCTTCCACGTCCATGTCGATTATTTTAAAATATTTGAGTTTAAGTCTGATGTCCGTAAGTGGTCAACCCTCACCAGGGGTGGCTTAGCACCGCTTATGGGTTAAGCTAAACCGATTAATCGACCGATTATCAGTGATGACTTTACCCAAAGTTAGCCCCATAAGTGGGCGACTTTCCTGCTATATTTTTTTTTAAAGAAAGGAGTTGTTTTTTTACCAGAGTTTGCCTGCAGTTTACATATAAACTCAATCAGCTGCTAGCATCAAATTTAAACTATTTTATATGAAGTTGTTATACTACTAAACAAATTATACATAAAAATTTCATTAATATGTTAAGTAAACTCAGTTACAAATACAGATAATACAAAACTATAGAAATATCCAGTCACAAATATACAATACAAATACATCTCAGATATTATCGCTTCGGCGCGTCTATATATATCGCAATCTACCGAGTGTAGTGCGTGGGTAAAATGATGGATGATCCGCTGATGGAGACATCATGTGGTCCCTAATCATGGCCTGTAACTTCTGACCCCATCTCTGGCTGCGAGCCTCCTAAAGATACCCAATCTTGTGACGCCATCTCTAACCAACCAGTTATTGCAAACTGAAGCTCCTTCTTATTTGAGAAATACATACCTTCATATAGCTCATTTGGAACTTCGATGTCATCTGAAAAACTAGAAATATTAGATGAACCATCAAACATAATCTCTGCATCACAATTTTTTGTGGTTTGGCATATGCGGACATAGTCATTATTACAAATCATAGCATCGTCATTTCAAGAATTCCAGATTGCATGACTCCGAATAAGCTCGTGACCAACATTGGTGTCACATAAATTGGTATTACCTAAGAAAGAATCCTCCTCAGCATCGCTATCATCGGATGCATTGCTTGATTCGCTATTCATTATTTTGTACTCGTCATCAGACAGTACTTTAGATGAACTAGGTTGCTCATGTAGTCGTTCTTGAACAGGCAGCTAAGTTTTGTGTCAACAAAGTCATAATCTTTTAAAAAAATAAAAGATAGTATAAACCAGAAAATGAAGACACTAACACTACTGTTGAGGTAATTGCTAACCTTACTTCTGAGTCGTCGTAGTAGTGTTGTGGTACAACAGTTGTTGGCAAAGTGAAATCATGTGCGTAATCAGATGGAACATTATGCTGCATGAGATCATTATCAATTTCAACTGCAGCAGTACATTGTGGCTTGACTTCCACATAAAGAACTAATGTCTGACGGGAAGCTTCATACAGTATAGTATTGTAGACTTCATCATCAGAAATCGTAGAAACTATGTATCCGCGATGAAAGCTCCACTATGAAGTTATCAACGTCATAACGCATAAATCTAAGCACTTTCTGTTTTAAATCTTCTAAGCTTGCATGACGCGAGACTGACATTTGACAATTTTTGCCACCAACATAACTTAGAATAAACTGATCATCAACGATCAGTTGGCCGTCATAAATGAGAATCAAGGAAACGAGCTCCTAAATCATCCTAAAATATTTTGCAGACTCATCATTCATTGAATTTAGGCAATTTTTTAAAATTAAGTATCATTAAAACCTTAATTACGTAATTAAGTATTGCTAAAAAAATTAAATATATGTATAGTCACCCAATTAGTGGGCAAGCGCCTGAACCGCGTTGGATCTGACGTGGCGTGGCTTAAGCGTTAAATTAAAGATCACCACCCAAGTGGCCAGCCAGTCACTGATCGTGTGGGATTGGCTTCAGATGTTTTTTTATATAATTAAGAATAGTACTTTTAGGAACTACTTTAGCTCTTGCCCAATTCAAAGAAGTTTAGCTTATGCCTCAATTGGGTTAGATTATGTTAGCTCTAGGTATATGTTTTAATCGAGCTATTTTCTTTCATTTGATCAACCATGTCTATTCTAAAGCTTTCATAATAATGACAAAAATGAACTTTTTTATTTACAAGTTTTCATTCCAAGAAGTGAGTACAAGTATTTACATAAATTGATGATACAGAAATAAAAATAAAATAGATAAGAATAAATGTAGTACATATGCACAAATAGATTATCCTAAACATCTAACACCTCTATCGTTTGCATGGAATCGCACCACTCCCAGGTGTGTACTGGTCAGGTGCACGGGATGGACGATCACACAGCTAATGGTGGCCCTCCAATGCTAGATCTTCGGCAGTCTACATCGAATCATCCTGTGACGGGAAGATAGGTGGTTGTGACTCATATGTAGGCTGGTATGTAGAAGGACCTGGATCAGCATACATAGATGGACCTGGATCAGCATATGTAGATGGCCTGACGCTCTAGTCATGGTATGAGACACCCTCTGTAGGCTTCGATCCGTAATGTGTGTCCCCGATATGTACACGCAATCACAAATCTCTATATAGCATCTCGTACCTATCGATGGCTCACTTGTAGCTCTCATCCACACTACCGGCAGTATGGCTCCAAGATCCCGAAGTCGAAAGTATTGCTGGCCACCGCGAAAAAATAGTATGTGAAATTAGCCTCTCGCAACATATTGAATTCAAATGAATACTTATGTTAGCACTTACATATATACGCTCTACTGGTGCTCTGTCATAGTAAGTGGTCGGAGGATCTGTCGGGACGGCCACTAAATAAAGAGAAGCCCACGATCTGAACCAGCACATGTACTGGCTGATAGCCGCCATATAGTACAGTGTTCTGCAAAGAAAAAAGATCTGTCATTAACCAAAATAAAAAGTGCACAGGCGTAATGCATAAACATAAATTAAATATTACTTACAGTATCAGGGTGAGCGGATCTATGTCGTCCACGTAGGGAGGCTATGCTAGGATGAACCTTAGTAGGTGGCTGCTCCAATGGTGGGGTGGCCTCCCTTGCATGGCCACGTCGCTGACGTCTAGCTGAAGGGCGGTGCTCCTCGGCCATCGTACCTGTTGAAGAAGACAAGTGCAAAAATCAGTACCATATAGTTATAAATAATGAAATGGAAAATAGTAGCATAAATTAAACAGAAAAATTAGAGTACTGTAACCTAAAAGGGAAATCTGAGTAATAGCCTATAGATAGAATCTAAACAACATGAACTACACATATACATTATGCCTTAAAGTATCCTCGACGTACCATCGACTATTAACATTGTGAGGGCAAGATGACCTGTAGTGGCCAGCTATCTTGCATAGACTGCAGGTTCTACTACTGCTATCAATATTTTCATCCATGGTGTTTTGAATCTGTTTATACGAGGTCTGCCTGACCTTATGCTAAAATTGGGTCGCTGCAATGCTATTAATCGATGCTCTGCATTGAAAGATGGCCACTCATAATGGTCAAGCAATGTATGGAACTCATTTATGTATGTCAGCTTATACAGATGCAGTGTGTAGTATTGTGTTATATACGTAAGGTGGTTCAATCGTCTAAATCCCAGTGCAACAACTACATGTGGGCATGGCCTAGATATATGATCGTTTTGTTACAACTGCAATTACAAATGTCATCATCTAGCAAACCAACTCTGAATGATCGGCTAGACCTATCAAAAACTTGCATCTCACAGGGGTTGATGTTCACAAGTTCAGGGAAATATCTGGTCTCCCTGCCCATGGAAACACTTCTCTGCATCTACATAATAAAACAATATGTTTATCAGATATTATGTAGATATCATAGGAAACTTCCCCAAACAAGCAGTGTCTATGAGCTGCCCATAGGAAACTTCCCCGAACAAAATGGAGCCGTCGGAATCGTCGCCAGAAGCTAATGTTGGCTTCCAACGGCTGCTATTGGGAGAGGGAAGTCGTCAAACGACGTGGACGCGGTTGTCAGGAAGAAAGAAAGTTTCTTTTGGATACCCGGAGCAGGCGGTTGGAGCTACGCCAACGGTTGCCGGGAAGCTTCGAGATGGAGAGGAGCGTGCTCGGAGGGGCAAAATCGGTGGGCGGTGCTCTTGGGGGCGGCAGAATCCGCGGTCGGGGGCAAATCGAAAGCAACATAGAGGAATATGGTCGATCGGGGTAGATCGACCCTTTTTAGATTTGCGGCCAGTCGCCCACTTAGTAAGACGGTGACATTAATTTGAGGCCGTCCGTCAGCCACTAATTAAGTATATATTTAAATTTTTTAGCAATACTTAATTACGTAATTAAGGCTTTAATGATACTTAATTTAAAAAAATATCCTTAAATTTATTACATCACAAAAATTAACCCAATTTCTAACGCAACATAAAAATTAATTCATCACTCATCAAAAGCACCACAAAAACCTTAACAGAGAACGAAGAACTTCGACCTTATTTGTTTTGTAGATTCAAAGCACATACATAATCACCAAAAATGGAATACTAGGGAAACCGAACATATCAAAAGCAATCATACAACTCCAAGAAATGGAATAATAGGAAAATGGAATATCACTTGCAAAAACTCTCCTTTTATACCACCCAAAAAAATTGAACACTAGGGAAATCGAAAATATACTTTGCGGGACTTGTCGTGTGAGCTGGAGCCGAGCTAAAGGAGCTAGAGCCGAGAGTCGAACGTGGTGGAGCCGGGACTTACAGTGGAGCCGGGACCGAAAGCTTTGAGGTGGAGCCGGAATCCAGTGGAGCCGAGACCGAAAGCGTGGGAGTGTCGGGGAATCTATCACGGAGTCGGAATCCTTAGGTGGAGCAGGAATCTTTCGTCGTCGCGTGGCCGCTGCGGAGTCGGGAAAGCAAAAGCAGAAGCCGAAGATTAAGCGTGTGGGGTCTACCACAGCCGCACGTGACTTATGTTTAGGGCGTAGCCAGTCGCCCGATAATCGATCGACTGGCTTTAGGTAAAGTCAGTCGACCGATTATCGACGGCATATAGTCATCTCAAATTAGGCGGCTTTAAGACCTCAGCGGGTGGTTGGCCAGTAGCCATTTATGAGACGACTGTAATTAAACTCAAATTTTTTTTATAAATACTTAAATAATTATTTAATATTTATTTTAAAAATTTCTTCAACTTTGACGCTTCTAATCCAAAATGTCATTTTGTGGGAAGAAGAACAAACGAAGCAGTAATCGATTCATGACTAGAAAGCCAGTAAAAAGAGGAAAAGAATAGCGCGCGCGCAGAGATTAAGGGGATGAGGATGGGCGATCTTACCCGTCTAATCGCTGTAGGAGAGCAGTCTTGAACTGCCGTACTCCGCGGCCACTGGAGCTCGGATCGAGCCTGTGAGCCTTCTCGAAAGCATAAAACCGGCCTTCGCAAGAGAAAAAAAAAAAAAATCAAAGACAATGAATAATCAATCTAACTAACTAACGCAATCAGGAAATAAGATTCTACATCCATGACGGCGCCTGGTTCATACATAGATAAGCAACGCGAAGTCGCTCTGGCTCGATCTCCGCTGCAACTCGGAGTATCAGCACGATGCTGCTCAGCGATGATGGGACGACTTCAATGTCAAACACCTCCATCGCAAACGTCGCCATGGTGGACCAATGGTTTGGTAGTTCAACGCTTTCTTTTTCAGTCGGGGAAGCTGCTAAGGCAGCCTATTATTATTCAAAAGTAGATGCTCACTCAACAAACGGATCATGTATGCTTTTACATTAATTGATATATATATAAGCATAAATAAATAAAATATAAATAATGACATATCATAATTATGTGCATCAATTCTAAAAAAATCTTATGATTTCTTATAGAGTTGTTATTTTGCAGACCCATTGATATAATTAGCCTCACTCTAAAAGTTTAATATTGATAATACATGCATCATATGTAATAAATAAGATGAAGAAGCTATCACATCATATTTAAAATGATAGTGTCAAATATTATAAATAAATAATAACATTTCATAATAAATTATAAGAAGTTTAAACAAAACAACAAATAATGAGAAATACACCCAAAATAAGGAAGAGTATGTTTTGTCTATTACTCTGTATAGAATCACCTACCAAAGAAATCTCACAAGCAATCCACTCAAGCACATGAGCTCTACAAACCCCAAATTCAAAAGAATCCATATCAATCATATATTTAAAGTAATACACATTAAAATTATTAACTACTAAAACCACCAACTAATTATTTTCTTATGTTAAATGATTTCCAATAATCCTTCCAATTTATATTCCATGCATAATTCAATATGATCATTTTTTATTAATTTTATCAAAAATTATCATTATCGTTAAGGACATAAGGTCCTTGAGATAGCTTAATATCATTTCAATCATTAATTATGAGTATTTATGCATGTCATGCCCTCATCTTCAAAATAAGATGAGTTCAATACATTCAAATAATCAATAGTGTGTGTTTATATGTAGCATTATGTTCTTAATATTTTTTATACATAAAAAAGAATCATTGACATTTCTAAGTTATACTTTGAAAGCCCACCTAATAATTCAACAATAATCTATGTAACTCATAGCATATATCAAATAGAATCACCTAGAATTAAATTTCATAAATCTCTCATTTTAATTTCTAAAACAATCTCACATCTAAATTTAGTTTTAACTTATTCTCACATCCAATAAAAATCTTAGATGATCAAACTTGTTAATTAATCTACATGTATACGTAGATTTCCTTAATATGCATAAGAAAAAAAGAGGAGTTTTGTGTATGCTGGTGGTCCATGGGTGTGAGAGTAGGGTTTACTTAGCTGATTCAAAAATGAAAACGAAGAAAGAGATATTAACTCTTCTTTCCCTCATCCTCCCTCAACTTCCTCCCCATTAACCTTATCAAATCCACTAAAGCTCTATAATTGAGAGCTCCCCTTTCTTACACTTTCTTATATATTACTTGTCATAAACGACACCTTAATTTTAACTTGATCATGTCCCACGCATTCCACTCTCACCAACCTCCCTCTTAATGGCTTGCATTTGTAGCTCACCCCCTTTGCTTTTAATAATGCCTTACATCATGATTTAGAAAACAAGATTTAAGTCAATGGGTTAAAAGTCGGGTTGGAAAACACAGGTTGGCATGAAGGGATATATATATATATATATATATATATATATATATATAAGGAGCATGTATTTGATCTCTAGAGATTATGTAAGAAATGAAGAATGCATAATGATATGGTCAAACAATGTTATTCGAGCAAGGGCAGTCAAGGATGACATTCAAGTGATGGAGGTTAGAAATGCATGAATGTGATGATAGTTAGGCAAGAATCAAATTATGGTAGTAGGACAAAGACAAGTGTATGACTAAGTTGAAAGATAATAATTAGACTATGATAGTCAGATGATAGTGGTCATTTGGTGGCAATTGAGTAACAATGATTAGATGATAATAATCAAATAATAATAATTTGATAATAATAATCAAGCATCAGTAGTGGATGATTGTAATAATTAGCATCATATGTGGGATAGAGCTCTATGGTTTTTATAGATCTTAAACTCTTTCCAAATTCAAGTCTAAGCTTTCTTTTATATGCAGAATAATAATCTATTTATAATTTTAAGAACATGTTTTGATTATTTTGAAAAAAATAGAAAATACTCCATTGGATAGTCTATGTGAATCATTTGATTACAGAGAATTTATTCATCATTTGAGTGCCTTAATAGCATCAGAATTGAGTGATTTTGTGCTCCTTTAACTGTTTACATTAAGATATTCAATTTGACTATGAATATGAAGATTCAAAGATTATTTCACCTTCAACTTATTATTTTCAAAATTTTTAATTATAGTTTAAGTGGATGATTTGAATTCATTTAGATTCAGATTGGACCACTTTAGGTGTTATTTGATTTATTTAATCATGAAGGTCAATTAAACTATAAGTTCATTGAAATTGAAAATTGGATAATCTTAAATTTACTTTAGAAAAATTTCATTGTATCAAGAGTTATTATAGATTGGATGATTTTTCTAATGATGCATCAATGATGATGCATTCTAAGGAGTCTTATTAACCTAAACAAAATATTTTATTACTTCTTTAAAAAAATAACTATCAAGTTCATTTTATGAAAATTGTATATATCTGCAAATTAACTCTCTATTGTTAAATATAATCCTTAGTTGTCAAATTTGACCAATAACTGGATAAGAATTCGGTCATCATGGGTCAATTTAGTTTGTTTAGATAGAAATAGAGTTGATAACTTTGCTTAAAATTCATTGAATTTTTTATGAAATTTCAATAAATATTTTTTCGAGTTAAGTCATTTATTTGGGCTACCCAAGAAAGAGCTTAGGTATTCAAGCAAGAAGTTTTGGATTCAAAACTTGCATATATATTAAGTGCTTGAATTTGTGATTAAATTCACTCAAATGTCTAAAAAAATTGTATGTTACTTGAAATATAATTAGAAATATATCTCTCTCAATCTACTTAGTGAAGTCTTGAATACATTCAGATTTTGCTGTGTATTAGTGTACACAACATTGTATACATGTTTTTTTTTTTAAAGTTTAGAAGATATTTTTTGAGTACTTTATACATAGTATGCAGTGGGTGTATATGAGTATTTTGAGCACAAATAAAAAAACTCATAAATAGGGTATGTTTTGTGTGCACCTGTGGACTCCGAAAATTCTCCACCGATCTCTCGATAAAGAGAGTTTGATTAAATGTCGGTTAAATTTTTAGATGGCAGATGGAATAGTAGATAAGACACTACCCAGAGATTTCTCCCTCTTTTGTAAGGACTTTAGATCTGGTTCCAGGTTTCTATAGAAAACACCATAAGTTAATTACCCTCTCAACGAGAGAAACTTTGATGCTAGTCGCTAAATGCGTAGTATATAGTAGCAGCATGCTGAGTTTTAAAATTTAGATTTATGAAATTCATCATCCATTACTTGAAGTAGATGGTTGGGGGAATGATGACGCACCCGATCAAGATCCCATGGTTCCGTCATCTCGGGCTGTCATGGTCCCTAATCTACTTAGTCAGAGGAGGTAGTCGACCCAACCTAACCAAAGGATCCTTGTTAAGAACCATGGGTTGCGTCGTCCAAGAAAATCTTGTAGACTTGGGGTGGTATTTGTCTAAGGAGATAAATTTAAGTCCACCTTAGCTGACAGAGGGCTTTTTGTCCTATTAAGTGTACCATATGGTTCACAACTCAAGGTACAGAGCCATTAGGGAACATACGGGCTACAAGCATGACAGTAATATGATTGTGTCATTTGGAGGCAACCACCCGGTCAGAGGACTCTGGTCGTAACTGCACCATATGTGGAGCTTACTAGCCAAGCCACGTAATCAAAGGACACATGCCACATCCTTACTGGCATGAGATTGATTGAGAGTGAACATAGTAGAACACTTGATTTGACATTGGCTCCTTTGTGAGCTATAGTTTTCTTAATTTGTCACCTTCAACAAACAATTGGAAGTTGAGTTGAATTTTGGCTTTAAATTTTTAAAGACTGAATTTCATTTAGACATTTAGAACTTAATGATTTATCTGATTTTTAAACTTATACTAATCTGATTTGAGTTTGCAAGCGCATTTTGATAGTAAGTATCTCCTATGATTGAAATCTACATTCAACATAGCCATCATCGGGGTGTGAATAATTTGAATATTCACATTGTAATTTGATAATTTCATTTTTAATATAGAATCTCTCTGATTGAAATCTACAATCAGCACAATCATCATTAGAGAGTAGACCTTGTCGACTCTACTTCTTTGTTGGCAGAGGATCGGGTCTATAACTAAAGTTTGCAATTATATTTTTCATATCAAATTAGAGAGTTTAAGATTTTAAATAAGAAATTATTCTATTAAAACCTTTAATGGTTGTATGCAAATGTAAAATAGAATCTCTCTTAATGATTGAGCATTTGATTTAGAATCAATCTTGTCAACTCCTATTTTGCAAGGAGGATTTGATTGATTAAGTGGAACTTAATTTTTACCATATAGATAAAGTGGCCCATTCGACTTTACCACCTAGTGGGATTAAGGCTTGTTGTTGTTGTATAAAATTTACACATTTTATGAGGTAATTAAGACTATGCCTAAGACACTCCTCGTGGAATGTGTAAATCACTTGAAGGTGCTTGCATACTTCTTAAAGCACTATATTTAAATTTATTTCATCTCATGATATGCACATATAAATTATCTGGTCTCTTGCACAAATCTTGAGGCGTTGACTTCAAATATAGGCTTGCCTCATAATATGTGTCATATGCATCTTAACTGACTAGCACACATTTCAATACTTTAGTTTCAAATGTAAAATTTCTTTAAAATATGTGCTTAATTAGCTTGTGATCTTTAATTGCTTGCATGCATAATAATGCATAAAACAAAATATTGAACTTCCTTGAGATGCATGCACTATGACATGAAATTGAATATTGATGTATGCTCGCTTTGAAGTACGTAATCACATTCTTAAATAATTGGCACATATTTTAATATGATAGCATGAATGTAAAATTATATTGAGATTTATCCAAATTTAATAAGCTTGCATGTACTTCCACATAATATGAGATTGTCATTATATGCATAGACTCTGTAATAATTGATTCACACATTTCAATATAACATGCCTTAGTACAAAGGCGGGGTGACCTTGAAGTATGTGTGTCCTGATGTGTATGTATTTTTTTATTTTAAAATTATTTTCACATCTTTTAACATAAAGATTTAAAAAATATATTACATTGGAAGGACACATAACATGCTTAATCAAATATTTCATGAGGGATTATCATCATCTTTTTTTTTTCTTTTATGTTTTTTAACTTAGTAATATGAGACCCACAAAAGATTCTCTCTCTTATAAATAGAGGTGGAGATGAGGTTCACTCCTACAGTCATTCTCATTTGCATTGCTTCTTAAAGTTTGAGTGGGTTCGAGTTCTTAAAGTTTGGAACCCTTATTCAATTATTTGCTTATAGGTATGTATATCAATCCCCTTTCCACCCATTTATCTTGTAATCTCCATTCTTAAGTTTAATCATTTAATTTGAATCATTCTTTTAACTTTTTAAAATATTATTTGATTTTATTCCCAACAAGTTCATTTTGGTTAATATTGGTCTCCTATATACTGTGGTGAAAGAATATATTCTCATCTTTCATCCATCCTCTTTTGAAAAAGATAGATGAAAAACAAGAATATACGCATTGTTGGGACACCATGTAGAATCGCATATATGTTCTTATTAGGGTGATCGAAAATATTGAGGAAATGTGTGCTATCTAAAGATAGAAATCTCCACCCTACAATGGACCTAATTACCTAAATAAAGACTCACTATGGGTCTTCATATGTACCAGAGATTCTTCCCTTCACATGAAAAAGTAAAGTGTGGTTTATTTTAAAGTTAGTTAAGTTCCCTATGGAGGCAAGCCCCCATAGTTAATTACATCTTAAGGAATGAAATTCCTTAGGAATACTCTTAATTAAAGTAAATGATTGTTGTCTTCAAAGAATTCAAAGATATGGCTATCAATCAATTGGTTTATTTTTAGAAGATCAAGTGGGATTGATCAAGAGGAGGGAGTTATTATTGAATCCAAAGAAAGATAAGTAGGGGATGCTCACGATGCTAGGAAACCTAGCAAGATCCCAAACTATCCTATGGTTGGGCTTTTTATTTTTGAAATTGAAGTGATTTATTTGTTTGAGTTGAATTTTTATTAGAAATAGGGCTTACAACTCCATAACACAAGATCATGGAAATACCTAAGAGGTGAGGATTTATGCTTGTTGCTCGTAAAGGGAAGAAGCAACTTCAAAACCTGAATCTAAGGAGCTTTGGTGAGGGCCAGAGCATGACCTAAATCTAAGATGAAAATGGGTATATAGTTCACCTCCATAAGAGAGGAAAAATCACATGCCTGTTTGGACTTTACAGGTCGCTAACTAACTCCTATGATTTTAAATACATGTAGGAAAGTCTTATGCTTTTGCAAGATAGCTAGGTTGTTATTTATTTAGAAAGAAACTAAGTCCTTAAACACACTCCCTAAGAGACTAGATCATGTAGGGCATGATTTAATAACTTAAATCTAATGCAAATTTTGTTAAGTTTTATTTTTATTTTGGACTATTGATTTGACATGGGCTTATACGATTCATATGCCTAATGCATGAGAAATCAGATTATGGGCCGAAAATCAGCAAGAAAGGAGGTGTGTTTCCACCATAGCTCTCAAAGGTCAAGCCAAGTTCTCAGTGGAAGCCCTCCAAATCAAAAGTGAAATAATATGCTTTTTATGCATGATGTGAGAAAGAAAATACAACATCCAGCTAAATGGGTTGCTAATTCTTTTATCTTGATTTATAACTTAGGCTTTAGATGAGGTTATGAGTTATTAATTTTCAATTTTGAGTTGATTTATTTGGATAAAAAATTTATTTTTTTCTAAGAGCCTAATCGCATCCAAGCCATACAACAACCATCAAGAAATTAAGAAATTAGGAAAATCATTCCATTTATAATGCACAAGCTAAATAAACATCAAAAAATTTATAAGCTAGCACAAAAGAGTAAGAGGCCAAGTGTGGTCGAGCTCCACCGCATAAACCCGAAAATAAATTGGGTAGCCGAGCTCTACCCCTTATATAACTCAGATTTACAAATGAATTAATTAAAATCAAGAAGGAATTCATGTTATGGGGTCTTCATTCTTCATTCTTCTTTTCTTCTTTCTTCTTTTTTTTCTTTCTTTTGGTTAGTTGGAATATGGATCCTCCAAAGGCTTCACATGGTGCATAAGACATAGTCTTATGACCAATGTTCATCCTATTCTCCCATAACAATCATTCTAAATCCTAATTTGCAAAATTATATGAAAAAGGGAAAGGAAAACCTAACTAAAACTTGCAAAATAGAGATTAGCTAAAAAAATATACAATCCCAAGTATGTATATAAACAAATTGGACTTAGCATGCCACATATAGGTAACCTAGCTCACCTGGCCTATTTTGGATTATGCATAGGGGTATAAGCAACCTACACAGCAAAAGCATTTATTATTTTTTTATGACAACGCCCCTTAAGCACAATCCCCTGCAAAAGATAATGGTTAGACTAAGATCGCCCTATCATTCAGTCTATACACGTACACTCTAACATCCAGACTAAAATATCGCATCATAAAATAAAAGCAAATATCAAACTATGCACCACCCTAACCTAAAGCTAGAAGTTGTGACTTAGTCTAATGTGTGTGCCTTGTAAGGTTTGTGTGGTATATGTGTGGTGAAAGTTTCTCATATAATTTCATCTTCAATCTATGTGGATAAAATGGAGATAGAAATATACTTTTCGCATTTGGACATCACGTAGATCCACAAATGTTCTTATTAGGGTGATGGGGTATGACATTGGGGAGAGGTGTACTATCTCGAAAGATAGGAGTCACCACCCTACAATGTACCTAATCACCTAAATAAGGACTCCGAAGGATAATGGGTTTGCATATGTAATAGATATTCTTCCCCTACTTTACATGAAAAAGTAAAGTAAGGTTTATTTTAAATCAGGTTCATTAAGTTCCCTATTGAGGCAAGCCCCCATTGTTAATTATATCTTAAGGAATGAGATTCCTTAAGAATACTCTCGATTAAGGCAAATGATTGTTATCTTCAAAGATTTTGAAAGTTAAACTATCAATAAATTAGTTTATTTTGGAAGATCATATGTGATTGATCAAAGGGAGAGAGTTATTATTAAAGCCAAAGGAAGATAAGTAGGAGATTCTCATGATGCTAGGAAACCTAGTTAGCATCTCAAACTATCCTATGGTTCGGCTTTACATTTTTGAAATTTGAAAAGGATTTATTTATTTGAGTTGAATTTTTATTAGAAATCTAAGACTTACAATTCCATGATGTAAGGTCATGGAAATGCCTAAGAGGTGAGGATTTATGCTCACGGCCCCGAAGGAACATAACAACCTCATAACTTAAATCTAAGGAGCTTTGGCAAGGGCCAAAGCACGACCTAAATCTAAGGAAAAAATGGGCATATGGTTTACCTCTACTAGAGAGGATAAACTACTTAACTGTTGGACTTACAACCGTCTGGGGTGGACACCAACTAACTCCTCCTATGATTTTAAATACATGTAAGAAAGTCATATGCTTATGCAAGATAGCTAAGCTATTGTTTATTTAGAAAGAGACTAAGTCCTTAAACTCACTCCCTAAGAGACTAGATCATGTACGGGCATGAGTAATGACTTAAATATAATGCAAATTTTTGTTATGTTTTATTTTCATTTTTGGACTATTGATTTGACACAAGCTTATAGGATTCATATGTCTAATGCATGAGAAATTAGATTATGGACTAAAATCAACAAGAAAGGAGGTGAGTTTCCACCATGGCTCTCAAAGATC
This sequence comes from Cymbidium sinense, assembly GCA_021442155.1. NCBI lineage: Eukaryota > Viridiplantae > Streptophyta > Magnoliopsida > Asparagales > Orchidaceae > Cymbidium > Cymbidium sinense. Next base: position 64,676,652 of record CM038222.1, read on the forward strand.
AAGCCAAGTTCCCTGGCATGGGTGGAAGCCCTCCAAATCAAGAGTGAAATAATATACTTTTGTGCATGATGTTAGAAAGAAAGTACAACATCCAGCTAAGAGATTGATAATTCTTTTATCTTGATTTATAACCTTGGCTTTTAAGTGAGGTTATGAGTTGTTTATATTTATCTTTGAGTTGATTAAATTGGGTAGAAAATTTATTTTTCTCTAAGAGCCTAATCACATCCAGGCCATACATCAAAGCAAGGAAGAAACTAGGAAAATATGTCATCTTAGTGCGCAAGCTAAACAAACATCAATCAATTTATAAAGTTAGCACAAAAGATTAAAAGACCAAGTGTGGTCGCACTGCATAAACCCGAAAAGAAAAATGTGCGTAGCCATGCTCTACCCTTATACAACCCAGATTACACATGAATTAATTACAATCAAAAATGAATTCATGTTATGGGGGTCTTCATTTCTTCATTCTTCTTTCTTCTTTCTTCATTTGGTTCTTTCTTCTTTCTTTTGACTTGGTTGGAATGTGGTTTGCTCCAAGGCTTCACATGGTACATAAAATATAGTCTTATAACCAATGTTTATCCTAATCCCCCATAACATTCATTCCAAATCCTAATTATAAAATTACATGAAAAGGGCAAGTAAATCTAATTGAAACTTGCAAAATAAAGATTAGCTAAATAAATCATACAATCCCAAGCATGTATATGAATAAATTGAACTTAGCACCACACACATGGATAATCAAATCTACCTGGCCTTATCGGGATTATGCTTAGGGGTATAAGCACTTGCACCGCAAAAGTATTTTTATATTTTTATTATAGCACCTCTTAAGCACAATCCCCTACAGAAGATATGGTTAGGTTGAAGCCCAAGATAAGCATTGTCTTGATACACCACAACATCCGTCAAATATTACATCATAAAATAAAAACAAAGCATCAAACCATGCACCTCCCTAACCTAAAGCTAGAAGTGGTGACTTAGTCTGATGTGTGAGATTTTATAAGGTTTGTGTGGTATGTCCTATTTAGGCTCTATTGTTCAAAATGATGGTGAAATAGATGGAGATGTTATTAGTAAAATTCAAGTTGGATGGTTCAAATGGAGGAATGCATCTGGCCTATTATGTGATAGAAAAGTTCCACTTAAACTTAAGGGAAAATTTTATAAGATGTGGTAAGACCGCACATGACTTATGAGAATGTTGGCCAATAAAAGAGAAACATAGGACTAAGTTAAGTGTTGAGATGAGGATGCTCGTGGATGAGTGGCTTTACCCTTAGAGATAGAATGCAAAATGAGTATGTTCGGGAAAAAGTTGGAGTAGCTCAGGTGGTAGATAAGATTAGAGTCGCCTTAGATGGTTTGGCCACATAAAGCGTCGTGACCCGATTAGGAGAGTAGATATATTAGATTTGCCTTATGTTAAGAAAGGTAGAGGTAGACCTAAAAAGACTTGGTTAAGATGTATAAAAAAATGATCTTAGTATACTTGAATTAAATGAGAATTTGACACATAATAGGACCTGATGGAGGATTCATGTACCCCACCTAGTGGGATTAAGGCTTGTTGTTGTTGTAGTAGTTGATTTGGTTAATTTTATTTAATGATTTGATTTTGTTTGAATGATCCTACAATTAATTACTAAATTATTAAGAGAAGAAAAAGAGAAGAGAACTTCTCTTTCCTCCTTACCCAAAGTAATTTCTAAGGTAGATTCATGTTTAATTTTTATTTAGTGAATATTTTATTATGTGTTTTAATTAATCCTAGGTTTAGAATAGCTCTAAACAAACCTATTCAAAGAGAAAGGCATTTTAAGATTAAGTAAAGTGAATTACTATTCACAAGACACACAATACTTTATTTCTTTTCAACATATGTAGCATGCATATGGATGAATCCTAAGCATATCTATACATGCAAATGGAAGTATTTTAGCACACCTTAATGATGAATGCTAAGAGAGTTTGCTTAAAGAAATTTGAATTGTTTCATGTATGCATGATTTTATTAAGTAGAAAAGTGTAATTCTTTTATCCATCATTCATATGCACATGTACATATATGAAAGGCATAAGTGAGTACGATATCATTATTAGCACCAGGGGTGTAAGATACAAGACCTACTTAGGGTTAAAGCCTCGCAACCCCAGGATTGTCCAAACTAATATACCACTTTCCTTAAATACATATGCATGTACAAAAGAAATGAATGGAAAAAGAAAGATGCAAAAGTTTATGTTTGTTTGTTCAATTTGTTTATGCAATTTACATGTGTAAGTGTGGATGTCCTTCTTAATTAATAACAAAGGGATGTCTAGGAATGGATTTAAGCAAGTGTTATGTTCTTTTCAAATGAACTATACACTTTGCAAATCCTATTCAAAATTATGTTAAAAGAGAAGGGAAAGTCACACAATGCACATCTTTATATACTACTCACATGCAAACCTATAAATAATTATAAATAACATATCTTTTAGTTTTGATATTTGATTTATGAGCTTTGAAAATAATTTTGGATTTAATAGTGATAATAGTCATTCATATTCTTACTTTAGCCAAAACATGCAATTTGACATAAAGGAAACATTTCATTTTTAATTTGATTTTTTAAAAGGCATGAATATATGATTTTCATATGGCAAAGCATGTAAATTCATTCACCCTAATTAATTCCTAAAGTCAATCCTATGGAATAAGATTATTTAAAGTAAATCAAATTTGGTTTAAGGAAAGCTTGATTTTTTTTTTTTGAGGAATTCAATTTGAGAAATGTGAGATGAGTTTGCTGGTCTTAACCCATTCCCCATGTGTGAGTTATTTAAGTTTAATCTTTAGGTGATTAGATTGATTTTATATTTAGTTTAAGTTAAGGTGTACATTACTTATACCATTTTAGCATATTTAATCAAATAATTATGAGCCAATGTCTGACATAAAACCACACAAGGAATCTAAATCAGTAATGCACCTAGGAAAGAAAGGGTCTAATGCAATTGGCTCATAATTAGTGATTAATTAAGTTAAAGGGTTTAATTTAAGTACTTTCATAACCCTTCCCACACATATGGGTTGGATTTTGATTTTCCTAAGCTACTTAGGTTATTGAACACCTAAGCACCTAAACCAGATGAATTGGTTAAGTTCTGGAATGTTTTGGAAATTTTATCAAGTTAATTAAGTAGGTGATTAGTGGATTAGCCCGTAATTAAGTTTGGATTAAGGAAGGAAAGGGGTTTAGTGAATGGCTTAGGGAAAATTCCCCAAACCCATTCCATAAACCTCTTCTCTACTTAAGCAAGGCTTAATTAACTTAATAAAGGGACTAAACCACTGTTCATATGCTTAATTACTCTTAATTACATAAAGAGAGTGATTACAGATTCATTAATTGATTTTCTAATTAACTCATCAATAAATCCCAAGAAAATTAGGGGCAGAGGTCATCCCACTAAATGCACCTGAGAAATTTGAAATGAACTAATGAAGTAATTAGGGAGTAATTAGGGTTATTAAGTTTTCACTAAAACTAATGCACTATTTAAAATCCATTGGAAATAATTTTAATAAATTCCTTATTGAATTATCTTCACAATGCATTTTACTTTGTATTTTTTGATTTTTTGACATTTAGTTATGTTATTTTGAAGTTTCCATGTTTATCTATTAATTAAAACCTTAATTATATGACTAATCCCATCGGTGCCACATGGATCGCTGACGTGGCATGCACTTTTCACATGGCGTGATAAGATTCGTCACTTAAGTTGTCACATCTTATACCAGCGTCGGCCAGCTATCGCTTTCTCCTCACCGTCGATCAAAGATCGACGATTGGCCGGTTCTTCTTCAGGGATCCTATGTGTCCATGGCCGTCCATCTAAAATGCCCAGATGGATGGCCCATGATCTGTCTCTGAGCTTGCCTGTAGGAGAGGGGAACCGTCCACTCTCTAGGGCATGATCCGAGCTTGATTGAGCTCGAATTGAGCTCAAACTCAACCCACACCATCAAGAGGTAAGAAGAAGTAAATCCAATGGGCAAATTCTCATGAGGTGAAACTTTCTTTCAAAAAGGACCAAGAAAAATATACCCTAAGCTTGATTTTGAATAGTACCTCGCTAGAGGCTATCATTGGCTTTCAAATCCATCGAGGTAGCTTTGTCTAGTAAAGATGAAGCCCTGTTGAAGATTTGAGGCTTTGGTATTCAATAAATCTCCCTATGGACCAAGGTGCTCCTCCTAAGCATGCGACCTTGATCAAAGTCCCACCTTCCTTGCCTTTGGACTTGGAAGAAGGTTTGGATGAGTTCGATTAGGTTCCCTCAGAGTGCTTTCAAGAGGAATTGGATTGATATTGTGTATTTGATGAGTTGAAAACTACCTTTGCCTCCCCTATTTTCGGTTTGAAGGAATCCAAAAATGGAGAATGCCAAATTCTTGGGAATTGCTTGAGGTAGCTTGGGAAGCTTGCCTTAGGTCTCTCTCAGTCAATCGAGTGTGAGTGTGTGTAATTCAAGTGGAATTAGGGGGAGTATATCTCCCCCTAGGTGGATCGAACGACCAAGCTTCCCTTTGCCATTTTGATCAAATTCATGAGATGGAATGAGTTTGTTAGGCTGTTAGGGCTTGCACATGGTTCGCTTTGGCCAGAGGGAGGTAGTAGAGGAGTGTCATGTGCTGATTTTGGGTGGAGGAGGGATTCCCATGTGCTTATTTTCAAGTAAGTGGTCAATTTGGCCTTTGGGTTGGGTTTGGCTGACCCAAATCCATTGGGTCATGTGCACCATCCTCATTAGTGATCATTTGGTCCACTAAGAGGATGCCAAGTGACAATGAAAAGGAATTTACCAAATTCCAAGTGGTTTGATTTTGGGTTACCCTATGCTCTAAGGGTAAAATGGTTATTTAGCTTTGATTTCAATTTGAATATGTTTGGTATGATTGAAAAATGGGTTGGACCAAGTTTCAATGAATTTGGAATTGATTTGATATGATTTGGCTAATGTTGACCCATTTAGGTCAAAATGGGTCAACTTGACCAATTGGTCAAATTGGGTCAAATTAAGGGTTGGGTCAAGTTCATATGACCATTTAAAATATTTTGGCATCATTGGTTTGGTTCAATTTGATTTATATTGGGATTTGGTTCATTTGATTTCATTTAGGTCAAATGGGTCAAGTTGACCAATTTGACCCATTTGACCTATTTGGGTTAGGTCATGGGTTGGTTTTGGTTTAGTTGGTCATTTAAAATGATTCGGTATCTTTGTTTCCAATCAATTTTAGTTTGGTTTGATTTTGGTTCAATTTGACCATTTAGGTCAAGTTGGGTTCATGGTCAATTGGACTAGGTTGGGTCTAGTTGGCCATTTGAGGCTTTGGTCAAGTTCAACAAGTGATTTGGAATGAACTTGACCCATTGATTTCAATCAATATGCCTTAGATCAAGTTTTGACACATTTTGACTTTTTAGGTCAAGTTGGGTCAACTTGGGTCAAGTGGCCAATTGGGCTAGGTTAGGCTTAAATGATGACTTGGTCAAGTTCTAACATTGATCATGAATTGGTTTTGATTAATGCTTTTAATCAATTTGGCCTATGGTGGATTTTGGCTAAATGTTGACTTGTACACCCCTTAGGTTTGACTTGGTTTAACCCAATTTGAGTGATTGATCATCTCATGATGATTGTTGCTCATAATGTGAGGCTTAGATGGGCTTAGTTCAATCCAATTTGGTTAGGATTAGAATTTGGCTCATAAGGGGTACTTTAGGTCACTTTGAGTCAAGTGAGCCTATGCGAGTCAATTGGCTTGATCAAGGCTTGATTCAAGTTTGGTTGAACTCACAAATGGTCTTATGATTGAAATATAAATCCATTTGCAAGTGGTTTGAAGTAAAATGAGTTTTGATTCATTTGACAATTTCAAATTCAAAGGGTGAACATGAGTTTGACTTGGGTTTGATTTTTGAATTTAGTTTTGGTTTGATGATTGAAGTTTATGTTTATATTTGGATTCTTGATTGAAGGATTTATTAAATCATGAAGAAAAATCAAGGGTTTGGCTTGATTTGAGTTTGATTTGGCTAAGTTCAAGAATTTGACTTGAAAGGCTTAGTTAGAATTTTGGTTGAATTTGAGTTTGAGTTTTGAATTTGGTTTTGGATATTTGAATTTATATTTCATTTATATATGTGAATATAAATGAGAATATAAATAGGTTATGAGAAAATTTCTTGAATTTGAATTGATTTGAATTTGATTTGAGCTAAGTCCATAAGAGGGAATTGAAGGGCTTAAGAAAGATTTTTGGGAATTTGGATTTAGTTTGATTGATTTAAATTTACATTTCATTTATATATGTGAATATAATTGAGAATATAAATGGGTTATGAGAAAATTTTTTGAATTTGAATTGATTTGGACTTGATTTGAGCTAAGTCCATAAGAGGGAATCAAAGTGACTTAGGAAATATTTTTGGAATTTGGTTTGGATTTTGAATTTTAAGCATAGGTTTCAATCATTTGGAATTGATTCATGATTTGAGAAAATCCATTGATTTGATTCAAGGTTTGATTTAGAGTTGAAGTTGATATGAGTTTGGAGTTTTGACTTCGAAGAAGGAAGTGAGGATTTGGTTCAAGCTATAGGGTAGACAAATTTTCTAACACCCTGTGGTGAAAATTTTCTATAAGGGGAGTCATCTTTCAAATTTGTGGAGAGAAAAGAAAAAGGAACTTTTACAAAAATTCATTTTGGTAAGATGCCACGTAGATCCGTAGATGTACTTATTCAGGTGATCGAATATGTCATCAAGGTATAGTGTACTATCTTGAAAGATAGAAGTCACCACCATTTAATGGAACCAATCACCTCAATAAGGACTCCTAAGGACGATGGGTCTACATATGTACCAAAGATTCTTCCCCTACTTTACATGAAAAAATAAAGCAGGGTTTATTTTAAATCAGGTTCGTTAGGTTCCTTATAGGGGCAAGCCCCCATAGTTAATTACATCCTAAGGGATGGGATCCCTTAGGAAAACTCTCGATTAAAGTAAATGATCGTTGTCTCTGAATATTTCAATAGGAAGGACTATCAATCAATTGGTTTATATTTTTGAAGATCAAATGGGATTGATCAAAAGAGGGAGTTATTATCGAAGCCAAAATGGGAAATAAGTAGGAGATGCTCACGATGCTAGAAAATCTAATGAGCATCTCAAACTATCTTAAAATTGGGCTTTACATTTCAAAAATTGATTTAGTTTGTTTTAGTTATATTTTTATTAGAATTTTATGACTTAGAATTCCTTAGCACAAGATTAAGGAAATGCCTAAGAGGTGAGGAATTATGCTTATGGCCTACAAAGGGGAAAATCAATCTCAGAACCTAAATCTAGGGAGCTTCGGTGAGGGCAGTAAGCACAACCTAAATCTAAGGCAAAAATGAGTAATTGATTTGCCTCTACAAGAGAGGACAAACCACCCGACAGCTTGGACTTACAAGCACTTGAGAGTGGCCGCCATCTAACTCCTCCTATGATTTTAAATACATGTAGGCAAGTCTTTAAGTTTATGCAAGATAGCTAAGCTATTTTTATTTAGAAAGAGACTAAGTCCTTAAACTCACTCCCTAAAGAGACTAGATCATGTAAAGGGACATGCTTCAAATGACATAAAATCTAATGCATTTCAAATTTCATTTTATTTCATTTTTGGACAATCATTTTACTCAGGATAATAGGATTTTTTATGACTAATGCATGTGAAATTAGATTATTGGCCAAAATCAATGAGAAGGTAGGAGGTGAGTTTCCACCACGGCCCTCAAAGGTCAAGCCGAGTTCTCTGGCAAAGATGAAATCCCTCCAATCAAGAGTGAAATAAGATGCATTTGTGCATGATATTATAAAGAAATGCTCATCCAGCTAATGGGTTGCTAATTCTTTTATCTTGATTTTAATCCTAAGCTTTATGTGAGGTTATGAGTTGTTTATTTTTATTTCAAGTTTTTAAGTTGGGCAAAAGATTTATTTTTTCCTAAAGAGCCTAATTCTCATCCAGGCCATACCTAAAGCAAGGAAGAAATTAGGAAAAATATGCCACTTAATGCAAAAACTAAAAAAAATCATCAAATAATTTATAAAGCCAATCGTAAAAAAATAAATGGCCATTTGTGGTCGAGCACCACCGCAAAAATCTGAAAATATCAAACGTGGGTAGCCAAGCTCTACCCTCATACAACCAAAATTACAAATGAATTAAATTACAAGTTAAGCAAATGAATTCAATGTTATGGGGGAGTCTTCAAGCTTTATTCTTCTTTCTTCTTTCTTCTTTCTCCTTTCTTCTTTCTTTCTTCTTCTTTTCTTCTTTTTTCTTTTGGTTTCTCCTTTAGATGGTTGGAAGTTGGATGCTCCAAGGCTTCATATGGTACATAAATGAGATCTTATGACTAATGTTCATCCTAATCCCCCATAATAAGTCATTCTAAAATTCTAATTATACAAATTTTTACATGAAAAGGAAAAGGGAAATCTAACTAACACTAGCAAAATAAAGGTTAGTTAAATCACACCATATAAGTCCCAAGCATGTATATTGGACTTATTGCCTCACACATAGGTGATTAAGTCCACCTAGCCTATGGATTATGCAAAGGGGTATAAGCACCTACAAGAAAGAAGCAGTTATATTTTTATTTTTGATAACACCCCTTAAGCACAATCCCTGTAGAAAGAATAGTTAGACTAAGCACGTTCTGCCATTCATTCTACGAGCATACACCTTAACATCCAATCTAAAACATCCATCATAAAACAAAACATAACATCAAACCATGCACCGGCCTAACCTAAGTCTAGAAGTGGTGACTTAGGCTAATGTGTGTGCTTTGAAGGCTTGTGTGGTATGCTTAGCTTAGGACTTTGGGTTCAAATTTTCTAAGTGTGAAGAACATGTTCAACTTAGAGGAGGGTTTCATTTAAATTTTTTAAGTGTTTTGGGTTATTTTTATTTCATGTTTTAATTTGGTTTAAGTGAAACCTACCATTAATTACTAAGTTATGTAGAGGGAAAGAGAAGAGAACTTATCTTTCTTTCTCTAATCCTTAAGTAATTTCTAGGATAAGTTCACATTTTAATTTCACTTAGGTGAATGTTTTGATTACATATTTTAATTAAACCTAAGTTTAGATAAACTTTAAACCAAACCTATTCAATAAGAAAGGCATTTTAAGATTCAAAATGAATCAAAACTCACATAACACACATTACTTCAATTCTTTCCCAACATATATAACATGCATATGGATGGACCCTAAGCATATCTATACATGCAAGTGAGAGTAGTTAACACACTTTATGATGCATGCTTAGTAATCCATTTAAGAAAAATTTAGAAGGAAAACATGTATGATTTTGTTAAGTAGAAAAGGTTTTCCTTATCCAAAATTTCACATACATGCATGAAAGTAAGAAAAGCATAAGTGAGTACAACACCATTGTTAACCAGAGGTGTAAGGTACAAGACCTACTTAGGACTACTTAAAGCCTCGCAATCTTGGGGTTGTGCAGACTAATATACCACTTTCCTTAACTACAAATATGCATATAAAAGAAATGAAATGAAAAAAAAATATGCAAAAGTTATTTAATGAATTTATTTTATTTATGCAATTTATTCATGAAAGTGTAGGAAATCCTTCTTAGATGGTAGCATAGAGATGAAAGGGGTATAGAATCAAGTAAGTGTTGGGTTCTTTTCAAATGAACCCTACATCTTACCAACTCCTATTCAAAATTATGCTAACATAAGAAAGAAGGAAAGGCTACACTAAATATGACTGTATAATTTATCACATGCAGGCCTATAATTAAAATATGAATAGCACACTTTCAGATTTGATATTTTATTTATAAGTTTTGAAAATATTTTGGATTTAGTAGTGATAATAGCCATTCATATTTTACTTTAGCCAACACATGCACATTTGACATAAAGTAAACAATTTTTATTTTAAAATTTGAAACATGAAATTATGAATGCATGAATCACATGGAATACAACTTAACATGTTGGGAAAGATTCAAAGTAATGAAAGCATGTGAACAAACTCACTTTACTTAAATCTTATAGACATTCTTAAGGAATTAGAAAATTTATAATAAATCAAAGTGAATTTCAAAATGATTTTTGTTTAGTTTGAAGTTTGATTTAATTTTGAAAATATGAGATGAGTTTGCTATTCCTAACCCATTCCCATATATGTTTTATATTTTTTTAACTTTTAGATAATTAATTCCATTTTAAGCATTGATTAGGTTAAGATATGCATTAAGTGGCTTAATTAACCCTTACCTACAACACCTTAGAAAAATTAGATAAGTAATTATGAGCTAATGAGATGACATAAAACCCACAAGGTATTTGAATTTAAAATGCACCTAATAATGAAAAGGCCTAATGCAATTTGGCTCACAATTAAGAGTTAATTAAGCTATGGGGTTTTAGCTTAAGTATTTTTAAAACACCCTTTCAAACTTATGAAAGGGGTTTTAATTTCTAATTGAACTTAGGCTATTAAACACCTAAGTATATACCTAATGTAGATTAATTAAGTTTTGAAACTTTTTTGAATTTTTAAAAAATTGATTAGAGGGGTGATTAATGAGTTAACCCTTAATTAAGAAGAGATTAAGGATAGAAGTGGGGGGTCTAGGGAATAGCTTAGGGGAAATACCCCAAAATTATTTCATAAAACCCATACTCACTAGATTTGACCTTAATCAAACTTAATCATAGGGTAAATTCACTAATTACACCTTAATTATCCTTAATTACATGAAAAGGGTAATTAGGGATTGAAATAGAAATTTCCTCAATTAAGCCCTCAATAAATCTCAAGAATATTAGGGGAGGTAGAGGTCATCCCCTAAAATGAACCTTAGAAGCTTGAGATTAATTGATGAACTAATTAGAGGATAATTAGCTAAGTAAAATTCCCAAAGAAACCCAAATTCAGAGAAAAGGGGAATTCAAAATACTTTAAAATCATTTTTAAAATATTCTAGATGGAATTATCTATCCAAGGCATTTTTCCTTTTATTTTTAAAATTTTTCTATGTAGAATTATGATTTTTAAAAGATTTATGAATTAATTAGGAATTAATTAAAACCCCTAACAAATGTTTGCTTAATATCGGCTCATGGCATGACGCGTGGTGGCGGTGGTCAGTGCGCTTTACATGCGTCATGTCGTGAGCCATCCACTTAAACACCACATCAAGGGGGCGGCTGGCGGCGCACAAGGTAATATCCTTAGTCATCCGATCAAGGATCAGACGGCTGAGGATGCACCCACGATTTAAATCGGATAAAGGGTCTATAAAATGTGCCTAATAATCTCAGCAGTCCATCTAAAATGTGTGGATGGACGAGATGAGCCAAGTTCTTCACTGAGGATCAATATGAACCATCCATGATCTAAGGGGAGATTTGAGCCTAATCTAGCATAGAATCATTCAAGACTCAACCCACACCATCTAGAGGAATAGAACGGCCAATCCAACGGTGGATTTCACATGCAATGAAAATTCTTTTCACAAAGGACCAACACCTATCAAGATAAGTGGCCAAAAAATTACATACCTCACCAGAGGTGATCACCAACACTCGAGCTCGATGAGGTAGCTTCGTCTAGTGGAGACGAAGCCCTGTTGAAAGTTTCAAGTCTTAAGGTTGAGTGGATCTTCTTATGAACCAACACCACTTGCTCCCTCTTGTAGCTTTGATCCAATTGAGGCTCTCCTTGCTGTGGGAAGTCAAATGGATGCTTGGGCAGGCTCGACTTGGTCCTTAGATTTGGATGGGATCAAGTGTAGAAGAAGTTTGCTCCACCTCCCCTATTTTTCGATTGAGGTGAGAATTCTAATCTTCCTTAGAAGGCTTAGAAATGCACTCTAATGATTGCTAACTCTCTCTAAGCCTTAATCGAGTATGAATCAAGTGAAATGTTAGTGAATTAGGGGGAGTATATCTCCCCCTATGGCAATCGGACGGTCAACCCCTTAGTTGCCATTTTGATCCAATTGCCAGATTAGGAGGGCTATTTAGGCTGTTAGATCATTGCACATGGTCAGTTTGGCTAGAGGAGTGGAATGCCAACTTTCCATGTGCTTGAATTGAGCTTAAGAGGGAATTTGGAATTTCAATTTCAAGGCTAAGGGTCGGGTTTGGTCCATGGGTCAAATGGGTTGATCCAAACCCATTGGTTTGGGTGCACCACTCCTCACTAAGTCCCCTTAAGCTTTTAGGAAAGCCTCTCAAGTGATTGTGAAGAGTGTATGACCAAAATACTCATGGGCTAGGCCAAAATTTGTTCTATGGCTTAGGGGTAAAATGGTCATTTTGCTATTTTTTCACTTTGGGTATGTTTGGTATGTTGAGAAAATAGGTTTGGCCAAGTTTTATTAGATTTGAAATCCATTTGATAGGGTTTGGCTCATGTTGACCCATTTAGGTCAAAATGGGTCAACTTTGGTCAAGTTGACCAATCAGTCAAATTGGGTCAAACTAAGGGTTGGGTCAAGTTCATATGATCATTTGAAATGTTTTGGTTCCTTTTGTTTGGTTCAATTTTGGTTATGGCTCATATGACTCATTTAGGTCAAATGGGTTTGACCCATTTGACCCATTTGACCTATTTGGGATAGGTCAAGGGTAGGTTTAGGTTAGGTTGGTCTGGTGTGGATTGGTATCTTTGTTTCCAATCAATTTGGGTTAGGTTCAATTTTGGCTCAACATGACCCCTTTAGGTCATGTTGGGTCTAAGGTCAATTGGGCTAGGTTGGGTTTAGTTGGCCAATTGAGGCTTTGGTCAAGTTCCATAAATGATTTGAGATGGACTTGACTCATTGGTTTCAATCAATTTGGCTTAGATCAAATTTTGACATATTTTGGCCCTTTAGGTCAAAATGGGTCAACTTGGGTCAAGTGGGCTAATTGTGCTAGGTTAGGCTCAAATGTTGGCTTGGTCAAGTTCAAACATAAGTCATGAGTGAACTTAGATCAAAGGTTTCAATCAATTTGGCCTATGGTGGATTTTGGCTATGTTAGGTTTCATTTTAGGTTAAGTGTTGACTTGGTCAACCCTTAGGTTTGACTTGGTTTGACTCAATTTTATTGATTGATCATCCCATGATGGTTGTTGATCATGATGAGAGGCAAGTATGAGTTTGGTTTAATCCAATTTGGTTAGGATCAAAAGTTGGCCCATAAGGGTACTTTAGGTAACTTTGGGTCAAGTGAGCCTAAGTGGGTCAAATGGCTTGGTCAAAGCTTAATTTGAAGTTGATTGATCTTGTATATGGGCTTATGATTGAAATATAAATCCATTTACAAGTGATTTGAAGTCAAATGGATTTTGATCCATTTCATATTCAAAATTCAAAGAATATGAAGGGTTTTGAGTTTGATTTTGATTTGGGTTTTTTATTGTTTGATTGAGGTTTGGATTTATAGGATTGATTGAACTATGAGAGAATATCAAGAGTTTGGCTTGATTTAGAATTGATTTGGCTAAGTTCAAGATTTTGACTTGAAAGGCTTAGATTTGATTTTGAATGAATTTGAGTTTGATTTTTGGAATATGTTTTGATTGTTTGAATTTATATTTCATTTATATATGTGAATATAAATGAGAATATAAATTGATCATGAGAAAATTTCAAGAATTTGAAAGAGTTTAATCATGATTTAGTATAAATCCATTAAAGGAAATTTAAAGGATTTAAGAAAATTTTTAATTTGAAATTTAATTTTTGGATTGGATTTGATTTATTTACATTTATATTTTATTTATATATAAGAACATTAATGTGAATATAAATTGATGAGAAAATCCCACAAGTTTGAAATGGTTTGATCAAAGTTTAGGTTAAATCCATTAATGGAAAATTAAGGGATTTAAGGGAATTTCAAGGATTTTAAATTTGAAATTTAATTTTTGAGTTGGATTTGATTGATTTATATTTATATTTCATTTATGTATGAGAACATAAATGAAAATACAAATTGATTTTGAGAAAATTCCTTGATTTTGAAATGGTTTGATCAAATTTAGGGTTGATTTTGGCTAAGTCCTTTAATGGAAAATTAAAGGGGCTTAAGAAAATTTTCATGAATTTGATTTGGAATTTTGAATTTGATTTGATATGTTTGAATTTATATTTCATTTATATGAATATTGAGAATATAAATGGATCATGAGAAAATCTCAAAAATTTGAATAGGTTTGAATCATAATTTTGGTTAAGTCCTTAAGGGAAGCTTAAGGACTTAGACAAAATTTGGACTTAGGAATTTTGGGTGGATTTTGATCATGGGTTTCAATCATGGAATTAAATCATGGAATTGAATTGGGTTTGGAGAAAATCAATTAGAATTTCTTTGAAGTTTGACTTGAAAGAAGGAAAGTATGGAATGGTTTAAGCAAAAGGGTAGGAAATTTTCCTAACACCCCTAAGGCATGACCTATTCCTATGGCTACCTCTTCTAAGTCTTCTGGGGCTAGGTTGGAGTGTCCACCTAATCACTAGATGTGTCCTAAGACTAAGGAACTCTTAAAGTCTAAGAGGAATCCTATGCCTAAGATGGAGGTGTTGAGAGCTCATTCTAAAAATGAGGTCAACAAAGGGCGCCCAATAGGTGTGTGTGTGACCGGGAACACCACATGTAGTGTTGGCAATGATCAATGACAAAAGATCACAAGCACTAACAAAACTATCTATTCGACCCAAGGAAAGAAAGAATCCAGAGCTTAGTGTGGGGCTACTTATGTCCAAGACATAAGGGAGAGGGAAGAAATCCACTAAGGGATAGAGTGTGAACCTTCCACTAGGGAAGCAGGTTCAAGTCATCCACAAGGAGATGAAAGGTTTGATTTGATTCTTACTAGGGAGAGATCTCCACTGGGGGAGAGGGTTGAATTTGTTTTAAATTTTTATGAGGTTTAGATTTTAGGATGAACCCTATTGGTTTGCAATGGGTTGCACTGAATAGGAGCCATGGAAGCTAAGACCTAACTCAGATTTACCAATCCAAAGGGGTAGTCTACTAAACATATAGCAGAACTGACCAAAGAAGAATGTACTTTACTATACTAGAAGAAAGTGTAGTAGACTTACATCTCCAAGTAGAGCGATTGTTGGAGTAATCTATTGGCAAGGCAACATGAACCCAACTTAGAGACTAAAGTGAATGCTCTGGGGACTTAGATCAACTCAAAGATAGTCAAGATTGATTTCATTTTTTAGATTAAGTTTATTTTGATTATGATGGATCCCATAGGTTTGCGATGAACTGCACTGAGTAGGGGCCAAGGAAGCCTAGAACTAACTCAGATTTATCAATTCAAAGGAAGTAATCTACCAACCATAATGTAGAATTATCCAACCAAGGAGAAATGCCTTTTGGTATACAATGGTCAAGTCTTAAGAAGAAAGCACGGGGACTCACATCTTCTAGAAACAAGGAACCACTAGGGTGATTAGTTGCATTGAGTGATAAATCAAACTCGACCTAGTGTTGACTATTGAGTGAATGCCACTGGGGGACTTAAATCTGCTCAAGAGTAGTCAAGATTAATTTCATTTTTTAATTTATTTTGATGGTCTCCGTTGGTCTGCGATGGATCACACTAGGAAAGATCTTGTAGAAGCCTAGACCTAACTCGAATTTATTGAACCAAAAGGAGTAGCTTCTCGACCGACGGGAGAACTATCCAACCAAAGGAGTGTCTTTCGGTTTGGAATGATCAATTGAAGGGAAGAAAGCTCGAGGAGTCACATCTTCCACTAGAAAAGATCACTAGGGTGATCGGTTGCTTTGGGAAATAAATCAACCTAAGGCTGCCTATTAGTTTGCGACAATCATGCTAGAAAGAATGTGTCATAGTCTTATATCTTTCAAAGCAGAATGACTGCAGGGGTAACCTGTTTGTGGTAAACAGATTGAACCTAAGCTAAGGGTGACTATGGAGTGAGTACCTACCTGGAAATTTATCTCAACTCAGGTGGTCAAGCAATTCCCATAAGGAGTTCTGCTGACACTACCCTAAAGATAGGATGACTACTTGGGAGAAGGGGCCCTTTGGGGGCTTGAATCCTAATCCACAAGCAAAAGTTTTTATTTGTTTTATTTTAGTTTGTTGGTTTTATTTTTAGTTTATTTTATCGTGGACCCTGCTAGTTTGTGAGGGATCAAACTGAGAAGGAGCTTATATCAGCCTAGACCTATCTCAGATTTACTGAACTAAAGGAGAATTTGTGCATCCGCTGGACAGATTTTTCAACCATAGGGGTGGCTACTAGGAAAGGAGAACTGTCCAATCCAAAAGTAACCTGAGTAGTGTCTAAATGGGGACACAAAGGACTTGATCCAAATAGAGTGTCCACAAGAGATGAGGCCTTTAAGGGCTTAATGCAACAACCTGGAGAAAATGACATGGCTAGTCATAAATTCAATAGGTATTCGGTGTCCAACTCAAGGAGAAAACACGGGAACTCATATTTGCCAAGAGTGGTGTACTCACTAGGTGAGTCACTGTCAGCATAGTGAACATCAGCCAACCTAAGGTGCCTGTCGATTTGCAACAATCAACATAGGAAGAAAGCTCGGGGACTCACATCCTCCTATAACGGAACTGACTGCTGGGATAGTTTGTCTTCTGCTCGACAGGTGATATCCGACCTAGGGCGACTACTGAATGAATGCCTCTAGGGGACTTAGATTGACTCAAAAGTAGTCAAGAGGAAAGGAGCCTCTAGGGTACTTACCCTAAACCTCAAATATACTCAACCTAGTTAGAGCATGATGGCTAGTTCAATAAGAAAGTACGGGTACTCACATCTTCTTAAATGAAGTCAACATGAGGTAGCTTACTGACTGAGCAGTGATGCAAACCATATTAACAAGGCCCTCCTTGGTTTGCAATGATTAAGTTAGGAAGAAAGCGCGGGGAGTTACATCCTCCAAACAAATGACCACTGGGGTGACATACTAGCGAGGTAGCATGTAGACTCGATCTAGAGTAGCTAATGAGTGAGTGTCATAGGGGGCTTGCTCCCACATCGAAATAGCTTGAGATAAAATATTTGTGTTTATTTTATGCATGTTCTAAAAGGAATAGGATGCCTCTTGGGTTCTCTTACACCTATCTTAAAACACCCTGGGGAATTACAAAATGTTGCCACGGATGACAATAAGAATTCCCACTAAGAAAGGATCCTCTTGGGTTCTCTCACACCTAAGTTAGTTATGCTAATAGAATAGGATGCCACTTGGTTCTCTTACACCTATTCTAAAAGTAACAGGAGATTATGTTTGTGTTGTGAAAGAGGGATAGGATGCCACTGGGGGACACTTACACCTACCCTAAACACATCATGGCAGATTCGCAAGATAAGCAGACAACACTTGAAAGAAGAGAAGATTTGATGAATGGAATCAAATTTTGTTCTTTTTATTAATGATTATTTTTAAACAAGTTTTATTTCATGGGTAATATTTCTTCAGATAGAGCCCATTAATTGGAAGCATCGGGTGTTCCCCTTTACAATTAATAAGTTGATAAGATCCTCCTTGGTAGGCCTTCTCTATGACATAGGGGCCTTCCCAAGTGGGTTCAAACTTGCCTCCTATCTTTCAACAAGCAACAATTGGTCTCCTTAGGACTAACACAAGTTCTCTTACTCAAAAAGACCTAGGATGGACCAGCTTGTTGTGAGATTGAATCATTTTGGCCTTGTATAACTCGAGCTTTTGGCACGCCAGTAGGTGACTTTCCTCCAAACCTTTGAGCTCTTCTAATCGCATCTCGGCATTCTACTATGTAGTGATCTTGTTACCTAATGCTATCCTTAGTGACGGGAGTTGAACTTATAAAGGAAGAATGGCTTCAGACCCATACACTAAGGAAATGGGGTAGACTGAGTTGGAGTTCGGTATGTGGTGTGGTAGGCCCACAAGGCATCAACCAACTGCTCATTCCATTGTCTTTTATTGTCATCAAGAGTCTTCTATGCTTCTGATAAACCATTAGCTCTAGGGTCGTAGATGGTGGAGTATCTCCAATCTATATTGTGTCTTCTAACAAAGCTGTTGATCTTCATACTTTTGAGTGTAGTGCCATTATCAGATATAATTTGTCAAGGCTCCCCGAACCTATATACGATATGGTTCTTGAAAAATTGAAGCACATGGTGAGATGTGACCTCTTTGAGTGGGATGGCTTCCGCCCACTTGAAAAAGTAGTCGGTAGCAGCTAAGATGAATCGATGCCCCTTGGAAGAAGGAGGTCGATCGGACCTGTAAGTACCCTCAAATGGCCATGAAGCCAATGTAGGGTGTAGAATATTGGATGGTTGGTGGAGGACCACACCGTGCACCTGACACTGATGGTATCTCCTAGCTACATCCATGCAATCTGTGATCATAGAAGGCCAGTAGTATCCAAGTCTTTTGATCTTTGACTTCATCTTCGAGCCAGTTTGATGAGCTCCACATAGACTTGAATGTACCTCAGTTACAATGCCATGGGCTTCATGTTTGTGTAAACAACGTACCACATTTGGTCAAAGTACCGACGGTATAGGGTGCCATCAACAAGAGAATAGGAGAGAGCTCTCTGTTTCACCTGATAGGCTTGAGATTTCTCTTGAGGTAGTTTGTCGATGTTCAAGTAATTTATGAGCGGTTGCCTCCAATCAAAATCCTTGTCCATTTTGGCAACGAAAACCTCCCCTTCAAGAGAAAGTCTCTGGATGAGTTCAAATATAATAAGGGATAGGACTTGTCTATTTTGGACCTTTATTGAAATGGACTCATCTTCTGGACATGCCAACTCTTTGGCAAGTTTAGCCAATTTTCTCTTGCTCTCGAGGAACCTTGTAGATGGTGACTTTGGTAATCTGGGCCAATAGCTTTGTGGTATACTCATAGTAATGATGAAGCTTGGGCTTGAGGACCTAGTAGGACCCGACAATCTAGTAGATGACCAACTAAGAATCCTCAAAGATGTTGATGCTCTTGACACTGATAGTGATGGCTAACTCTAAATCGGCAATCAAAGCCTCATACTCAGCTTTATTGTTGGTGTAGGGGTTGGAAAGATAGTATGAGAATCTCATCACATTGCGGTTTGGAGTTAGGAGAACTATTCCTACCCCTGCCTTTCTTGGCGAGAATAGATCATGGTGCTTCACCTTTAAGAAAAGAAGCACCATCATCATCACCCATCCGGTGGTTAGCCTCCCCTAAGTTCATGATTTGTTCATCACGGAGATCGTCACTAAGCAGAGAATCAGCAGGAAGAGGGTGTGTTGTTAAGAAATCTGCTAGTGCCTATCTTTTCACCGCATGGAGGGGTATGAATGTGATATCAAACTGCGAGAGTATCATTGAACATGCCAAACATCCAGATAGCATTGGCCTTGTCATGAGGTACTGCAGTGGATTTATTCTAGAGATCAAGTTCACCTTATGAGAAAGCATGTAGTGTCATAGCTCTTAAGATGTAAATATCAAAGCTAGGCAATGTTTCTTAATAATTTGATAGTTTGCTCCAGCAGGAATCAGATGACGGTTGAGGTAGTAGAGAGCACTTTCCTTCCTGTCATCATTGGCTTGGGCCAACAGAGTGCTAAGGGAGTCATCCAATGTAGCAGTGTAAAGGATCAATGGCCTGCCAGGGATATGGGCTGCGAGAACTGGCGGCTTCACCAAATATTCTTTGATGTCTTTGTATGCCTGCTGGCACTTATTAACCCACTTGAACTTGGCATCCTTTTTGACAAATGCGGAGAAGGGTTTGCATCTCCCTGATAAGTTTGAGATAAAGTGTCTTAGATACGCCAGCCATCCTTAAAAGGATATGAGTTGAGTTAAACTCTTAGGCAGTGGCATTTCTAAGATGGCTTTAATCTTTTTAGGATCTATTTCTATTCCCTGGTGTCGAACAACAAACCCAAGGAATTTACCAGAAGCGACTCCGAATGCACACTTCAGGAGATTCATCTTAATATTTTATTGTCTTAACCGTTCGAAAACTACTCTCAAGTCAAAGAGATGGTCTTCCTTTTCTAAACTCTTGACTTCTAGATCATCAACGTAGCACTCAACCTGATAATGGATGAGTTCATTGAAGATCTGAGTCATTGCCCGTTGGTATGTAGCACCAGCATTTTTAAGATCGAAAGGCATGACCCTATAATAGAAGATTTTGATCGGGGTTTGGAAAGCAGTGTTTCTTTCATCTTCAGGAGGCATCTTGATTTGGTTATAACCAGATGATCCATCCATGAAAGATAACACATCATGATATGAGGCAATGTCCACCATTAATTCTAGTATAGGAAGAAGAAACTCATCCTTAGGGCATGCCTTATTTAAGTCCCTAAAATTGATGCAAATGCGAATTTGGCCATTCTTCTTCTTAACTAGGATGACACTAGCTAACCAGGTAGGATATTTTTCTTCCCTAATAAAACCAACATCGATCAATTTCTTGACTTGATGATTGTTCAATTTCTAATCCCATCGTCTAGGAGCTTACTTAAGGGGTAGCGTTATTGCGGCTTGTGGACTGCAACGTCAGGAGATAATTCTGTCATTTCTTCATAACTCCATACGAAGCAGTCTTTAAACTCAATCAATAGCCTAATTAAGTCATTGGTTTCTTCTTCATTCAGCAATGAACTAATTTATGTCGAGCGAGGATTTTCTTCTGTCCTAAGGTTGATTTCTTTTAGCTTGTCGATTGTTGAATGAATCTCCTCTTCAAACTCTGGCTGTGCCTTTTTGACTTGGAGATCATCTAGATCATCTGAAGTTTCTAAACACACATTGTCATAAGAGTTGGGGATGTGTGAGAAGAACCTATCGGATTCCAAATGGTTGATAACAACTAGGCAATAATCTTCATCATTGACTAGACCCACTATACCAAATCTTAGTCCTGCTCTTGATTGTGCTTCCCTACCTATATTATTCCATAATTTTTCAAAATATTCTGACCTGTACTTAGACCAAGTGTGAGGAACTAAACCTTTATTTTGAACAGGCAGTAAAAGTCAAAAGGTAATTTCATTAATTCTTTAAAATATCTTCCTCAAGTCCTACATCGAACTCGGACTTGAGGATGATGAACCCAAAAAACCTTTTCTACTTTATCCTTTGGAAGACTTAGGGACTTCCTTAACTATCAAACCTTCAACTTTCTGAGATGCAAGTGAGATAAGAGCTAAGGTTCCCAACTGCTGCCTAATAGTTTCACATAAACCAGATTTGAATACTTTGCTTTGCTTGGAGGCCTGGTTTTTGTCTTTGGCTGGATCAAAAGTCACCTCCAATGGAACCCACTGAGAGGGGTTGGCTGGTATACTAATCACATAGGCTCATCCTCGAGCTGGATTCCAAGTCTATGTGAATAGTAGGGTACTCTATGAACAACATGACCTCTATTGGGTGAAGGCCAACTAGGTCTCCACCTCAGGCGCCTCTATTTCCTCTACCTGGGGTGGAGGTTGAGCCATCCCACCCACATATCCATATGATGGAATGAACTGTGGGTGGAATGTGATATGTAGATCTATTTCTTCTTCAATTCCCCTTTCCTGCTCACTTGGGCTTTTCTTTTTCTTTTCTTTTTCTTTTATATTTTCTTTTGCTTTATTTTCTTTTGCTTATGTATTTGCATTTGAATTTTGTCTAAGTTCATGAGAAAGGGTATTTTGAGAAAGATAATAGGTCGCATCCTCATAGATCTCAACCTCTCTAACTGAGAATGGCTTTTCATCCTCGTTGACACGGTACTCAGTTCCATCTATTTTGAACTTGATGAATTGATGAAAGGAGGATGGAATGATCTTATTCTGATGTATGCAAAGCCTACCAAGCAAAGCAGTGAATGAAGTATTCGAATCAATGATGTAGAACTTGGCTTCAGTCTTCCAATCACCGATCTCCAACGGCAACACTATAGAACCTAAAGCCCGCTCGCCTTGATCATTGAATCCTCTCAACATCATTCTATCTCCTCAGAGAGTAGAGATGTTGATCTTCAAATAGGTAAGGGTCTTTAGACTCATAATATTTACTGATGCACATGAATCTATGAGAACCCTGATGAGTCTGCACATGTCCATGTCAACTGTGACGTATAGGGGATGATTGTGCTCCAAGCCCCCTAGTAGAAGGTCTTCATCTATGAAGGTGATCCCTTAAGCTTCTTTAGCATAATGTGCTTCCTCACCTATAACAGTCAGCTGAGCTAAGCATATTTTAGGATTAAGGAGGGCATTGATTAGTGACTCCCTCATCTCTTTAGATAAGACAAGGGAATCATATATTCTTAGCTTAGATGACAACTTTCTTAGATGAGAAAGGACATTGTAGTCCACCTTCGGCTGATCTTCCATAAGCATATCCAAGGGTGGAGCGTCCTGTGGAAGGGCTTCTCGATCTTCAATACCAATGACTTGTTTCTCTCTATCGTGCCCTAGGAGGTAGAACCTTGCCATTATGGAGGTTGTCTTCGGTATTCTCTAGAGGTAAAGTGGTGGCAAGTTCTACCTCCACTTCAGAGTCACCTACAGCTTCTCCTATGGGACTCTCGAAATTGAATGATTCCAAGTCTATCTCAAGAGGTGAACCCATAGTATTTAGCGTTGGAAGATCCAACTCTGAATCAAAAAGAGGAAGATCGGAATTATTATAGTTAATTATACTTAAAGAGTTATCGTTGGAAATAGAAGAAGACAACTCTTCATAAGAGACATAGATGTAATTCAAATCAGCTTTATTCTTCAATTTCTTGGAATTTTTTGGTGGTACAAAGTAGAAATCAAGTAGAGTAAGTGGAGTAAGGGATTTAATGCCCTTATCCACTGATATAAGAGTTATACTAGTAGAAGAAACTAAAGAACTAGTTGAAATGTTAGAAGTCACTGATGTGGAAGCTGCAACTAAAGGCTGAAGGCTGGACAAGGTTGGTGGCTGTGCTAAGGGGCTATCCCGGGCTGACACATGCTGTTGTTGCTGAGCTCCCACTTTCCTAGAGTTGGCACTGGCAACTTACAAACCTTCCTTGGTGTTGGAGGTTTGAGCTGACTCAGGCACCTGCAAGAAAAGCTTCTTGATCTTCTGAATTATTTTCTTAGAGGTTTTAGACAAAGAAATGTCACAATCTTCTTTAGTTTTGGTAGGATTACTTGTATTCCCAAGGATTACCCTAATGAAACTAGAAGGTTGTTCCACAAGGTATTCCTTTGGGATAATGACAGCACCGGTCTTGAAACTGTGTTCAAGCCAGTCCTTGAATGTAAAGCGATCCTCCAAAACTTGGCCTAGCATATAGTGGTAAGGGAAAAAGTTTGAATCATGACTTTTGCCAACTTCTTTTTGTCTCCTAGGCTCGTGTAGCTAAAAATCAGGTTTCTTTAAGAGATTCTTAAGGATTTTCCTGATTACCTCCCTCTTAAAAGAATAAGGTTTGTTTAACTTATCTAATAGAGTAGGTGGACCATAGCTACTTGGCGATGGGTATGCGCCGCTGGTGGTATGGTGGTGAGGCGGTATTATGCTGGGATGGAGGTGGTGGATATGGTGGTGCAGGGCAAAGGAGGGAGGCTACTGAGGTCGTGGTCTCTCAGACTGATCTCTAGCTGGTTGCTTCCCCTTGTCAACTGTTGTCACTGCTCCAAGTTTCTTTTCATAGACCTTTTGGAATTTTTGCTTGGGCAACTGATCCGAAAAAGGCAAATGTTTAGCCTCTTCTTTTAGACTAGCAGCTTTATTGAAAAATGTCTTTATGGTGAAGCCCTTAAGCATGAAGGCGACCAGGCCATATATATTCTTTAAGAGAATCTCAATATCATGTTGTTCAGACAGCTGTGGTTCATACTTCAGACTTAGGTTACGCCATCAGAGAATATAATCAACATGTGACTCACCAGAGGGTTGTTGGACTACAACGAGATCACATACAGTAACCCTTTGTTAAGCTCCAACAAATCTCTTAATGAAGAGTTGCTCTAACTCAGCAAATGTCCTAACTGAACCATTGGGCAGTTCAGCATACCAATCAAAAGTGATACCCACTAGGCTACTGACAAAGAGTCTAAAGAGTAAAGCATCACTGCCACTTGTGTTGCAATAGTTGGCCCTGAAGTGAGCTATATGCTGCCTCGGATTCCCACTGCCATCGAAGCTCTTGAAGAAAGGAGGAACAAAACCCTTGGGATACTAGATGGCATCGAATTCCTCTGGGTAGGATCTACCTTTTGGAACTAATGATCCTCCCCGGGCTTGAGCCAAGGCTTCCTTCACTTGCTGCTCAACCATGGATTTCAGATCTTTTCATATATGGTGGTATTTTCCACTACCTTCCTATACAGACTAGTGCTACCTTGCTCAATGGGAGGTAGAGTCTTAACTGGATCTAAGACATGCACTAGTTCAGGCTGACTGACATCGACTATACTAGGCTGAACTGGAAGGGCTTGCTTCTGAAGCATTGTCACTGTTGCCAACAAGTTTTGCAGCTACTATGCCATCCTATCAATCTGTTCATCTTTCTGCCTTAACTACTGTCAGAGGTGATGGAATGATTATGTAGTGTCTCCTTGATCAACCTCATCACCTTCCATGGCTTGTTGTTCCCTAAGAAGGGAACCTCTAGTCTCAACCATGCAAATTCCAGCTGAATCCCCCATCAAGTCATCTTCGGGTCGAAGCTGACTCTTTCTTCATCATACCATGCATACCCTAAGATCTCTTTTTTCTCCATAAAATAGTGTGCAACTATCTCATCTAAGGATCTATCTAATTTAGTAGGTACAAAAAATTTAGGCTAATCGGTGTTATCGTTATCATGAACTGAGGCACCGACCATCATGGTTGGGGAATTGATCACATGCGCGGTATACTCATGGAAGAATGATTATCGGCGTCTTGGATGTAATGGGGGTAACAATCTTAGGATGATCCTCTACCATTGTTGCCACTGAACTATCATCTAGAATATCCATGATAATTGTAACCATCTCCGCATCCGGCTGCAGGGGTGGAGTTGGTGAAGGCACGACCATAATGCTCCATGGTCGCCACTCCTTCCGCACCACCACTAGGGCAGAAGGTCGAGCAGTAGAGCTCGACCCTACCATAATGGGTAGTGTAGGAGGGGCAGGATCCCTTGGTCGTAGTTGGATCACCAACGGGGTACATTTTTCCCCCGATGCGGCCTTCATGGCCTTGGATGGAATGGGTGATGCTGAAACCTGCACTAGAGGGGGAGAACGTGGGGTAGAGCAATGGGGTGGAGACTCCACCAACTCCCTGTGTATAGGAGCTAGCCTTGTGTGATGACTGGTCCCTGTGAGGAGAATATTATCAGTATGATCAGCGTAGGTAGCACATCGAGCTGAAAAGTTAACCAAAGCAGAAGCGGCTGACTGACGGCTGAACCTCCGTCACTCTCTGCTGGTAATGTATGATGTATGGGCCTCACGGGCCCTCTCCTGATGGATCTGCCTCCCTATGCTATGGGGGATAATAGATCAAATATCGAACTGGGTACCAAACTCTGGCGTCCATATGCTCCACCTACCTGGCATAAAATAGAGCGAAGGTTGGCATACGACCTCCTACTCTTATAAACTAATGACTGTAAGTGCACCACTATAGGAGGTGACAAACGGATCCTCCTGGAATCCTCTCTGTTTGATCCTGAGAGAGAGGATGAAATTGGTTTTCCGTAACCAGTGGTGAAGTGATCATGGGAGACTCATCCATGGCTGAATAGGCAGCTGCCTCTAACTCACTGGCTATCCGAGTATGGAACCATTTGACCATATGGTTCTTGTTCTTACGCTGGTGTGAGTAGGACCAGAGGAGTACGAGCTAGACCCATACTCAAATGTTGGGGAGCCAAACCCTGAAACCAGGGGAGCCTTACCCTTGGATGGTATAGATAATAGGGTGCTAGACACACCGGGGCAATATGTGCAACTCTAGGATGAACTGCCACTAGAACTGGAACTGTCGGTATTGAAATCAGTGAATTCTATGGTACTGCCATAGCTTTCTTCTTTAGTGAGGAGATATCTGAATCAGAGGGTAAGGCTGCCCTGATGACCGGCTTCTGCCTGGCCACCTTCTTCCTGCTGACGGTGGTGAGGGGAATGCCCTCACACGTGATCCTGGCCCCCTTAAATCCATGGCCGAAGTGGATCAAATGGGTATGATCCAAACGAGGGAAGTCAGCCTGATCCAAGGCTAGATCCATGCTGTGAGGGAATGTAAAGACAAATTTCTGGGAACCTTCCATTGCACTGACTGAAACTGAAATTGTACTTGCACTGAAAAGAATCTGCAATGAGAAATTAACTTGCATTAGTTTTCTGTCTCCATAGATTTTGAATTTTAAATTTTGAAAATTTGAACCCACATCCAACAACTTGGAAGTGTTATGTGGGGTTCAAATAGATTTGGAAAGAATTGACTGAAAGAGGAATTTTGAATATGAATCCAAACTTCAACAATTTTAGGTATGTTGAAATATGGATTCAAAATTTTGATAGGATGCTTCCATAGGTTCATTTGAATTTTTGTTTTGAATTTGAATTTGTGATTTTGATGACCCTTTCATTTAAAAAATTTGGATATGTTAAAGTAAGGGTTAAATGATTTTATGTTGTTTGATTATTTTGGAAATTTTACTTACTTAGCAAATTTAGGTATGCTTAGAGAAGTAAAAGTGATTTTTTTTTTATTAATTTTGTTTTATTTTTTGGATTTTGGAAAATTTTGGAATTCTTACTTAGCAAATTTAGGTATGCTTAGTGAAGAATCTAAGTGTATTTTGTTTAATTTTTGAAAATAGGTTCCTTAGCAAATTTAGTTATGCTAAGCAGATCCTAAGTATTTCATTTGTTTGGAATGTTTTGCTTTTTGAAAAGGGTAGGATCCTTTAGAAATTTTGGTATGCTAAGGAAATCTTAAGTGTTTTGTTTTGTTTTTGAAATGATTGAAAGTGGAAATTCAACTTTAGCAAATTTGGTATGCCAAAGATGAAGTCCCACTTAGTTTTGTGAAATGGAAATTTTACTTAGCAAATTTGAGTATGCTAAATGAAATTCCAAATGGTGTGTTTAAAATTTTTTTATTTTGAAAAATGGAAACTTCTCCTTAGCAAATTTGGTATGCTAAGGGAATAATTTCCAAAGGTGTTTTAATGTTTTTGTTTTGGCTTTGGAAACTTTACTTAGCAAATTTGAGTATGCTAAGTGAAGCTTCGAATGTGTTTGAAAAACTTTGAATTTGGAGACTTCTCTTAACAAATTTGGGTATGTTAAGTAAGGTTCCAAAAGGTGCTTTGAAAATTTTTGAAATATGATTATTGATTTGATTTTGGATTTGGAAATTTCACTTAGTAAATTTGATTATGGTAAATGATATTTCAAATGTATTTGAAAATTTTGAATTTTGGATTTGGAGACTTCACTTAACAAATTTGGGTATGTTAAGTGAGGTTCCAAATATGTTTGAAAATTTTGAAATATGATTGTTGATTTTGGTTTTTTGATTTGGAAGGTTCACTTAACAAATTTAGGTATGTTAGGTAAATTTCCAAAATGTTGTTTGAACATTTTTTGGATTATGATTGTTGACTTTCATTTTGGATTTTGAAACTTTACTTAACAAATTTGTGTATGTTAAATGAAGTTCCAAAAATGTGTTTTAAAAATTTTGAAAAGTGATTGTTGATTTTGATTTTTGATTTGGAAGGTTCACTTAACAAATTTAGGTATGCTAAGTGAATTTCCAAAATGTTGTTTGAAAATTTTTTGGATTATGATTGTTGACTTTTGATTTTGGATTTGGAAATTTTACTTAGCAAATTTGATTATGCTAAATGAAATTCCAAATGTGATTTTGGGTTTTGGAAACTTCACTTAATAAATTGATTATGCTAAATGAAATTAAAAAATGTGTTTTGAATTTTTGAAATTGTTTTTTTGAATTTAGGATTTTGGAAACATTATTTAACAAATTTGTGTATGTTAATTGAAGTTCCAAAATGTGTTTAGAAAATTTTTGAATTATGATTGTTGATTTTGATTTTTTGGATTTAGAAACTTCACTTAGCAAATTCTATTATGCTAAATGAAATTCCAAAAAATTTTTTGAAAATTTTTGAATTTTTGGGATTTGGAGACTTCACTTAACAAATTTGGGTATGTTAAGTGAGGTTCCAAATATGTTTGAAAAAATTTTAAAATATTATTATTGATTTTGAATTTTGAATTTGGAAACTTCACTTAGCAAATTTGATTATGCTAAATGAAATTCCAAATGTATTTGAAAATTTTGAATTTTTGGATTTGGAGACTTCACTTAACAAATTTGGGTATGTTAAGTGAGATTCCAAATGTGCTTTTTTTTTAAATATGATTGTTGAAGTTTTATCTTTTTGAAAAGGGGGCCATCATTCAACAAATTTAAGTATGTAGAATAGAGATCAATCATATTTTTGAAATATAAAATTTTGTGTGTGATTGTTGCTTTTTGAAAGAGAGGAATTCCAACTTAAAACATATGTGAGATATGTTCAAGTGGGATTTCCTAAATGATTATTATTATTATTTGGA
Source organism: Cymbidium sinense (assembly GCA_021442155.1). Lineage (NCBI taxonomy): Eukaryota > Viridiplantae > Streptophyta > Magnoliopsida > Asparagales > Orchidaceae > Cymbidium > Cymbidium sinense. The sequence goes on from CM038222.1 coordinate 64,705,383, forward strand.
ATTGAAATCTTCATTTAATAAATTTAAGTATATTAAATGAAGGTGTTCATATTTGCTTTTTGAAAATTTTAATTTTGTTTTGGAAATGAACTTTCCATTCAATAAATGAGTGTATTGAATAGAAAAATTCATGTGTGTTTTTTGAAAATTTTATGATTATAATTATGATTTTTGGAAAGGATGATTGTTCATTTTATTTTGAAAATGACATCTTCATCAAAGTGAATTTGAAATAAGATGTACATTTGTGCTTTTGGAAAAATTTTATTGGTTTTATTTTTGAAAATACCTACATGTAACAATTATGGAAATTGTTAAATGAGGTTGACAAAATTTTGTGGAAAAAATATTTTTATTAAGTGGATTTTTGAAAAGGTGCTTTTGTAAAAGCAAAGTTCTTTGTGGGAGATTTTATTATTTTTAGGATGAACCTTTCCTTATCATGGAGTTGATAAGGAGGAAGTCTTTAGGATGTTTCTTTTTATTTAAATCTTTTCATTTTATCCATTGGAGAACCCAACAAGGGTTTTTAGACCAACAAGGAATGCGGTCCTAAACCTAAAGATGTTGGCTAACTCAACTCAACAATGAAATGAGCTAAGTGCCAACAGAAAGAATGATAGTCTTGGGTTCATACCAAAGTACAAACCCACTACCAATACCCAAAGACAATGATCATTTACTAAAGATGGAGAGAGGAACCATCCTCAATGAAGTCGCCAGAAAAATCTGTGGTGAAAAATTTCTATAAGGGGAGTCGCCTTTCAAATCTATGGAGAGAAAAGAAAGAGGAACCCTTACAAAAATTCATCTTGGTAAGACACCACGTAGATCCACAGATGTACTTATTTAGGCGATCTGATACATCATCAAGGTATAGTGTACTATCTCGAAAGACAGAAGTCACTACCCTTTAATGGAACCAATCACCTCAATAAGGACTCCTAAGGATGATGGGTCTGCATATGTACCAGATATTCTTTCCTTACTTTATATGGAAAAGTAAAGCAGGGTTTATTTTAAACCGGGTTCATCAAGTTCCCTACAGGGTCAAGCCCCCAATTAATTACATGGATCCCTTAAGAAAACTCTCGATTAAGGTAAATGATCGTTGTCTCTGAAGATTTCAATAGGAAGGATTATCAATCGATTAGTTTAAATTTTGAAGATCAAATGGGATTGATTAAAAGAGGGAGTTATTATTGAAGCAAAAATGAGAAATAAGTAGGAGATGCTCATGATGCTAGGAAACCTAGAGAGCATCTCAAACTATCCTAAAATTAGGCTTTATATTTTAGAAATTGATTTAGTTTATTTGAGTTGTATTTTTTATTAGAATTTTATGACTTCAGATTCCTTAACACAAGTTTAAGGAAATGCCTAAGAGGTGAGGAATTATGCTTTTGGCCCACAAAGGGCCTTCCCAAGTGGGTTCAAACTTGCCTCCCATCTTTCAACGGGCAATAATTGTTCTCCTTAGAACTAAGACGAGCTCTCCTATTTGGAATGTTCTAGGGTGGACCAGGTTGTTCTGAGCTTGAATCATTTTGGCTTTGTACAACTCGAGGTTCTAGCACCCCCGTAAGCATCTCTCCTCCAAACCTTTGAGCTTTTCTAATCGCAACTTGGCATTCTACTCTGTAGTGATTTGACTACCCATTGCTATCATTAATGATGGAAGCTGAACTTATAATGGTAGAACGGCCTTAGACCCATAAACTAAGAAAAATAGAGTAGATCTGGTCAGATTCCTTTATGTGGTGCGGTAGGCCCACAAGGTTTCAACCAACTACTCATGCCACTATCGTTTGTCGTCGTTGAGTGTCTTCTTTAGTATTTGGATAAGAGTTTTATTGAATGCTTTTGCTAGGCCATTTGTTCTAGGGTAATAGATGGTGGAGTATCTCCAATCTATACCATGTCTTCTAAATGAAGCTGTTGATCTTAGTGCTTTTGAATGCAATACCATTATTGGATATAATTCATCGAGGCACCTCGAAGATATATGATATAGTTCCTAATAAATTGGAGTACATGCTGAGCTATGACCTCTCTAAGTTGGACTGCTTCGGCCCACTTGGAAAAGTAGTTGGTGGCAGCTAAGATGAATCGGTGACTATTGGAAGAAAGAGGATTGATTAGACCCACAATGTCAGTACCCCAACAATCAAATGGCCATGAAGCCAAAGTAGGGTGCAGAATGTTGGATGGTTGGTGGAGGACCACATCGTGTACCTGTCACTGATGGCATCTCCTAGCTACGTCCATGCAGTCTGTGATCATCGAAGGCCAGTAGTATCCTAATCTCTTGATCTTTGCTTTCATCGTCGGACTGATGCGCTCTCCATAGACCTAAATGTACCTCAGTTACAATCTTTTAGGATTTGTATTTATCTAAACAATGTAACCACATTTGATCGAAAGATCGTCCATACAAGGTGCCATCCACGAGAGCATAGGAGAGGGCTCTCTGTTTTACTTGATAGGCTTGTGATTTCTCTTAAGGTAGCTTGCCTGTATTTAGGTAATCTATGAATGGTTGCCTCCAATCCAGCTCCTCATCCTTGTTGGCAATGACAACCTCCCCTTCAAGAGAGAATTTCTCGATGAGTTCAACATCAATAAGGGATAGAACTTGCCTATTTTGGACCCTTATTGGAATGAACTCATCTTCCAGACATGCCAATTCTTTGGCGAGTTTGGCCAAAGCATCTGCTACTGCATTATCTCCTCGAGAAACCTTGTAGATGGTGACCTCAAGGATCTGAGCCAACAACTTCATGGTATTCTCGTGATGACAAAGCTTGGGTTTGAGAACTTTGTAGGTCTCGATAATCTGGTTGATAACCAACTAAGAATCCCCATAGATGTTGATGCTCTTGACCCAAACTGTGCTGACTAACTCTAGACCGGTATCAAAGCCTCATACTCGACTTCATTGTTGGTGCAGAGATTGGAAAGATAGTATGAGAATCTCATCACATCATGGTCTGGAGTTAAGAGAACTATTCCTACCCCTTCCTTTCCTGGAAGAGTGGATCGTGGTATTTCTCTTTTATGGATGGAAGCGCACCATCAAAATACATTTCCCAACGTCAGTTGTCATCCTCCCCTAAGATCAGAATTTGTTCATCGGGAATATCATCACTAAGCGGGGAATCAACACGAAGTTGGTATGCTGCAAAGAAATCCACTAGTGCTTGTCCTTCTACCGTTCGGAGGGGTATGAATGTGATATCAAACTGTGAGAGTATCATGGACCAACATGCCAATCATCCAAATAACATCATCCGTGTCATGAGATACTATAATGGATTGATTCTGGAAATAAAGTTCATTTTATGAGAAAGTATGTAATGGCATAGCTTTTGGGATACAAAGATTAAAGCTAGGCAATATTTCTCAATAGGTGGGTAGTTCGCTTTAGCATGGAATAGATGATGGCTAAGGTAGTAGAGAGTGTTCTCCTTTCCTTCGTCATTAGCTTGGGCTAACAAAGTACCGAGAGAGTCATCCAATGCAGCAATGTAGAGGATGAGTGGCCTGCCCGAGATAGGGGCTGCTAGAACTAGCAGCTTCACCAAGTATTTCTTGATATCTTCAAAGGCATGCTGGCACTTGTAATCCCACTTGAACTTGACATCCTTTTTGACAAGTGCTGAAAATGGTTTGCATCTCCCCAATAGGTTAGAGCTAAAGCGTCTTAGATAGGCCAACATCCCTCAAAAAGATCTGAGTTGAGTTAGACTTTTAGGGGGTGGCATTTCTAAGATAGCTTTGATCTATTCTAGATCTATCTCTATTCCTCAGTGCCGAACAATAAAACTAATGAATTTTCTTGAAGCTACTCTGAATGCACACTTCAGTGGATTCATTTTGAGATTATATTATCTTAACTATTAAAAAACTACTCTCAAGTCGAAGAGATGGTCTTCCTTTTTTTTTGCTTTTGACTACTAGATCATCAACATAGCATTCAACTTGATCATGAATTAGTTCATTGAAGATCTGAGTCAAGGCCCTTTGGTATGTAACACCAACATTTTTAAGGCAGAAAGACATACCTTATAACAAAAGATTTCGATCGGGGTTCGAAAAGCAGTGTTTCTTTCATCCTTAGGGGCCATCTTGATTTAGTTATAGCCATATTACCCATCCATGAATGAGAATACTGCATGAGATGAGGCGATGTCCACCATTAATTCTGGTATAGGAAGAGGAAACTCATCCTTAGGGCATGCCTTATTTATGTCCCTAAAATTGATGCATATGTGAATTTGGCCATTCTTCTTCTTAATTAGGATGACACTAGCTAACCAGGTAGGGTATTTTTCTTCGTAGATGAAACCAGCATCGATCAGTTTCTCGACTTCAGAAGTGACCTATTGTTCGATTTCTAATATCATGCATCTAAAGAGCTTGCTTGATAGGGTTAGTGCTAGGATCTATTGCTAGTTTGTGGACTACTATGTTAGAAGATAATTAAGACATTTTTTCAAAACTCCATGCAAAGGAGTTCTTAAACTCAGTCAATAACCTAACTAAGTCATTGGTTTCTTCTTCGTTCAGCAACGAACTAATGTATATCGGGCGTTGATCTTCTTCCATCCCAAGTGTGATTTTTTTAGGCTTGTCGATTGTTGAATGGATCTCCTATTCAAATTCTAGCAGTGCATCTTTGATTTAGAGATCATCTGTATCATCTGAAGTTTTTAAACACACATCCTCATAAGAGTTAGTGTGGTTAGAGAAGAACTATCTAGATGATCGATAATAACTAGCATAATCATAAATTGATTGGACTATTGAAATTCTAGTCCGATCTTGATTGTGCTTCCATGCCTCTGTTGTTCCATAGCTTTTAAAGTACTCTGACCTGTGCCCGGACCATGTGTGAGGGACCAAAACTTTCTTTATAAGATTATAAACACAAGTCAAATACCAATCAAAAGGTAATTCCATTAATTCTTTATATGTACTATCCTCAAGTTCTACATCAGCTTTAGGACTTGAGGATGATGATCCCAATATGAATAACTTTGGCTTCACATCAATGGAAGACTTAGGGGCTTAACTACTAAACCTTCAACTTTTTAAGATGAAAGTGAGGTTAGAGCTAAAGTTTCAAACTCCTATCTTATAGTTTCACATAAATTTGATTCAAATACTTTCATGCTTTGACTGGAGGCTTGGTTTTCATTGCTATCCGGCTCGAGTGTCACCTCCAAGGAAACCCGCTGAGAGGGGTTGGCTAGTATATTAATCACATGATACTCATCCTTCGAGCTAGATTCCAAGTATTTGTGAATAGTGGGAGTACTCTATGAACTGGAACATAACTCTATTGGCTGATGGCAAACCAAAGGGTCTTCCACCTCTAGAACTGCCTCTATTTCTACCTCTTCCTCTGCATGGTGAAGGTTGAGTCATCCTACCCACATGTCCATATGATGGAATGAACTATGGGTGGAATGTGATATGAGTTCCACTTCTTCGTCAATTTCCTTTTCTTGTTCACTTGGACTTTCATTTTTCTTATCTCTTTCTTTTTGTTTTTATTTTTCTTTTTTTTCTTCTTGTTATTTTGCATTTGCATTTGAATTCTGGCCAAGTTCACAAGAAAAGGTGTTTTGAGGAAGATAGTAAGTTGCCTCCTCATATATCATGACCTCTCTGACTGAAAATGACTTTTCATCTCCTTTGACATAGTATTCAATTCTATCCTTTTTGAACTTGATGCATTGATGGAGGGAGGATGGAATCATCTTATTTTGATGTATCAAAGGCCTACCGATCAAAGTGGGGAACGAAGTATTTGAATCAATTATGTAAAACTTGGATTTAGTCTTTCATTCACCTATCTCCAAAGGTAACACTATGGAACCTAAAGCCCTCTCACCTTGTTCGTTGAATCCTCTCAATATCATCTGATCTCCTCAGAGTGTAGAGATGTCAATCCTTAAATAGGCAAGAGCCTTTAGACTTATAATGTTCATAGATGCACCTGGATCAACAAGAACCTCAAAAAGTCTGTATCTACCCATGTCCACTGTAATGTAGAGGGGGCGTTTGTGCTCCATGTCTCCTAGAAGAAGGTCTTCATTTGTGAAAGTGATCCCCTGGGCTTCTTTGGAATAATGTGCCTCTCTCCATTAGCGGTTAGTTGAGCTAAGCATATTTCAGGATTAAGAATAGCCTTGATTAATGATTCCCTCATCTCTTTGGATAAGATAAGGGCATCATATATGCTTAACTTAGATGTCAACTTTCTCAGGTGAGAGAGGACATTGTAATCCACCATGGGTTGATCTTTCACAAGCATATCCATGGGTGGATCATTTTGTGGAGGGGCTTCTTGATCATCTATACCAATGACTTATTTTCTCTTATCTTGAGGTGCTACCCTAGGAGGTAGAACCTTGCCACTATGGAGGTTGACTTCAGTGATTTCTTGTGATAAGCTAGTGGAAGGTTCTTCCTACTCATCAGGCTCACCTACAGCTTCTCCTATGGGACCCTTAAAATCAGATGATTCCAAGTCTATCTCAAGAGGAAAACTCGTAGTATTTAGAGAAGGAAAGTCCAACTCTGAATCAGAAAGAGGAAGATCAGATTTGTTATAATTGTTGTTTAGACTTGAAGAGTTATCATTAGGAATAGATTTAGACAACTCATCAAAAGTGACACAGATATAATTCAAACTAGCTTTATTCCTTGATTTCTTGGATTTTGAAGGAGGTACATAGTAGAAGTCAAGCAAAGTAAGAGGGGTGAGGGATTTGATGCCCTCATCCACCGATATAAGATGTCTACTATAGGAAGAGCTAGCTGAAGTAGAGGTGCTCGTTGAAGAAGTAACTGCAATGATGGACTGGAAGCTGGGCTCGGTCAGTGGTTTTCCCTACTTAGCTATCTGGCTAGCACAGTCTGCTGCTGCTGCTGAACTTCCCCTTTCTCTGAGTTGGTTCTGGCAACTTACAACCTTCTTTGATGTTGGAGGTTTGAGCTATCTCAAGCACCTACAAGGAAATTTTTTTGATTTTGGAGACAATTTTCTTGTTGGTACGAGATAAGGAGATATCCCAACCTTCTTTGGTTTTGGAAGGATCGCAAGTATTCCCAAGGATTACCCTAATGGAACTGGATGGTTATTCCATAAGGTATTCCTTTGGGATAACTATAGCACCGGTCTTGAAGCTATGTTCAAGTTAGTCCTTGAATGTGAAGCAATCTTCCAAAACATGACCAAGCATGCGGTGGTAGGGGCAAAAGTTAGGATCATTGCTTTTGCCCACTTCCTCTGGTGTCCTAGGTTTGGTAACTAAAAATTAGGCTTCTTTAAGTTAAGAGATTCTTAAAGATCTTCTTGATTTCCTCCCTCTTAAATGAATAAGGCTTGTTAAGTTTATCCAAAAGAGTAGGTGGACCGTAGCTACCTGGAGGCAAGTATGTGTACTGCTGCTGCTGATGTGGCTAAGGAGGAGGCAGTGAAGGCTGTGGAGGCTACTGTGGCGGCAATCGGTAGGATGGCCTAGGTGGTGGTAGAGGAGGTGTAAGTGACGATTGTGGAGCATGAGGTCCCTCATATTACTCTCTGGTCGGCTGCTTCCCCTTGTCTACCACTATTACTGCCCCTGGCTTCTTCTCGTATGCTTTCTGCAGCTTCTGCTTTGTTGATTGATTTGGAAAAGGCAACTATTTGGCTACTACTTGTAAGCTAGCCACCTTGTTGATTAGCTTCTCAAAAGTTTTGATGGTGAAACCTTTGAGCATGGAGGTGATCGGGCCATGAATATTCTTTAGCAGAATTTTAATGGCATGCTATTCAGATAGCTGCGATTCACATTTCATACTCAAATTATGCCATCTGAGAATATAATCAATGAGAGATTCACTAAGGTGTTGTTGAGCCACAATGAGATCACCTACAGTCACCCTTTGTTGAGCTTCAGCAAACCTCTTGATGAAGAGTTGCTCCAACTCAACAAAAGTCTTTACTGAACTATTGGAACGTTTAATGTACCAATCAAAGGCTATACCTACTAAGCTACTGACAAAGACATGGAAGAGTAAAGAGTCACTGCCACATGCTTTACAACAACTGGCTTTGAAGTGCGCAATGTGCTGCCATGAAGCTCTTGAAAGAAGGTAGCATGAAACCCTTAGGATATGGGTAGGGTCTACCCTTTGGAACTGATGATCCTCCTCGAGCTTGAGCCAACGCTTCTCTCACTTACTGCTCAACCATGGTCTTGATGTCCTTTTCTTGTACAGAGGTACTATCCACTACCTTCCTATACACACTGGTGCTGCCCTGCTCTACTAGAGGTGTAGTCTTGGCTTGATCCAAGACATGCAACAACTCAGGTGGACCGATTTCTGCTATAATAAGATGAACTGCCAGGGTTTGGCTTTGAAGTGCCAAAACTACTGCTAGCAGGTCTTTGAGCCTCTTCTCCATCATATCTATTTTTCATCATTCTGCTTTATTTGTTGATGGAGGTGTTAGGTTGAGTAGGTTGTCTTCTTGCTCAACCACAACACCTTCCCATGTCTGCTGCTCACGGAGGAGAGAACCCTGGGTGTCTACCATATGTACCCCTACTAAATCCTCTAATAGGTCATCTTCATTTGGATCAAAATTAGCATTCTCATCATCCAAATCAGACCAAGCATATCTTAAGATTTCCTTCTTCTCCACTAGATACTGAGCTATGATGTAATCTCAGAATCGGGGCAACTGAACAGGCACAAAAATCGAGTCTGACTAGTAGTTGGATCTCTATCATGAATAGATAGGAACCTCCTCTAAAGCTACTAGAGAGCTGATCTTGTGAGTACTGCACTCACTAGAGGAAAGATACTCTTGATTGCTACTGGATCAGAGTGGATTGGTACTCTCAAGAGGATTTATGGCCATAAGGGCCATTGAACTGTCTCCTCTTCCCTCAACTGTGATTATCTCCATTTCTTGCTGTGGTGGTGGTGGTGATGGGATGACTATGTTGCCATTCTTTCCTCACCACAACTGGGGTAGAAGGTTGAGTAGGAGAGCTCAGCCTCATCATAGTAGTTGGAGTAGATGGAACAGAATCTCTTGGCCATAGCTAAATCACCAATGGAGTTTTCTTCTCCCCCGATGTGGCCTTCATGGCCTTGGTTGGAACAGTAAATGCTGGAACACGTACAGGATGTGGCAGGTGCGGAGAAGCACAGTGTGGTGGAGGAACCACTAATTCTCTCATAATAGGAGCTCTCTCTCTCTCTTATGATTTGTGGTCCCCGTGAGTAAGGTACTGTCAGTATGATCGATGCTGGTAGCACACCGATCTGGGAGTCTACAAGTGTGGAGGCTGTTGATTGTCGGTTGTACCTCTGTCGCTCTTGACTAGTAACATGAACTGATGTACGGGCCTCACGGCCTCTCACTTGTCTTCCAACACTGGAAATGATAAAAAATGCAAATCAAGCGGCGACTCACGTCATGGCTCTCTGCATAAACCGATTGAAGGCGACATACGACCTCCTCTCACTAGGTGTAAAATTGAGCTGGCGAGTCAAAGCAAAATCATCATAGCATCCTCTCTATTAGATCTCGAAAGCAGGTCGAATTGGTTTTCTATAACCAATGGGGAAACCATCCTAGGCAACTCCTCTACAATAAACTAAGTAGCTGCCTCCAACTCCCTGGCAATACGAGTGTGATACTGCTTGATCATGCGATTCTTTTTTCTTTGCTATGTCCTAGTAGGTTGAGTAGTGTAGGAACTAGACCCAACCTCAAAGGCAGGGGAGGCAATCCCTAGAATTAGGGGAACCTTCCCCTTGGAAGGAGCCAAGGAGTAGGTGCTAGCCCTGACTGGGGTAGCATGGGGAACAACTGGGAGCACTGATACTGGCACTGATACTATTGTTGTGGGAACTACCAGAACCTTCCTCTTTAGTGAGGGAATCTTTGCATCTGATGGCAACTCAACCCGAATGACCAGCTCCTGTCCAGCCACTATGCTCCTACAGATAGTCGTGAGGGTGGTCCTCTCACATGTAATCCGAGCCCCCTCAAAGCCTCGACCAAAGTGCATGAGGTGGGCATAGTTAGAGCATGGGAGGTTGGCCTAATCTAGGGTTAGATCCATCCCATGGGGAAAGGTGAACACATACTTTAGTGCTGCCATCTGAAAAACTAAGCTAATTAAACTGAAACTAAAACTGAAATTGACCGAAGCTGACTTAAAGTTTGCAATGTTGAAAAACAAATTTGAATCAGATTTCTACTTTATTGACTTTTGAATTCAGAATTAGAATTTGAAACCACACTCAACAACTTCAAAGTGTTAAATGAGGTTCAAATGAATTTAGAAGAGAGATTTTGAATTTGATTGGAAAGGAGATTTTGGAATCCATTTTCAACAAATTTTTGTATGTTGAAATTAGATTTAAGTATTTTTAGAGATTGATGCTTCCATAGGTTCATGTTTGAATTTAAACTTTCTTTGTGTTTGGAGACCCTTCCTTTAACAAATTTGGGTATGTTAAAGCAAAAGGTCAATTAATTTTGGATTTTGATTTTGAAATTTACTCACTTAGCAAATTTGGGTATGATAGGTGAGGTGTTTGAAAACAATTTTCTTCCTTTATTTGCTTGCTTGTGAATCATGTGATTTGGATTTGAAAATGAAATCTTCACTTAGCAAATTTAGGTATGCTAAATGAAGAATCCAAGTGTGATGTTGTTTTTCATGATTTTAAAAAGTGGATTCTTAATAAATTTAAGTATGCTAAGGAAGTCCAAATGTATTTTATTTTTATTTTTGTTTTTGAAAAAGAGGATTCTTAGCAAATTTAGGTATGCTAAGGGGATCTGAATGTGTTTGTTGTTTTGATGATTTTTGAAAAAGAGGATTCTTATCAAATTTAGTTATGCTAAGGAAATTCAAATGTGTTTGAGTGAATACTTCATTTAACAAATTTGAGTATGCAAAATGAAGTTCCAAAAATTTGTTTTGAGAATTTTGTTTTGAAAGTAGAAACTTCATTTAGCAAATTTGGGCATGCTAACATGAAGTTCCAAGTGTGATTTAAATTTTGTGAAATGGAGATTTCACTTAGCAAATTGGTGTGCTAAATGAAATTCCAAAATGTGTTTTGAGAATTTTTGATTTTGAAAATGGAGACTTCACTTAGCAAATTTGGGTATGCTAAAATGAAGTTCCAAATGTGTTTGAGAAATTTTTTTTTTGAAAGTTGAAACTTCATTTAGCAAATTTGAGTATGCTAGATGAAGTTCCAAAGTGTGTTTTAAATTTTTTTGAAATGGAGATTTCACTTAGCAAATTTAGGTGTGCTAAATGAAATTCCAAAATGAGTTTTGAGAATTTTTTATTTTGAAAATGGAGACTTCACTTAGCAGGGTATGCTAAAATGAAGTTCTAAATGTGTTTGAGAATTTTGTTTTGAAAGTGGAAACTTCATTTAGCAAATTTGAATATGCTAGATGAAGTTCCAAAGCGTGTTTGATTTTTTTTTATTTTGAAAATGGAGACTTTACTTAGCAAATTTTAGTGTGCCAAATGAAGTTCCAAAAATGTGTTTGAAATTTTTGATTTTGAAAATGGAGACTTCACTTAGCAAATTTGAGTATGCTAAATGAAGTTCCAAATTTTGTTAGAAATTTTTGATTTTGAAAATGGAGACTTCACTTAGCAAATTTGAGTATGCTAAATGAAGTTCCAAAGTATGTTAGAATTTTTTTTATTTTGATTGTGAATAAAACCTTCATTCAATAAATCTGGGTGTATTGAATGGAGAGGTTTCATTTGTGCTTTTAGAAAATATGATTGTTGTTGATATTATTTTTTTGGAAAGATGATTTTTGATTTTGTTTTGAAAAATAAAATCTTCATTCAATAAATTGAATGAAGAAGTTCATTTGTGCTTTTTGAAAATGTGTTTTGGATTTTATTTTTAGAAATGATTATTAATTTTGTTTTGAAAAATGGTCCAACATATAACAATCATAAGGATTGTGTGATGAGAAACTTTATGCAAACATTTTATTATGTGCATTTTGAAAAAGTGCTTTTGAAAAGTAAGATTTTTATGAGGGATTCATTTTTTTTTGGAAAGAACCTTACCTTACCATAAAAATGATAAGGAGGAAGTCTTTAATTATTATTTTTATTAAATTTTTATTTTGACCTATTGGGGAACCTAATATGGGTTTTAAGACCTACACGTAGTGAGATCCTAAAACTTAAAGGATGTAGGTTAGCTTAGCTTAAGGATGAAATAAGCTAAGTGCCAATGGAAAAGAAAGATAGTCTCGGACCCATATGAAATATGAATCTACTATCGATACTTGAAGACAACGATCATTTACCAAAGATGAAGAAAGGAACTATCCCCAGTGGAGTCACCAAAAAAAATCTGTGGTGAAAGTTTCTCGTATACTTCCATCTTCAATCTATGTGGATAAAATGAAGATAAAATTATGCTCATTGCATTTGGACACCACGGAGATCCACATATATTCTTATTAGGGTGATCGGGTATGACATTGGGGAGAGGTACTATCTCGAAAGATAGAAGTCACCACCCTACAATGGACCTAATCACTTGAATAAGGACTCCTAAGGAGAATAGGTCTGCATATGTACCAGAGACTCTTCCCTTACTTTACATTGAAAAGTAAAGTAGGGTTTATTTTAAACCGAGTTCATTAATTTCCCTATGGAGGTAAGCCCCCATAGTTAATTACATCTTAAGGAATGAGATTCCTTAAGAATACTCTCGATTAAGGCAAATGATCATTATCATCGAAGATTTTGAAGGTTAGACTATCAATCAACTGATTTAATTTGGAAGATCAAATGGAATTGCTCAAAGGGAGAGAGTTATTATCAAAGCTAAAGGAAGATTAGTAGAAGATTCTCATGATGCTAGGAAACCTAGCGAGCATCTCAAACTATCCTATGGTTGGGCTTTACATTTTTGAAATTTAAAAAGGATTTATTTTTTTGAGTTGAATTTTTATTAGAAATCTAAGACTTATAATTCCATGATGTAAGGTCATGGAAATGCCTAAGAGGTGAGGATTTATGCTTATAGCCTTGAAGGGAAATAACAACCTCAAAACCTAAATCTAGGGAGCTTTGGTGAGGGCCAAAGCATGACCTAAATCTAAGGTGAAATGGGCATATGGTTTACCTCCACAAGAGAGGATAAACCACTCGACTGTTGGACTTACAACCGCTTGGGAGTGGCCGCCAACTAACTCCTCCTACAATTTTAAATACATGTTAGCAAGTCAGATGCTTATCCAAGATAACTAAGTTGTTGTTTATTTAGAAAGAGACTAAGTCCTTAAACTCACTCCTTAAGAGACTAGATCATGTACGGGCATGAGTAATGACCTAAATCTAATGCAAATTTTTATTATATTTTATTTTTATTTTGGACTATTGATTTGACACAGGCTTATAGGATTCATATGCCTAATACATGAGAAATTGGATTATGGGCCAAAATCAGAAAGAAAGGAGGTGAGTTTCCACCATGATTGTCAAAGGTCAAGCCAAGTTCCTTAGCATGGGTGGAAGCCATCCAAATCAAAGTAAAATAATATACTTTTGTGCATGATGTTAGAAAGAAAGTACAACATTCAGCTAAGGGGTTGCTAATTCTTTTATCTTGATTTATAACCTAGGATTTTAAGTGAGGTTATGAGTTGTTTATCTTTATCTTTGAGTTGATTAAATTGAGTAGAAAATTTATTTTTTCCTAAGAGCCTAATCGCATCAGGCCATACATCAAAGCAAAGAAGAAACTAGGAAAATATGTCATCTTAGTGCACAAGCTAAACAAACATCAATGAATTTATAAAGCTAGCACAAAAGAATAAAATGTCCAAGTGTGGTTGGGCTCCACCACACAAACCCGAAAAGAAAATATGGGTAGTCAAGCTCTACCTTTATATAACCCAAATTACACATGAATTAATTACAATCAAAAATGAATTCTTGTTATGGGGGATCCTCATTTCTTCATTCTTCTTTCTTTCTTTTTTTACTTGGTTGGAATGTGGTTTGCTCCAAGGCTTCACATGGTAGATAAAACATATTCTTATAACCTATGTTCATCCTAATCCCCCATAACATTCATTCCAAATCCTAATTGCAAAATTACATGAAAAGGGAAAGTAAATCTAACTAAAACCTACAAAATAGAGATTAGCTTAACAAACCATACAATCTCAAGCATGTATATGAATAAATTGGACTTAGCACCCCACACATGGGTAACCAAGTCCACCTAGCCTAATCTGGATTATCCTTAGGGGTATAAGCACCTTTACAGCAAAAAGTAGTTTTATATTTTTATTACAGTGCCCCTTAAGCACAATCTCTTACAGAAGACATGGTTAAACTAAGATCGCCCTACCATTCACGCACATACACACTAACATCCAAACTAAAACATTACATCACAAAATAAAAGCAAAGCATCAAACCATGCACCGCCCTAACCTAAAGCTAGAAGTGGTGACTTAGTCTAATGTGTGTGCTTTTTAAGGTTTGTGTGGTATGTCCTAATTAGGCTTTTAGGGTTAGAATTTTCTAAGTGTAAAAGTTCAACTTAGAGGGTGGTTTCATTCAAGGATTTAGTTGATTTGGTTGATTTTATTTAATGATTTGATTTTGTTTGAATGATCCTATAATTAATTACTAAATTATGAAGAGTAGAAAAAGAGAAGAGAACTTCTCTTTCCTCCTAACCCTAAGTAATTTCTAAGGTAGATTCATGTTTAATTTTGTTTAGTGAATTTTTATTATGTATTTTAATTAATCTAGGTTTAGAACAACTCTAAACAAACCTATTCAAAGATAAATGCATTTAAGATTAAGTAAAGTGAATTACTATTCATAAGACACACAATACTTTATTTCTTTCCAGCATGTGTAACATGAATATGGATGAATCCTAAGCATATCTATACATGCAAATGGAAGTATTTTAGCACACCATAATGATGAATGCTAAGAGAGTTTTTTTAAAGAAATTTGAAATGTTTCATGTATGCATGATTTTATTAAGTAGAAAAGAGTAATTCTTTTATCCATCATTCATATGCACATGTACATGTATGAAAGGCATAAGTGAGTACGACACTATTATTAGCATGAGGGGTGTAAGGTACAAGACCTACTTAGGGCTACTTAAAGCCTCGCAATCCCAGGATTATTTAGGCTAATATACCACTTTCCTTAAATACATATGCATGTATAAAAGAAAGATGCAAAAGTTTATATTTGTTTGTTTGATTTGTTTGTGAGTCACTATAGCACCCAAGAGGGAGGGGGAGTGAATTAGGCGATATTAAAAATTTTAAAGTTAAATCTTAAATTTTAAGTTTTAATAGAAAATTTATTTTTGATTTTATAATGACAAGATACAATTCTTAATGCAGCAAAAATAAAAATACAGTAAAGTAAAGAGAGACAATAGGCATATTTTTTATGTGGCCAAACCCCAAAATTGACCCACCACTAGCCACCCGTGGGTAGGAATCCACTATTCCAGTTACGTATTTATATACTCCTACTCTTGGGACGAATACAGCCCACAATAATGTATACTCTCCTACAAAGTGAGTATAACCCTAATATAAATTTTACTGACACAAAAGAAAAATACAAAATAATAAATTTTGATAAAATAAATCTCTCACAAATATACCAAGCTATCAATTCAAAAAAAATGATCTCACAACTTATAAATGATCACTTTACAACTTAACAATTTGGCAAGATAAAATGCTCACTTAATATTGATAAGAAATAATAAAATAAATATCTTAAAGTGATCTTACTAAGAAGTTTATGTTATTACAATTTGTGGACTAATATAAAAATGATTTCAAAATAAACTCATAATATTCTTTTGCACAATAAATAAATTTCAGTAAGGAATAATTTATTTTATTTTAACCAAAAGGATTCTTTCAAATAATGCTAATGATCACAAAATACTTAAATAAAATGAGTATATGATAGATCTAAGTAGGCTAGTAAGCTTTTAATTAAAAAGAGAGATTTACCAAATATAAAAATAATTTCAGCATAATAATTTAATATAAACTGCTTAAAATATACTTCTAAAATAGATCTAAGAATAAATGATCTTTCAAAATAAGACTAATGAAGAAATATTTCAAGAAACCAAAAGAAATTTGTAGGAAGTTAAACATTTTAACAAGTTGAAATAAATCCTACAAACTATCACAAGAGTTTTTCACAAAAAAATGATTGAATAAACTTTGATGTGAAAAACATAGAATTTGATGTCCAAAGACTAATCCACCAAAAAGTATAAATATGAAAGAATCAATAGACGGTGAAAATAGTATGAATAACAAAAAAGGGATTAAGATCATGAAAATAAACTCAAGTAATTTGAGAAAGCTTACTTAGATGAAGATGTTGAAGCTTCCAAACCAAGGATTTGATCTTGCAAAATTTGGAGAACACTTGAAAGGAAAATCTAGGAAATTTTCTCTTAGATTTGCTGGAGGGATTTTGAGTTTGAATGAGGAATACTTTCATGAAGAGAATGAGAGCTATTTATAGGCAGCAAGGTCATTTTGAATTATTTCAAAAAATATATTATTCTAACACCATTTTATCATATAATAATTTAATATTCAATAAAAATATAATTTATATTAAATAAATATTAAATTTAAACTACCAAATTTGGCTATTCACATGGGCAAGTAAAAAATAATTAAATATGACTCTTAATATATTCAAAACATGTATCATGCATTCATTATTAAAATCAACTAATGTTTGAAAAGTCATATTAAATTCAATTTTAATCAAACGTGGGTCATGTAACCTATCAAATTAAAGGAAAAATCTAAGGAATCCATTGGAGATGAAATCAGATATAAATTCCTTGATTATAAAATGACTTTGGCTAAAATACAAAATTCCACATATTTTTGTTAATTTTGAAATATGACATTTAGGGTACTTAATTAAGTTTGGATTAAAATTGGTTAATGGGTTGGATTTTGATTTCCTTAAGCTACTTAGGTTATTGAATACCTAAGCGCCTAACCCAAATGAATTGGTTAAGTTCTGGAATGTTTTGGAAATTTTATCAAGTTAATTAAGTAGGTGATTAGTGGATTAGCCCTTAATTAAGTTTGGATTAAGGAAGGAAAGGGGTTTAGGGAATCAATTAGGGAAAATTCCCCAAACCCATTCCATAAACCTCTTCTCTACTTAAGCAAGGCATAATTAACTTAATAAAGGACTGAACCACTATTCATATACTTAATTACCCTTAATTACATAATGAGAGTGATTAAGGATTCATTAATTCATTTTCCTAATTAACTCATCAATAAATCTCAAGAAAATTAGGAGAGGTAGAGGTCATCCCACTAAATGCATCTAAGAAATTTAAAATGAATTAATGAAGTGATTAGAGAGTAATTAGGGTTAATAAGTTTTCATAAAAACCCTAATTAAGGAAAATGTATTTTTCAAAATTCATTAGAAATAATTTTAGTAAATTTCATATTGAATTATCTTCACATTGCATTTTACTTTGTATTTTTCTCATTTTTATACATTTAGTTATGTTATTTTGAAGTTTTTGTATTTATCTATTAATTAAATCCTTAAATATATGACTAATCTCGACGCCACATGGACCGCTAACGCGGCATGTGCTTTCCACGTGGAATGATGGGATTCATCACTTTAAGTTATCACATCGCAATGCCACATCAGCGGCGGTGCTACGCTTTCTCCTCACCCATCCCATCAAAGATCGAACGGTTGAGATCGAGCCCGCGGTTCTTAAGGTATGAATCAAGGGATCTTACGGGTTGATCATGGCCATCCATCTAAAATGCACGGATGGATTACCCATGATCCATCCCTGAGCTCGCCTATGGGAGAGGGGAACTGTTCATTTTCTAGGGCAAGATCTGAGCTCGATTGAGCTCAAATTCAGCCCATGCCAACATGACGTAAGTACAAGTAAATCCATCAGTCAAATTCTCATGAGGTGAAACTTTCTTTCAAAAAGGACCAATAAAAATCTACCCTAAGCTCAATTTTGAATAGTACCTCAGGAGGCTATCGCTCGAATCCATCGAGGTAGCTTCGTCTAGTAGAGACGAAGCCCTGTTGAAGATTTGAGTCTTTGGTATTTGGTAGATCTCCCTATGGACCAAGGTGCTCCTCCTAAGCTTGCAACCTTGATCAAAGTCCCACCTCCCTTTTATTTGGAGCTTGAAAGAAGGTTTGGATGAGTTTGATTAGGTTCCCTCAGACTGCTTGCAAGAGGAATTGGATTGATATTGTGTATTGGATGAGTTGGAAATTTTCTTAGCCTCCCCTATTTTGATTTGAAGGAATCCAAAAATGGAGAATGCCAAATGCTTCAGGATTACATTGAGGGTGCTTGGGATGCTTACCTTAGGTCTCTCAGTTAATCGAGTGTGAGTGTGTGCAATTCAAGTGGAATTAGGGGGAGTATATCTCCCCCTAGGTGGATCGAACGGTCGAGCTTCCCTTTGCTATTTTGATCAAATTCATGAGATGGAATGAGTTTTTTAGGCTGTTAGGCTTGTAAATGGTTCATTTTGGCCAGAGGGAGGTAGTGGAGGAGTGTCATGTGTTGATTTTAGGTGGGGGAGGGATTCCCATGTGCTTATTTTCAAGTAAGTGGTCGGTTTGGCCTTTGGGTTGGTTTTGGCTGACCAAAACCCATTGGGTCATATGTACCATCCTCATTAGTGACCATTTGGTCCACTAAGAGGATGACAAGTGTCCATGAAAAGAAATTGACCAAATTCCAAGTGGTTTTGATTTTGGGTTACCCTATGGCCTAAGGGTAAAATGGTCATTTGGCTTTGATTTAAGTTTTAATATGTTTGGTATGATTGAAAAATGGGTTGGACCAAGTTTCAATGAATTTGGAATTGATTTGATATGATTTGACTCATGTTATCGATTTAGGTAAAAATGGGTCAACTTGGGTCAAGTTGGCCAATTGGTCAAATTGGATCAAATCAAGGGTTGCATCAAGTTCATATGATCATTTGAAATGTTTTGGCATCATTGATTTGGTTCAATTTGATTTATATTTGGATTTGATTCATTTGATTTCAATTAGGTCAAATGGGTCAAGTTGACCAATTTGGGTTAGGCCATAGATTGGTTTAGATTTAGTTGGTCATTTGAAATGATTTGGTATCTTTGTTTCCAATCAATTTTGGTTTGGTTTGATTTTGGTTCAATTTGATCTTTTAGGTCAAGTTGGGTTCATGGTCAATTAGGCTAGGTTGGCTCTAGTTGGCCATTTGAGGCTTTGGTCAAGTTCAACAAGTGATTTAGAATGAACTTGACCCATTGATTTCAATCAATTTAGCTTAGATCAAGTTTTGATACATTCTGACTTTTTAGATCAAGTTGGGTCAAGTGGCTTAAATGAGCTTGCTCAAGTTCAAACATTGATCATGAATTGGTTTTGATCAATGGTTTTAATCAATTTGGCCTATGGTAGATTTTGGCTAGTTTAGGTTTTATTTTGGCTAAATATTGACTTGGTCAACCCTTAGGTTTGACTTGGTTTGGCCCAATTTGAGTGATTGATCATCTTATGATGATTGTTGCTCACAATGTGGGGCTTAGATGGGCTTAGTTCAATCCAATCTGGTTAGGATTATAATTTGGCTCATAACTTTAGGTCACTTTGGGTCAAGTAAGCCTAAGTGAGTAAATTGGCTTGATTCAAGTTTGGTTGAACTCACATATGGACTTATGATTGAAATATAAATCTATTTGCAAGTACTTTGAAGTCAAATGGGTTTTGATTCATTTGATAATTTCAAATTCAAAGGGTGAACATGAGTTTGTCTTGGGTTTGATTTTTGAATTTAGTTTTGGTTTGATGATTGAAGTTTATGTTTATATTTGGATTCTTGATTGAAGGATTGATTAAATCATGAAGAAAAATCAAGGGTTTGGCTTGATTTGAGTTTGATTTGGCTAAGTTCAAGAATTTTACTTGAAAGGCTTAGGTTGAATTTTGGTTGAATTTGACTTTGAGTTTTGAGTTTCATTTTGGATATTTGAATTTATATTTCATTTATATATGTGAATATAAATGAGAATATAAATGGGCTATGAGAAAATTTCTTGAATTTGAATTGATTTAGATTTGATTTGAGCTAAGTCCATAAGAGGGAATCAAAGGGCTTAGGAAAGATTTTTTGGGAATTTGGATTTGATTTTTGGATTTAGTTTGATTGATTTGAATTTATTTTTCATTTATATATGCGAATATAAATGAGAATATAAATTGGTTGTGAGGAAATTTCTTGAATTTGAATTGATTTGGATTTAATTTGAGCTAAGTCCATAAGAGGGAATCAAAGTGACTTAGGAAATATTTTTTGAATTTGGTTTGTATTTTGAATTTGAAGCATAGGTTTCAATCATTTGGAATTGATTCATGATTTGAGAAAATCCATTGAATTGATTCAGGGTTTGATTTAGAGTTGAAGTTGATATGAGTTTGGAGTTTTGACTTGGAAGAAGGAAGCGAGGATTTGGTTCAAGCTATAGGGTGGGCAAATTTTCTAACACCCCTATGGCATAACCTATTCCTATGGATAACTCTTCTAAGTTCTATGGTTAGGTTAAATGTTCACCAAATCATTGAAAGTATCTTAAGACTAAGGAAACTCATAGTGTCTAAGAGAAGTCCTATGCCTAAGATGGAGGGGTTGAGAGCTCATCCTAAAAATGAGTTCAACAACTTAGTTAGCCTTTAAGGTTGAAGTTTTCTAAGTCTGAAAGAATTCAACTTAGAGTGTGGTTTCATTTAAGTGATTTAGTTGATTTAGTTAATTTTATTTATTGATTTTATTTGGTTTAAATAAACCTACAATTAATTAATAAGTGTTATAGAGAGAGAAAAAGAGAAGAGGACTTCTCTTTTCTCCCTACCTTAAGTAATTTTTAAGGTAAATTCATTAATGATTTTTGTTTATTGAATGTTTTATTATGTGTTTTAATTAATCCTAAGTTTAGATGGACTCTAAACAAACCTATTCAATAAGAAAGGCATTTTAAGACTAATTAAAGTGAATTACTATGACAAAACACACAACACTTTATTTCTTTTCAACATGTGTAACATGCATATGGATGAATCCTAAGCAGATCTATACATGCAAATGGAAGTGTTAGCATACCTTGATGGTGAAATGCTAAGAGAAGTTTTTTAGGGGAATTTAGATTCTTCATAATGCATAAGTTTGTTGAGTAGAAAAGAGGGAGATCCTTTTATCCATTATTTAAATGCACACTTACATGTATGAAAGACATAAGTGAGTACATGCCATTGTTCTATTCCAAGGGTATAAGGTACAAGACCTTCTTAGGGCTACCTAAAGCCTCGCAACCCCAGGATGTCCAGACTAATATATCGCTTTTCTTAAATACATGTGCATGTACAAATAGAATTGCATGGAAAAAGAATCATGCAAAAAGTTTATGTTTGTTTGTTTGACTTATTGGTTGTGTAATTAACATGTGCCAATATGAAGATCCCTGTTGACCTCATTTTTAGGTTGAGCTCTCAACCCCTCCATCATAGACATAGGACTTCTCTTAGACTTTCAGAGTTCATTAGTCTTAGGACACATCTAGTGATTAGGTGGACACTCAACCTAGCCCTAAAGACTTAGAAGAGTTAGCCATAAGAATAGGTCATGCCTTAGGGGTGTTAGGAAAATTTGCCTACCCTTAGCTTGAACCACTCCTCACCTTCCTTCCTTCAAGTCAAACTCCAAATCAATCTTATTTTATTTTCTCCAAACTCAAATCAATGCCACATGATTGAAATCCATGACTGAAACCCATGAATGAAATTTCAAATTCCAAATTTTTCTTAAGTCCTTAATCCTCTCTTAAGGACTACCCAAAATCATCTCCAAATCAATTCAAACTCATGAGATTTTCTCATAACTCATTTATATTCTCATTTATATTCACATATATAAATGAAATATAAATTCAAGCTAATCAAATCAAACCCAAAATTCAAATTTCAAATTTAAAATTATTCTTAAGTCCTTAATCCTCTCTTAAGGACTTAGCCAAAATCATCTTCAAATCAAATCAAATCCTTGAAATTTTCTCATAATCCATTTCTCATTTATATTCACGTATATAAATAAAATATAAATTCAAATCAATCAAACCTATTCCAAAATTCAAAATTCAAAATCTTTTCTAAGTCCTTTAAATTTCCTCTTAAAGACTTAGCCTAGATTATGATCAAATCACTTCAAATTCATGAAATTTTCTCATAACCCATTTATATTCTCATTTATATTCACATATATAAATGAAATATAAATTCAAACAATCAAAACCACTTCTAAAAATCAAACTCAAACTCATTCAAAATCCAACCTAAGCCTTTCAAGTCAAAATCTTGAACTTAGCCAAATCAACTACAAATCAAACCAAACTCTTAATTTTCCTTCATGATTCAATCAATCCTACAATCATGACTCCAAATATAAATACAAACCTCAATCACTTAACCGAAACTTAATTCAAAAATCAAGCCAAAATCCATTTCATGTTCACCCTTTGAACTTGAAATTTTCAAATGAATCAAACCCCATTTAACTTCAAACCACTTGCAAATGGATTTATATTTCAATCATAAGTCCATATGTGAGTTCAATCAAACTCAAATCAAGCTTTGACCAAGCCATTTGACCCACTTAGGCTCACTTGACCCAAAGTGACCTAAAGTACCTTATGAGCTAAATTCTAATCCTAACCAAATTGGATTGAATCAAACTCACCTATGCCTCTCATCATGATCAACAATCATCATGAGATGATCAATCACTTGAATTGGGTTAAACCAAGTCAAACCTAAGGGTTGACCATGTCAACACTTAGTCAAAATGAAACCCAACATAGCCAAAATCCACCATAGGCCAAATTGATTGAAACCAATGATCTAAGTTCATTCATGACCAATGTTTGAACTTGACCAAGTCAACATTTGAGTCTAACCTAGCCCAATTGGCCACTTGACCCAAGTTGACCCAACTTGACCTAAAAATTCAAAATGTGTCAAAACTTGATCTAAGCCAAATTGATTGAAACCAATGGGTCAAGTTCATTCCAAATCACATGTTGAACTTAACAAAAGCCTCAATTGGCCAACTAGACCTAACCTAGCCCAATTGACCATGAACCCAACTTGACCTAAAGGGTCATGTTGAGAAAAATTCAAACTTAACCATAATTGATTAGAAACAAAGATACCAATCCACTTCATATGACTAACCAAACCTAAATCTACCCATGGCCTGGCTTAAATAGGTCAAATGGGTCAAATTGGTCAACTTGACTCATTTGACCTAAATGAAGTCATATGAACCAAATTCAAACCTAAACTAAATTGAATCAAACCAAAGCCACCAAAACATTTCAAACGGTCATATGAACTTGACCCAACCCTTAGTTTGACCCAATTTGACCAATTGGTAAACTTGGCCCAAGTTGACCCATTTTGACCTAAATGGGTCAACATGAGCTAAACCATACCCAATGAACTCCAAATCCAATGAAACTTGGTCAAAAATTAGCCAAATGACTATTTTACCCCTAGGCCATAGAACAAATTTTGATCTAATCCATGAGAAATTTGGTCAATTCTTCTTAATACCTACTTGATACTTTCCTAATAGGTCAAGTAAATCCTAAGGAGGGTAGTGCACCCAACCCAATCGGTTTGGGTCAGCCCAACTCCACCATATGGCCACACCGAGCACATGGCTTGAAATGGCCACATGGCAAACCTCTTCCCACTTATTTTAAGCATATGTCTACTCCACTAATCCATTCCCTAGATTAAAACAAAGTCAAGGATAGCCTAAACAGCCTATCAAACCCACTGCCTAAGATCAATTGGATCAAAATGGCTCCTCCCTTCACGGTTGTCATTTTCCAAAGGGGGAGATATACTCCCCCTAATTCTTTTGAATCTTCACTGGCCCATTATCGATTTAGTAAGAGAGAGTCATAGGAGCCATTTGCAAGAGTTCCTAAGCTCTCTAGAGAAAATTGAATTGGCCATTTCTAAGTTTTTCTTAAGTGAAAATATGGGAGCTCCACTGATTTCTCAACTTTCACTACACTCAAATTCAACCAAATTCCCTTTGCACACTCCATCAGAGAACCCAATCGAGCTTTCCTAAGCTCTCTTCCAAGCTCCAAAGGCAAGGGGAGATCCACTTCAATCAAAGCTGAGCTCACTAGGAGGAGGAGTTGGTCCATAGAGCTAAAACTTTCACTAAAGCTTCGTCTCAACCAGACGAAGCTTCTCCAATGGAATCGAGCGTTGGTGAGGTTATACATTTTGTGATCACTAAACTCAATGTGGTGTGGAGCTTTGTGAAAGAAATTTAAATGGCATGAAGTTTCAACTATTAGATGTGTTTTCCATTAGGTTTAGATGGTGTGTGTAAAATTTCTTCCCAATCCGAGCTCAATCGAGCTCGAAGCATGGCCTTAAGCATGGACGGACTCCATGGCTCACATGCAATGGCAGGGACGGATCTTTGGCCATCCATCCACACATTTTGGATGGACGAAGATTAAATCACATTTTTATATCCTATTTTATCCTCCCGATTTGTGGATGACTCGCCCATCCGATCCTTGATCGATGGTCGAATATGAGCGCCACTGCCACGTGGCGCTACGATGTGACATTTTAAAATGTGAATCAGGGTGTGATAGGTTTAAAGTGCAGCCACATCAATTGCATGCGTGGCACACCGTAGGATTAAGAAATTAATTAAGGTTTAAATAATTGTTAATTAATTACCTAAACTTCTAAAATTCATATCTCAACCTAAAAAATCAAAAAATATGAAATAAATTGCATTAGAAAGATAATTGAACATAGAATTCTTTCTAGCATGTTTGTTGCCAATCGACGGGCAGCCCTAAGTCGGGTTTGATTTGTTGCCCAAAGCAACCGATCACCCTAATGGTCTTTTATAGTGGAAGATGTGAGTCCCCAGCTTTCTTCCCCTCAATTGATCATTGCAGACCGAAAGGCACTCCTTTGGTTGGATAGTTCTCCCATTGACCGAAAAGCTACTCCCTTTGGTTCAGTAAATCTGAGGTAGGTCTAGGCTTCTATAAGCTCTTTCTCAGTTTGATCCATCGCAAACCAATGGAATCTATCAAAATAAATAAATATAAAAATGAAATCAATCTTGACTATCTTTGAGTTGATCTAAGTCCACCAACATATTTAGTCAATAAGAACCGGGTTTCAATCGTTGCCTTCTTTAATAGATTACCCCAACAACTGGTCTACTTTGGAGGATGTAAGTCTACTATACTTTCTTCCTAGTACAGCTGTTTCATACTAAAAGGAATCCCTTTGGTTGGCTATTCCTACTATGTGTTTAGTAGACTACCTCTTTGGATTGGTAAATCTGAGTTAGGTCTTGGCCTCCATGGCTCCTACTTAGTACAGTCCATCGCAAACTAGCAGGGTTCATCTCAAAATTCAAACCTAATAAAAATTGAAACAAATTCAACCCTCTCCCCCAATAGGAGATTTCTCATCAGTGAGATTCAAATCAAATCACACCACACCTAATGGGCACCCTTTGTTGACCTCATTTTTAGAATGAGCTCTCAACCCCTCCATCTTAGACATATGACTCTTCTTAGAATTTAAGAGTTCCTTAGTCTTAAGACACATCTAGTGATTAGGTGGACACTCAACCTAGCCCTAGAGACTTAGAAGAGTTAGCCATAGGAATAGGTCATGCCTTAGGGGTTTTAGGAAAAATGCCTACCCTTTAGCTTGAACCATTCCTCACCTTCCTTCTTTCAAGTCAAACTCCAAATCAATTCTATTTGATTTTCTCCAAACTCAAATCAAATCCATGATTAAAATCCATGATTGAAATCTATGATTGAAACCCATGATCAAAATCCATCAAAAATTTCTAAGTCTAAATTTTGCCTAAGTCCTTAATCTTCTCCTAAGAACTAAGCCAAAACCATGACCAAAATCATGTCAAATCTTTGAGAATTTCTCATAATTAATTTATATTATTATTTATATTCTCATATAAAATGAAATATAAATTCAAACCAATCAAACTAAACTCAAAATTACAAATCAATTCATAAAAAGTTTCCTAAGTCCCTTAATATTTCATTAAAGGACTTATCCAAAATCTTGATCAAACCAATTCAAACTCATGGGATTTTCTCAAAACTCATTTATATTCACATATATAAGTGAAACATACATATAAATCAATCAAATCAAGTCCTCAAATTAAATTCCCAATCTAAAAATTTTCTAAGTCCCTTAATTTTCCATGAAAGGACTTATCCAAAATCTTGATCAAACCATTTCAAATTCATGGGATTTTCTCATAACTCATTTATATCCTCATTTAGATTCACATATATAAATGACATATAAATATAAATCAATCAAACCAAATTCAAAAATTCAAGCTTCAAACTCCAAAAATTTTCTAAGTCCTTTAAATTCCTTCTTAATTAACTTAGCCCAAATCATGATTAAACCACTTCACATCCTTGAAATTTTCTCATGATCAATTTATATTCTCATTTATATTCGCATATATAAATGAAATATAAATTCAAACAATCAATTCTGATTCGAAAAATCAAACTCAAATCAACTCAAAATCCAATCTAAGTCTTTCAAGTCAAAATCTTGAACTTAGCCAAATCAATTTCAAATCAAGCCAAACTCTTGATTTTCTCTCATGATTCAATCAATCCTACAATCATGAGTCCAAATATAAATACAAAAGTCAATCACTTAATCAAAACCAAAGTCAAAAATCAAAGCCAAAATCCTTTCATATTCTTCCTTTGAATATGAAATTATCAAATGGGTTAAAACCCATTTGACTTCAAACCAGTTATAAATGGATTTATATTTCAATCATGAGTCCATATACAAGATCACTCAAACTCAAATCAAGCTTTGAACAAGCCATTTGACCCACTTAGGCTCACTTGACCCAAAGTGACCTAAAGTACCCTTATGAGCCAAATTTTAATCCTAACCAAATTGGATTGAACCAAACTCATATATCACTCTCATCATGATCAAAAATCATCATGGGATGATCAATCAAACAAATTGGGTCAAACCAAGTTAGACCTAAGGGTTGACCAAGTCAACACTTAGCCCAAAATGAAACCTAACATAGCCAAATTCCACCATAGGCCAAATTGATTGAAACCATTGATCTAAGTTCACTCATGACCTATGTTGGAACTTCACCAAGCAAACATTTGAGCCTAACCTAGCCCAATTAGCCACCACAAGTTGACCCAACTTGACCTAAAAAGTTAAAATGTGTCAAAACTTGATCTAAGATAAATTGATCCAAACCAATGGGTCAAGTTCATTCCAAATCACTTGTGGAACTTGACCAAAGCCTCAATTGGCCAACTAGACCCAACCTAGCCCAATTGACCTTAGACCCAACATGACCTAAAGGGGTCATGTTGAGCCAAATTTGAACTTAGCCAAAATTAATTAGAAACAAAGATACAAATCAACTCCATATGACTAGCCTAACCTAAACATACCCTTGACCTACCTCAAATAGATCAAATGGGTCAAATAGGTCAACTTGGCCCATTTGACCTAAGTGAAGTCATATGAGTCAAATTCAAAACCATACCAAATTGAACTAAACCAAAGCCACCAAAACATTTCAAATGGTCAAATGAACTAGACCCAACCCTTGGTTTGACCAATTGGACCAATTGGTCAACTTGACCCAAGTTGACCCATTTTGACCTAAATGGGTCAACATGAGCCAAACCCTATCAAATGAATTCCAAATCTCATGAAACTTGGTCAAACCTAGTTTCTCACGTACCCAACATATCCAAAGTAAAAAATTAGAAAAATGACCATTCTACCCCTAGGCCATAGAACAAATTTTGACTTAATCCATGGGTAATTTGGTCATACCCTCTTCATATTCACTTGAGGCTTTCCTAAAAGTTCAAGGGGACCTAATGAAGAGTGGTGCACCCAACCCAATGGGTTTGGGTCAGCCCAATTGGTCCCAAGATCAAATTCGACCCCATGGGTCAAAATGGCTAATTCAAAATCCCTCTTCCACTCAAATTCAAGCACATGGGAGGTTGGAAATCCACTCAAGGCCTCAAACCGACCATTTGCACACTCCTAATAGCTCAAACAGGCTTCCCATTGTCATCAATTGGATTAAAATAACACAATGGCTTATGACCATCTGATCCTTCAAGGGAGATATACTCTCCCTAATTCAATCTGAATTATGCAATTCCACATTCGATTGTGTACTAGAGAGAGTAAGGAGCCATCAAAGAGTGATCCCTAGCTTCCTATAGCTCTAGCCATTTTCCTATCCTCAATTTTTGAATAGTGAGTATAGGGGAGGAAAATTGAAGAGCTAACTTTCTCCATACTCAATTTCCACCAAAGTCCCTTTGCACACTTCATTAGAGAGGCAAGTCGAGTGCACCAGGCTCTCTTTTAAGTTCTAAGGCAAGAGGAAGGCTAGCTCGATCAAGGCCATAAGCAACCTGAGGAGGAGTTGGTCCATAGAGCTCTACACTCAACTTCAAGAGCTCAAACTCTCAACAAAGCTTCGTCTCAACCAGACGAAGCTTCTCCAAGGGAATCAAGCACTGATGATCACCTTTGATAAGGTATGCCAATTTTCGACCAGTAAACTCAATGTGGTATGGAGCTTTATGAAAGAAATTTTAATTCCAAAGAGTTTTGACCATTATATGTGTTTGTACCCATGCTTAGATGGTGTGGGTTGATTTCCAATCCAATCCAAGCTCAATCGAGCTCAGATCATGGCTACAAAGGTGGACAATCTCCATTTTTTGTAGGAATTGGTAGGGATAGATCTATGGCCATCCATCAGCGCATTTTGGATGGATGGCAGAGATTAAACATGCATTTAGAAAATCCTTTTATCTATTTTAAAACTATTGGGAGATCTCTGACCGTCCGATCTTTGATCGGACGACCGAGATCAAAGTGCATCCGCCGTCAACCGCCTTTCAGATTTGACAACTTAAGTGAGAGGCTCACTACACGACGCATATAAAGTGTGCTGACCACTACCGCCACGTGCCGCGTCGTGAGCTATAGCATTAGTTAGGGATCTTTAATTAATTCTAATTAATCTAGGGATCTTCTAAAATTTATAACTCTCTCAATAAAATTCAAAAAATATAAAATAAAACTATAGAAAGATAATTCAACCTAGAATATTTTAAAATTAATTTCAATGGGATTTGAATTATAATTTTCTTTGATTTTTAGTTTTATTGGAAACTTTATTTTGCTAAGTACCTTTTAATTAAGCCTCTGATTAATCCCAAACTTCTTGGATATATTTTAGGGAATGACTTCTACCTCTCCTAATTTTTTTGGGATTTATTAAAGGTTAATTAGAAGAATTGCATATGGGTTTCTTAATTACCCTCCTTATATAATTAAGGATAATAAAGGTGTGATTAGTACTTTTAATCCATGAATAAGATTGATTAATGTCATATCTATTGGCTTAATGAGCCACATGTTCAATCCGATCAATTTTGATGATAACAAACGAATGCTTAAATGTTCTAATGAATATTTTTATATGTTTTAGATATATGAATTGCTAATTACATATCCAATACATCTCATAATATATTTGAGGAAATTACAAGAGTAGAAGAATGAAAGATAGATCAAATTGGATAATGTGAAGCTCAAAATATAATATTTTATGTTATATGCATTTATTCATTGGCATGAATCAATTTGCTCACAACGTAACATATTATTTTAATGAGGTTAATTTATATAAATCTCTATCTAATTAACATTCAATTATATGTTTCATACATAGCATTTGAATTGTCAAAATAATAAATGATAATGACTATTAAGTGTAATTATTTTATTTACTTAATATAATTAAATATTTTAATATAATTTGAAGGTTATATAATAACTAACATATATATGATTATATATAAATTATATCAAAATATTTAAATGTCACATGTCAAAATTAACAAAAAATATATGAAATTTTGTATTTTAGCCAAAGTCATTTTATAATCAAGAAATTTATATCTGATTTTATCTCCAATGGATTCCTTAGATTTTTTTTCCTTTAATTTGATAGGTCACATGACCCACGTTTGATTAAAATTTAATTTATTATGACTTTTCAAACATTAGTTGATTTTAATAATGAATGCATGCTACATGCTTTGAATATATTAAGAGCCATATTTGATTATTTTTTACTTGTCCATGTGAATAGCCAAATTTTGGCTGCTTAATTTAATATTTATTTAATATAAATTATATTTTTATTGAATATTAAATTATCACATGATAGCATGAGGTTAGAATGATATATTTTTTTGAAATAATTCAAAATGACCTTCTTGCCTATAAATAGCCCTCATTCTCTTCATGAAAGCATTCCTCATTCAAAATTCAAAATCCCTCCAAAATCTAAGAGATTTTCCTTCCAAGTGTTCTCCAAATATTGCAAGATCAAATCCTTGGTTTGGAAGCTTCAACATCTTCAACTAAGCAAGCTTTCTCAAATTACCTGAGTTTATTTTCTTGATATTAATCCTTTTTAGTTGTTCATGCTATTTTCACCATCTATTTATTCTTTCTAATTTATATTTTTTGGTGGATTAGTCTTTGGACATTGTTTTTCACATCAAAGTTTCTCAATCATCGCTTTATGAAAAACTCTTGTGATAGTTTATAAGATCTATTTCAACTTGTTGAAATTTTTAACTTCCTACAAATTTCTTTTTGTTTCTTGAAATATTTCTTCATTAATCTCATTTTGAAAGATCATTTATTCTTAGATCTATTTTAGAAGTATAGTTTAAGCATTTTAAATAAAATTATTATGCTAAAATTATTTTTATATTTGCTATATCTCTCTTTTTAATTAAAAGCTTACTAGCCTACTTAGATCTATCATATACTCATTTTATTTAAGTATTTTGTGATCATTAGCTTTAATTGAAATAATCTTTTTGGTTAAAATAAAACAAATTATTCCTTGTTGAAATTTATTTTATTGTGCAAAAGAACATTATGAATTTATTTTGAAATAATTTTTATATTAGTCTACAAATTGTAATAACATAAACATCTTAAGATTACTTTAAGATATTTATTTTATTATTTCTTATCAATATTAAGTGAGCATTTTATCTTGCCAAAATTTTAAGTTGTAAGTGATCATTTATAAGTTGTGAGATCATTTTTTGAATTAGATATTGGTATATTTGTGAGATTTATTTTTCAAATTTATTATCTTCTATTTTTCTTTTGTGTAAAATTTATATCTGTGTTGTAAGAGATCACATATTAGTTGTACTCATTATTAGGAAAGTACTATTTGTAAGCTATTTTTCCATTTAGTGGATTCCTAGTGTAGGCATGGATGTTGGTTTTGGGGTTTAAGAAAATTTATTGCTCTCTTTACTTATCAGACTTTTATTTTTGCTGCATTAAGAATTGTATCTTGTCATTACAAAATCAAAAATTAATTTTCTACTGAAACTTAAAATTTAAAAAATTATTGTAGGGGTTGTACTCACCCTATTATAGGAGAGTACTATTTGTAAGCTATTTTTTTCCATTTAGTGGATTCTACCTGCTTGGGACATGGATGTAGTTGGGGTTTGAGTATAAAATTGTGTGCCTATTGTCTCTCTTTACTTTCTGTACTTTTATTTTGCTGCATTAAGAATTGTATCTTGTCATTACAAAATCAAAATTAATTTTCTACTAAAACTTAAAATTTAAGAAATTTTAATATCAACCAATTGCCTCTTGGGTGTTATAGTGACTCACAAGATCCATAGAATAATTTTGGGGCATTTCCTCTAAGCTATTTCCTAAACCTCCCTCTTCTTTCCTTAAATCTCCTCTTAATTAAGGGTTAATTCATTAATCATCCCCTTAATTAATTTCTTAAAATTCTAAAATAAACTTTCTAAACTTAATTAATCTACTTTGGGTAGATGCTTAGGTGTTTATTAGCTAAGTTTAATTAAGAAAATCAAAACCCAATTCATATGTATGAAAGGGTGTTTTGAAATTACTTAATCTAAATCCCTTAGCTTAATTAACTATTAATTGTGAGCCAAATTGCATTAGGCCTTTTTCTTATTAGGTGCATTGGAAATTTAAATTCCTTGTGAGTTCTTATGTCATCTCATTGGCTCATAATTATTTGGTTAATTATTCTAAGTTGGTGTAAGTAAGGGTTAATTAAGTTACTTAATTCATACCTTAACCTAATTAATACATAAAAATGGATCTAATTATCTAAAATAAAGAAAAATATCAAACACATGTGGGAATGGGTTAGGAACAGCAAACTCAACTTACCTTCTCAAAATTAAATCAAACTCCAAACTAAACAAAAATCACATTGAATTCACTTTGATTTATTTTAAACTTTCTTATTCTATAAGAATGACTTTAGGATTTAAGTGAAGTGAACTTATTTACATGCCTTCATTGCTTTGAATCTTTCCCCAAAATGTTAAATTTGTATGTCATGTGGTTTCATGCATTCATATTTTTCAAATTCAAGTTTAAAAATAAGATTATTTACTTTATGTCAAATTTGCATGTGTTGGCTAAAGTAGAAATATGAATGGCTATTATCACTAATAAATTCAAATTATTTTCAAAATATATAAATCAAATATCAAATCTGAAAGTGTGCTACTTATACTTTAATTATGAGTTTGCATGTGGAAGATTATAAGGTATGCTTAGCATAGGTTTCCTTTCTCTCTTATGTTGGTATAGTTTTAAATAAGAATTTGGTGAGATATATGGTTCATTTGAAAAAGACCTAATGCTCACCTAATTCATGCCCAATTCATCCCTATGCTATCACCTAAGAAGGTCTACCTATACTTGCATACATAAATTGCATAAACTAAATGAATCCATTAATACAACTTTTGCATTCTTCTTTTCCATTTTATTTCTTTTATACACATGTTTGTATTTAAGAAAAGTGGTATATTAATCTGGACAACCCCGAGGTTGAGGCTTTAAGTAGCCCTAAGTAGGTCTTGTACCTTACACCTCTGGTTAACAATGGCATTATACTCACTTATGCCTTTCTTACTTTCATGTATGTATGTGAAAATTTGGATAAAGAAACCCCTTTCTACTTAAGAAAAATCATGCATCTTAATCTTCTAAATTAAATGGATTACTTAGCATGCATCATAAAGTATGTTAAATATTCTCATTTGTATGTATAGATATGCATAGGGTCCATCCATATGCATGTTCTATATGTTGGGAAATAAAAGAAGTAATGTGTGATATGTGAATTTTGATTCATTTTATTTAATCTTAAAATGCCTTTCTTTTAGAATAGGTTTGTTATTAAAATATTCATCTAAACAAAATTAAAATGTAAATCTACTTTAGAAATTACTTAAGTTAAGGAAGGAAGGGAAGTCTCCTTCTCTTTCCCTCTCTTCACAACTTAATAATTAATTATAGGATTCACTTGAATTTAATCAAAACATAAAATAAAAAATCAACCCAAAATAATTAAATAATTTAAATGAAATCCTCCTCTAAGTTGATGTTTTTACACTTAGAAAATTTGAACCTAAAGCCATAGCTAAGCATACCACACAAGCCTTCAAAGCACACACATTAGCCTAAGTCACCACTTCTAGCTTTAGGTTAGGTTGGTGCATGGTTTGATGTTTGTTTTGTTTTGTGATATATGTTTTAGACTGGATGTTAGGGTGCATGCTTGTAGAATGAATGATAGGACGACATTAATCTAACTATTCTTTTCTGTAGGGGATTGTGCTTAAGGGGCACTATCATAAATAAAAATATAAATGCTTTTGCTTACAGGTCCTTTATACCCCTAAGCATAATCCAATAGGCCAGGTGGACTTAGTCACCCATGTGTGGCCCAAAATTTATGCAATTAGAATTTTGGGATAATTGTTATGGGGATTAGGATGAGCATTGGTCATACGATCCTATCTTATGCACCATGTGAAGCTTTAGAGCATCTACCTTCCAACCATCCAAAAGAAGGAACCAAAAGAAGAAAAAGAAGAAGAAAGAAGAAAAGAAGAAAGAAGAATGAAGCTTGAAGACCCCCATAACAATGAATTCCTTGCTTACTTGTAATTTAATTCATTTGTAATCTGAGTTGTATATGGGTAGAGCTCGGCTACCCACATTTGATATTTTTGGGTTTGTGCGGTGGTGCCCGACCACAATGGCCTTTTATTCTTTTTGTGATTAGCTTTATAAATTGGTTGATGAATTGTTTAGCTTTCGCATTAAGTGGCATGATTTTCCTAGTTTCTTCCTTGCTTTATGTATGGCTTGGAGGTGGATTAGGCTCTTTAGGAAAAAATAAATCTTTTGCCCAACTTAACAACTCAAAATAAAAATTAAACAACTCATAACCTCACCTAAAGCTTACATTTAAAATCAAGATAAAAGAATTAGCAACCCCTTAGCAGGATGAGCATTTATTTTATAATATCATGCTCAAATGCACCTTATTTCACTCTTGATTAGAGGGCTTCCACCTTTGCCAGAGAAACTTGGCTTGACCTTTGAGAGCCATGGTGGAAACTCACCTCCTCCCTTCTCGCTAATTTTGGCCAATAACTTTATTTCTTATGCATTAGTCATATGAATCCTATTAGCCCGAGTCAAAATAATTATCTA
Source organism: Cymbidium sinense (assembly GCA_021442155.1). Lineage (NCBI taxonomy): Eukaryota > Viridiplantae > Streptophyta > Magnoliopsida > Asparagales > Orchidaceae > Cymbidium > Cymbidium sinense. The sequence goes on from CM038222.1 coordinate 64,740,315, forward strand.
AAATAAGAATAAAATAAAATTTGAATTGCAATAGATTTTGGTCATTTGAAGCATACCCTTTACATGATCTAGTCTCTTTAGGGAGTGAGTTTAAGGACTTAGTCTCTTTCTAAATAAATAATAGCCTAGTTATCTTGCATAAGCATCAAGACTTGCCTACATGTATTTAAAGTCATAGGAGGAGTTAGTTGGCAGCCACCCCCAGGCAGCTTGTAAGTCCAAGCTGTCGAGTGGTTTGTCCTCTCTTGTAGAGGCAAACCAAATACCCATTTTTGCCTTAGATTTAGGTTGTGCTTTTGACCCTCGCCAAAGCTCCTTAGATTTAGGTTCTAAGATTGCTTCTCTTCTTTATGGGTCATAAGTATAATTCCTCACCTTTTAAGCATTTCCTTAATCTTGTGTTAAGGAATCATAAGTCCTAAATTTTTAATGAAAGATTCAACTCAAACAAATTAAATCAATTTCAAAAATATAAAGCCCAATCATAGGATAATTTGAGATGTTCGCTAGGTTTCCTAGCATCATGGGCATCTCCTATTTATCTTTAATCTTAGCTTCGATAATAACTCCCCCCTCTTTGATCAATCCCATTTGATCTTCAAAATAAAACCAATTGATTGATAGTCCTTTCCTATTGAAATCTTCAAAGACAATGGTCATTTACCTTAATCAAAAGTTTTCCTAAGGAATCCTCATTCCATAAGATGTAATTAACTATGGGGGCTTGCCCCTATAGGGAACTTAATGAACCCAATTTAAAATAAGCCTTGCTTTACTTTTTCGTGTAAAGTAGGGAAAGAATCTCTAGTACATATACCGACCCATCATCCTTAGGAGTCCTTATTAAGGTGATTAGGTCCATTAAAGGGTAGTGACTTCTATCTTTTGAGATAGTACACTATTTCCTTGATGATGTACTCGATCACCTGAATAATTACATCTCATGCGGCATCCTTAAAAAGATGAATTTTTATATGCTTGCCTCTTTCATTTCTCCCAGATTTGAAAGTGACACTTGTATAGGAATTTTTCTCTACAGGGTAGATTAGGTGTTCAAGAGCCAAAGTTCAATTAAGGAAATCAAAATTCAACTCACATGTGTGAGGGGTATTTTGAAATTACTTAAGTTAAACCCCTTTGCTTAATTAATCATTAATCATGAGCCAAATTACATTACGCCCCTTTCTTCTTAGGTGCATTGCAAATTTATATTTCTTACGAGATTTTATGTCATCTCATTGGCTCATAATTATTTGGTTAACTATGATAAGGTGGTGTAGGTAAGGGATAATTAACATGCTTAATTCATACCTTAACCTAATCATAAAATGAATCTAATCATCTAAAAATTAAACAAAAATATCAAACACATGTGGGAATGGGTTAGGAACAGCAAACTCAATTCACATTTTTAAAATTAAATCAAATTAAAAATCAAACAAAAATCATATTAAATAAACTTTGATTTGCTTTAATCTTTCTTATTTCATAAGATTGTCTTTAGGAATTAATTAAAGTGAATGTGTTTACATGCTTTCATTGCTTTAGTTCTTTCCCAACATGCTAAATATGTGTGTCGTATGGTTTCATGCATTCATGCTTTCAAAAATCAATTTAAAATGAAAATATTTCCTTTATGTCAAATTGCATGAGTTGGCTAAAGTAAGAATATGAGTGGCTATTATCGCTATTAAATTCAAATTATTTTCAAAATACATAAATCGATTATCAAAACTAAAAGTATGTTACTTATATCTTACTTATAAGTTTGCATGTGAGTAAAATATAAGGATGTGCTTAGTGTAGGTTTTCCTTCTCCTCTTTTAGTATAGTTTTGAATAAGATTTGGCGAAGTGTATGGTTCATTTGAAAAGAATCTAACACTTGCCTAATTCCATATCCTATTCATTCCTATGTTATTACTTAAGAAGGATACCTATACTTGTACATATAAATTGCATAAATAAAAATAAATCAACCAACATAAACTTTTGCATTCTTTCTTTTCCATTCATTTCTTTTGTACATGCTTGTATTTAAGGAAAGTGATATATTAGTCTGGACAACCTTAGGGTTGCGAGGCTTTAAGTATCCCTAAGTAGGCCTTGTACCTTACAGACCTGGTTAACAATGGCGTCGTACTCACTTATGCCTTTCATACATTCATGTGTGCATGTGAAAATTGGATAAGAAACCCCTTTGCTACTTAATGAAAATCATGCATCATGAACATCCAAATTTTCTTAAATAAATTACTTAGCATGCATCATAAAGTGTGCTAAAAATTCCCATTTGTATGTATAGATATGTTTAGAACTTATTCATATGCATGTTATACATGTTGGGAAAGAAATGATGTGATGTATGTTTTGTGAATTTAGTTCATTTTACTTAATCTTAAAATGCCTTTCTTTTTGAATAGGTTAGTTTAGAGTTCATCTAAACTTAGAATTAATTAAAACACTTAATTAAAATATTCACTAAATAAAACTAAAAATGTGAATCCACTTTAGAAATTACTTAGGTTAGGGAAGGAAAGAGAAGTTCTCTTCTCTTTCTCTCTCTTTATAACTTAGTAATTAATTGTAGGATTTGCTTGAACCCAATCAAAACATGAAGAAAAATCAACCCAAAGCAATTAAATCACTTAAATGAAACCCTCCTCTAAGTTGAACATGCTTCATACTTAGAAAATTCTAACTTAAATCCATAACTAAGCATACCACACAAACCTCTAAAGCACACACATTAGGCTAAGTCACCACCTCTAGCTTTAGATTAGGATGGTGCATGATTTGATTTTGCTTTTATTTTGTGATATAAGTTTTAGTTTGGATGTTAGGGTATATGTGCGTAGAATGAATGGTAGGGCGATCTTAGTCTAACCATTATCTTATGCAGGAGATTGTGCTTAAGTGGCTCATGATAAATAAAAATATAAATTCTTTTGTTGAGCATGTGCTTATACCCCTAAGCATAATCCAATAGGACAAGTGAACTTAGTCACCCATGTGTGGGGTGGTAAGTCCAATATACATGCTTGGGATTTGTGTGGTTTGTGTAGCTAATCTCTGTTTTGCAAGTGTTAGCTAGATTTACTTTTCCTTTTCATGTAATTTTGGCAATTAAGATTTTGGAATGATTGTTATGGGGATTAGGATGAGCATTAGTCATAAGATCTCATCTTCTGCACCATGTGAAACCTTTGGAGCATCCACCTTCTAACCATCCAAAAGAAGGAACCAAAGAAGAAAGAAGAAAAGATGAATGAAGAAATGAAGCTTGAAGACCCTCATAACAATAAGTTCCTTGCTTAATTGTATGTAATTCATTTGTAATCCGGGTTGTATAAGGGTAGAGCTCGACTGCCCAATTTACTTTAGGGATTGTGCGATGGTACTCGACCACAATGGCCTCTTATTCTTTTATGATTAGCTTTATAAATTGATTGATAATTTGTTTAGTATGTGCATTAAGTGGCATCCTTTTCCTAGTTTCTTCCTTACTTTATGAATTATGAAATTTGGATGTAGATTAGGCTCTTAGGAAAAAATAAATCTTCTACCAAATTTCATAATTCAAAACTAAAAAAAATAAAGAACTCATAACCTCATCTAAATCTTACTCTAAAAATCTAGATAAAAGAATTAGCAACCCCTTAACTGGATGAGTATTTCTTTTACAACATCATGCACAAATGTATTTCACTTGGATTTTGCCACCATTTCTCCATGCATGTATGGCCAATAGTCTCATTAGCAAGTCAAAATGATTGTCAAAAAAATGAAAATAAAATGAAATCTGAATTGCATTAGATTTAGGTCATTTGAAGCATACCCTTACATGATCTAGTCTCTTTAGGGAGTGAGTTTAAGGACTTAGTCTCTTCCTAAATAAATAACAGCCTAGCTATCTTACATAAAGCATATGACTTGCCTACATGAATTTAAAACTGTATGAGGAGTTAGTTGGTAGCCACCACTTGGCGGTTGTAAGTCCAAATAGTCGGGTGGTTTGTCCTCTCTTATGAAGGAAAACCAAATACCTATTTTTGCCTTAGATTTAGATTGTGCTTTCGGCCCTCGCCAAAGCTCCCTAGATTTAGGTTCTGAGGTTGCTTCTCCCCTTTATGGGCTATAAGTATAAATCATCACCTTTTAAGTATTTCCATAATCTTGTGTTATGAAATCATAAGCCCTAAATTACTCATGAAAAATTCAACTCAAACAGATTAAATCAATTTCAAAAATATAAAGCCCAATCATAGGATGTTTTGAGATGCTTGCTAGGTTTCCTAGCATCATGGGCATCTCCTACTTATCTTATTTATGGCTTCGATAATAACTCCCTCTCCTTGATCAATCTCATTTGATCTTTTAAAATAAGCTAATCGATTGATAGTCCTACCTATTGAAATCTTTGGAGACAACGATCATTTATCTTAATCAAGAATACTTCTAAGGGATCTCATTCCTTAGGATGTAATTAACTATGGGGGCTTGCCCCTGTAGGGAACTTAACAAACTCGATTTAAAATAAACCCTACTTTACTTTCCTATGTAAAGTAGGGGAAGAATCTTTGGTACACATGCAGACCCATTGTCCTTAGGAGTCCTTGTTGAGGTGATTAGGTCCATTGTAGGGTGATTACTTCTATCTTTCAAGATAGTACACATCTCCTCAATTTCATACCCGATCATCCTCAATAAAAATATTTGTGGATCTACATGGTGTCAAAAATGCATAAAGAGAAGTAGATGTATATTTCCATCCTCATTTTATCCTGCATAGAGTGAAGATGCAAGTATATATCTTATTCTCTAAAGGAAATTGAAAATTTTCACCACAATCTCTCTTAAATGATAACATAGGAATGTATGTAAGCAAGTGTTGTCTTCTTTTCAAAAGAACTATACCCTTTGCAAATCCTATTCAAAACTATGTTAAAAGAGAAGAGAAGGAAAAGTCATACAATGCACATCTTTATATTATACTCACATGCAAGCTTATAAATAATTATAAATAGCATACCTTTCATTTGTAATATTTGATTTATAAGTTTTGAAAATAATTTTGGATTTAATAGTGATAATAGCCTCTCATATTCTTACTTTAGCCAAAACATGCAATTTGACATTAAGGAAATATTTCATTTTAATTTGATTTTTCAAAAGACATGAATGCATGATTTTCATATGACATATATATTTAGCATGCTAGAAAAGAAATAAAGTGATGTAAGCATGTAACTTCACTCACCCTAATTAATTCCTAAATATAATCCTATGGAATAAGATTATTTAAAGTGAATCAAATTATTTTAAGGAAATTTTGATTTTGTTTTGAGTTTGATTTGAATTTAAGAAATGTGAGAAGGTTTGCTAGTCCAAACCCATTTCCCACATGTGTGTATTATTTTAGTTTAAGTTTAGAACCATTAGATTGATTTACATTTTGTTTAGGTTAAGGTGTACATTAAGTCCATAAATTTACCTACACCACTTTTACATATTTAACCAAATAATTATGAGCCAATGTATGACATAAAATCACAAGAAATTTAAATCAGCAATGCACCTAAGAAAGAAAAGGGCCTAATGCATTTGGCTCATAATTAATGGTTAATTAAGCTAAAGGGTTTAATTTAAGTACCTTCATAACCCTTCCCACACATATAGGTTAGATATGATTTCTTTAAGCTACTTAGGTTATTGAACACCTAAGTATCTACCCAAGAATGAATTGTTTAAGTTCAAATTGATTTGATTTTAAAATTTAATTAATTAATCCATTTAATAAAGTGATTAAACTATTTAATTAAGTTGCACCTTAATTAGATTTTTATCCAAATGAAATAAACTTAGGGGAAAAGATTTAGGAGAGAACTCCTAATCTCATTCCCTAAGTCTATTCACTGCTCTAAGGTAATTAGCCAACTTAATTAATGGATTTATCACTATTTAATAGGTTAATTAATCATTTAATCAATTAAGAGAGTAATTAGGACTGAATCAAGCAATTACCCTAATTAATCCATTAAAAAATTACAAGAAAATTAGGAGAGGTAAAAGTCATCCCACTAAATATACCTGAGAAGTTTGAATTAATTACTAGAATAATTCAAGAGTAATTAACATAATTACACTCCCAATAAAACCTAAATTACATGAAATTTACTGTTCAAAATCAATTAAATTTAATTTTATATTATTCCCCTTTGAAATATCTTCAAAATGCATTTGAGTTTTTATTTTTCTTATTTTTATATAATTAGTTATGTATTTTTAAAGATTCTCTGATTAAAACTTAATTAAATCTCTAATTATATAACTAATATCGTCAACGCCACGTGGACCGCTGATGCGGTGCGCTTTCCACGTGGTATGATGGGATTGGTTATTTAAGTTATCACATCTGCTACACAGTCAGCTGATGGCACTACGCACTTTCCCTTGAACTGTTCGATCAAAGATCAAACGGTCAAGATCAAGCCTGCGATATTAAAGGGATTAAAACACGGATCTAACATGGATTAATTAGGACCGTCCATCCAAAACATGTGGGATGTACAGTCCATGATTCATCCTTGAGCTCGTATGTGGGAGAGGGCAACCGTTCATCCCTTAGGGCTTGACTTGAGCTTGATTGAGCTCGAATTGAGCTAAAATGGAACCCACACCATCATCATGCAAGGAGATGAAGATCTAATGGTGGAAATCACTTGGGGTGAAACTTTCTTTCACAAAGGAGCAAAGAAAATTCAATGCAAGCTTGATTTTGAATAGTACCTTACCGGAGGCTATCACCGGTGCTCCCAACTGTCTAGGTATCTTAGTCTAGTGGAGACGAAGTCCTGTTGAAGATTTGAGGGCTTGAGGTTGAGTGGATCTTCTTATTGATCAAAATCCTCTTCAAATGCTTGTGACCTTAGTGTAGACCCCTCTTCCCGTGGCTTGAACACTTGGGAGAATACTTGGGTGAGGTCGATTGGGTCCCCTTAAGATGATTGAAGGAGGAATTGGATTGAAATTGAGTGATCGATGAGTTCAAATTTTCCTTGAGCTCCTTTACTTTTGACTTGAAGGAATCGAGAATGGAGAATTTGAAATAGCTTGGAAGACCTTGGGGGAGCTTGAAATTACATCCTCTGAGTTCCTATGCTTTAATCGAATGTGAGTGTATGCAAATGAAATGAAATTAGGGAGAGTATATCTCTCCCTAGAAGGATCGGATGGTTGAGCTTGCATATGCCATTTTGATCAAACTGATCAAACTGATTGAGTTTGTTAGGTCATTTTGGATGCCATGTGATTCAGTTTTGGGTTTGGAGTTGAGTAGTGAAGCTCCCATCTTCTTGAAATGAGAGTGGGAGTGATCCCATGTGGAGAAATTTCTATTGGGTAGTCAGTTTTGACCTTGGGTTGGGTTTGGCTAACCCAAACCCATTGGGTCATGTGCACTACACCCATTAGTGTCCACTTGGTCCACTAAGAGGGTGTCAAGTGGCCATGAAAAGGATATGACCAAATTCCATGTGGAATTATCCATAAATTACCCCTTGACCTAGGGGTAAAATAGTTATTTGGATTTAATTTCACTTTGGACAGATTTAGAATAGTTTGAAATTAGGTTGGTCTAAATTTCAAAGAATTTGAAGTTGATTTGATGTCATTTGGCTCATGTTGACCCATTTAGGTTAAAATTGGGTCAAAGGTTAAACCAAGGGTTGAGTCAAGTTCATATGACCATTTTAAATGTGTTGGCATCATTGGTTTGGTTCAATTTGGTTTATATTTGGTTTTGGTTCATTTGATTTCATTTAGGTCAAATGGGTCAAGTTGACTAATTTGACCCATTTGGCTTAATTGGGTTAGGTCATGGGTTGGCTTAGGTTTGGCTGATCATTTGAAATATGTTGCAAGCTTTGGTTTCAATCAATTTTGATTTGATTTGAGTTTGGCTCAATTTGACCTTTTAGGTCAAGTTGGGTTCATGGTCAATTGGCCTAGGTTGGGTCTAGTTGGCCAATTGAGGCTTTGGTCAAGTTCAATAAGTGTTTTAGAATGAATTTGACCCATTGGTTGCAATCAATTTGGCTTAGATCAAGATTTGACACATTTTGACTTTTTAGGTCAAATTGGGTCAACTTGGGTCAAGTGGCCAATTGGGCTAGGTTAGGCTCAAATGATGACTTGGTTAAGTTCAAACATTGATCATGAATTGGTCTTGATCAATGGTTTCAATCAATTTAGCCTATGGTGGATTTTCGCTAGTTTAGGTTTCATTTTGGTTAAGTGTTGACTTGGTCAACCCTTAGGTTTGACTTGGTTTGACCTAATTTGAGTGATTGATTATCTTATGATGATTGTTGCTCACAATGTGAGGCTTAGGTGGGCTTAGTTCAATCCAATTTGAGTAGGATTAGAATTTGGCTCAAAAAGGTACTTTAAGTTATTTTGGGTCAAGTGGACCTAAGAGGGTCAATTGACTTGATCAAGGCTTGATTCAAGTTTGGTTAAACTCACATATGGACTTATGATTGAAATATAAATCCATTTGCAAGTGATTTGGAGTTAAATGGGTTTTGATTCATTTGATAATTTCAAGTTCTAAGGGTGAACATGAGTTTGACTTGGGTTTGATTTTTGAATTTAATTTTGATTTAGTGATTAAAATTTATGTTTATATTTGGATTCATGATTGAAGTATTGATTGAATCATGAAGAAAAATCAAGATTTTGGCTTGATTTGAGGTTGATTTGGCTAAGTTCAAGAATTTGACTAAAAGGCTTAAATTAGATTTTCATTAGATTTGGGTTTGATTTTTGAATTTAGTTTTGGTTTGATGATTGAATTTTGTGTTTATATTTGGTTTCATGATTGAAGGATTGATTGAATCATGAATAAAAATTAAGGGTTTGGCTTGATTTTAGTTTTATTTGGCTAAGTTCAAGAATTTGACTTGAAAGGCTTAGGTTGGATTTTGATTAGTTTAGGTTTCATTTTTTTTTTTTTTTGAATTTGGTTTTGGATATTTGAATTTATATTTGTGAATATAAATGAGAATATAAATGGGTTATGAGAAATTTCTTGAATTTGAATTGATTTGGATTTGATTTGAGCTAAGTCCATAAGGTAGAATCAAAGTGACTTAGGAAAGAATTTTGAACTTGGAATTGAGTTTTTGGATTTAGTTCTGGTTATTTGAATTTATGTTTCATTTATATTTGTAAATATAAATGAGAATATAAATGTGTTATGATAAAATTTCTTGAATTTGAATTGATTTGAATTTGATTTGAGCTAAATCTATAAGGTGGAATCAAGGAGACTTAGGACAAATTTATGAACTTGAAATTCAATCATTGGTTTCAATCCTTTGGAATTGATTCATGGTTTGAGAAAATCTATTGGCATTGATTTAAGATTTGGTTAGTAATTGAAATTGATTTTAGTTTGGAGTTTGATTTAAAAGAAGAAAGCAAGGATTTGGTTCAAGCTATAGGGAAGGAAAGTTTTCCTAACACCCCTAAGACATGACCTATTTCTATGGCTAACTCTTCTAAGTCTCTAGGGTTAAGTTGAGTGTTCACCTAATCACTAGAAGTGTCTTAAGACTAAGGAACTTTTAGTGTCTAAGATGAGTCCTATATCTAATGATGGAGGGGTTGAGAGCTCATTCTAAAAATGAGGTCAACATATACACAAATTTTTTGGCATTACTCCGACAACATTCCGGCATCACCTCCCTAGGTGGGGAGTCGCACAAGAACACTAGGTATGCCCACCTCACCAAGAAAGACGTGTATGGGTGGTGCAAGCACCACGGCCAGGAATGCCATCCTACCACGCCAAGAAAGGCAGATAGAATATTTCACCTGCACAAAAGAGCACATTTTCCCTGCCACGCCAAGAGAGGCGTGTACAAGTACTTAAATTTTATAACATTTATAATTTATCATAGCATATTATGTTTTTTTTTTGCAAAAGCAAGCAATGAAATTATACAAAATAAATCATATATATATATATATATATATATATATATATATATATATATATATATATATATATATATATATATATATATATATATATATATATATATATATATATATATATATATATATATATAATATTTTTTTATGTTTTAGGTTTATTTTCTTCTTTGTCGAAATTGGCCTCTGTAAATATAAATGACGAGAATACTCTCGATTAATGTAAATGATCATTGTCTCCAAGGATTTCAAAGATAGGACTATCAAACAATTAGTTATTTTTAGAAAATCAAGTGGGATTTGAGCAAAAAGGAAGAGTTATTATTGAAACTAAAGGGAGATGAGTAGGGGATGCTCGTGATACTAGAAAACCTAGTGAACATCCTAAACTCCTATGGTAGGGCTTTATATTTCTAAAATTGAGGAGAATTATATGTTTGAGTTTAATTTTTATTAGAAATCTATGACTTACAATTCCACAATACAAGATTATAGAAATGACTAAGAGGTGAGGATTTATGCTTGTAGCTCACAAAGGTAAACAACAACCTCAAATCTTAAATCTAGGGAGCTTTGGTGAGGAACAAAGCACGGCCTAAGCCTAAGGTGAAAAATGGGTATATGGTTTACCTCCACAAAAGAGAATAAACCACTCCACTATTAGACTTACAATTTCCTGGGGGTGACCACCAACTAACTTCTCCTACGATTTTAAATACATGCAGGCAAGTCTTATGCTTTGAAAGATAGCTAGGCTATTGTTTATTTTAGAAAGGAGACTAAATCCTTAAACTCACTCCCTAAGAGACTAGATCATGAAGGGAATGAATAATGACCTAATCTAATGCAAAATTTGTTAAGTTTTATTTTAATTTTTGGACAATGTTATTTGACACAAACTATGGGATCTCATATCCTAATGCATGAGAATATTGGTTATGGGCCAAAATAAAAAAGAATGAGGTGTATTTCCACCATGGCTCTTAAAGGTCAAGCCATTTTCTCTAGCAAAGGTGAAAGCCCTCCATTAGCAAGAGTGAAGCAATATGATTTATGCATGATGTGAGACATATAACATCCAACTAAGAGGTTGGTAAATCTTTTATTGTCTTGATTTATATCCTAGGCTTTAGGTGAGGTTATGAGTTATTTATTTAATTTTAAGTTAACTAATTGGATAAAAAAATCATTTTTCTCTAAGAGCCTAATCGTATCCGGGCCATTCATCAAACGATGAAGAAACTAGGAAAAATCATGCCATCGTAATTGCAAAATCATAAATAAAACATCAATCAATTTATAAAATTAGAGCAAAAGAATAAGAGGCCTGATGTGGTCGGGTTCCACCACACAACTCGAAACTAAGTGCGGGTAGTCGAGCTCTACCCTTATACAACCCGGATTACAAATGAATAATTACAATTAAAAGGAATTTATGTTTTGGGGGTCTTCATTCTTCATTCTTTATTTTGATTTGCTTCTTTTCTTTCTTTCTTCCTTTTGGCTTGATTGGAATATGGTTGCTCCAAAGGAATCATATGGTGAGTAAGACTTGGTCTTATGACCAGTGTTCATCCTAATCCCCCATAACATTCATTCCAAATCTTAATTACAAAATTTACATCAAAACTAGAAAAGTAAATCAAACTAAACCTGCAAAACAATGGTTAGCTAAACATACCATACAACCCAAGCAATTATATGAATAATTTAAACTTAACAGCTCACACATGGGTAACCAAGCACACATGTCCTAGTTTGGATTATGCTTAGGGTATAAGCAACCTGCATAGCAAAAGCATCTATATTTTTATTACAACGCCCCTTAAGCACAATACCATGCAGAAGACATAATTAGGCTAAGATCATTCTATCATCCAGTCTACACAAATACACCCTAACATCCAATCTAAAAATATTATATCACAAAACAAATCAGGCATCAAACCATACACAGCCCTAACATAGAGCTAGAAATGTTGGCTTAGCCTAATGTGTGTGTCATTTAAGGCTTGTGTGGCATGTCTTAGCTAGGCTTTAAGGTTGGAATGTTCCAAGTGTGAGAGATTCAATTTAGATGATGGTTTTAGTTTAAGTGATTTAGTTGATTTGATAATTTTAGTTGGCGATTGATTTGGTTTAAATGAACCTACACTTAGCGACTAAATATTATGAAGAGAAGAAAAGAGAGGAGAACTCTCTTTCACCTCTACCTTAAAGCATTTCTAAGGTAGATTCATAAATGGATTTTCTTTCGTAGAATATTTTATTATGTATTTTTATTAATCCTAAGTTTATATTTACTCTAAATAGTCCTATTCAATAACAAAGACCTCTTAAGATTAGTTAGGGTGAATTATTATCACATAACACACACCTATTCTTTTTTTTCCACCATGTATACCAAGCATATGAATAATCCTAAGCATAGTTATAAATGCAATGCAAATCTTAGCACACCTTGATGATGGATGCAAAGAAACATGGTTTAAAATTTGGATATTCCATGAATGCATGTCTTTATTATGTAGAAAAGAGGGACTCTTTTATCCATTAGCTAAATGCACATCCATTTGTATAAAAATTATAAGTGAGTATGACGTCATTGTTTTCTACACCAGGCGAGTAAGGTACAAGACCTACTTGGGGCTACTTAAAGCCTCATAGCCCCAGGATGTCCAGACTAACATACCACTTTTCTTAAATACATGTGAATGTACAAAAGGAACCAAATGAAAGAAGAATCATGCAAGAGATTTATGTTTGACTTGATTATAAGATTTATATGTATAGTATGAAGGTGCTTTGTAAATCTTAAGATAGAAATGCATAGGAATAGATTTAGGCAAGTGTTATGTTCTTTTCAAATGAGCTATGCACCTAGAAATCCTATGTGAATCCATATTAAGAGAAGAGGAAAGAACTCCATAGTACACATCTTATATTATCATCACATGCAAGCTTATAATTATTTTTAGCTAGCATCATTCTTTTTATTTATTTATTTTTAATTTATGAATTTTGAAAAGTAATTTTTGGTTTAATAATGATAATAGCCACTCATATTCTTAATTTTAGCCAACGCATGTAATTTGACATAGAAGAAAACATTTTCTTTAATTGATTTTAAAATAAATGAATGCATAATTTCATATGGAAAGCAATATTTAGCATGATTGGAAAGAAATAAAAGAATGTAAGCACATGACTTCATTCACCCTAATTAATTCCTACGGGCAATCCTATGAAATAAGATCATTTAAAATGAATCAAAATTCTTCAAGGAGATTTTTATTTTTGAATTTGATTTAACTTAGGAAATGTGAGAAAAGTTTGTTTTAGAAATTTGAGAAAAGTTTGATCCTAACCCATTCCCTCATGTGTGAATTGACTTAGTTTAATTTGGAACAATTAGGTTGACTTTATATTTTAGATTAAGTTAAGGTTTTAATTAAATCCATTTATTATGCCTTACCATACCACTTTAACATAATTGAACAAATAATTATGAGCCAACATATGATATACAACCACTTAAAAATTAAATCAACAATGCACCTAAGAAATAATGGCATCTAATGTAATTGGCTCACAATTATTGGTTAATTAAGCTAAAGTGTTTAATTAAGTACTTTTATAACCCTCATATACATGTAGTTTGGTTATAATTTCTTTTGGAAATCTCTTGGGTTATTGAACACCTAAAAATCTACCCAAGAATTAAATGATTAAGTTCTAAAAAGATTTGGTTTTGAGTTTGATTACTGGAATTAATTAATAAAGTGATTAAGCCATTAATTAATTACAACTTGAATAAATGTTTTCCAAATGAAATGAACTTAAGGGAAAAGATTGGTAAAGAAGTACTAATCTCATTCCCTAAGTCCATTCATTGTTTCATGATGATTATCAAGCTTAATTAATGAATTTATCACTGTTTAATATGTTAATTAATCATTTAATTAATTAGGAAAGTGATCAGGGATAAAATAAGCAATTCCCCTAGTTAGTAAAGCAATAAATTCCAAGAAAATCATGGGAGGCAGAGGTCATCCTACTAATTAACCTCAGGAAGTTTGGGATTAATTGTTGGATTAATTATGAAGTAATTAGCTTAATTATAGTTCTAATAAAATCTAAATTGAGTTAAAATCACTATTTAAAATTAATTAATTTTAATTTTTCTATTATTCCTCTCTGAATTATCTTTAAAATGAACTTGAGTTTGTATTCTTTTATTTTTTTATAATTAGTTATGAATTTTATAAGTTTGAGCATTAAAATCAGATTAATTAGGCTTAATTAACCCCCTTATCCCGTCTGGCCATGTGGTCGCTGATGCGGCGCACTTTTCACGTGGCTTGATGGGATATGTTATTTAAGTTGTCACATCTGTTGAGTCAGTGACGAACGCTTTCTCCTTGAGCCAGCCAATCTAAGATCGAACGACCGAGATTAATCCCATGGTTTAGGTTTAAATCAGAGGGGATCTATCGTGATCTAATCACAGCCGTCCATTCCAATCACGTGGAATGGATGTCATGTGATTCTTCTCCTTCACGAGCAACGAGAGACGAACACCGGTCATCTCTCCGATTCAATTTGAGCTCACCTAAGCTTGGATTGGGATCAAAATGATCTCACACCTTCGGAAGGAGGGGGGATGCACATCCAACAGTCAAGATCTCAAGGGATGATAATTTTCTTTAAAAAAGACCAAGCAATTTTTCCTATGGCTATAGTTTTGAGCAATTACCTCATTGGAGGCTATCATTAGTGCTTCCAATAATGAAGGTAGCTTCATCTAGTAGAGATGAAACCCTGTTGAAGGAATTGTATCTTGGTTTGGAGTGGATTGCTCGGTTGACCAAGTTCCCCTTCAATGGTGATCGGCCTTGATCAAGGTGATTCTTCCCATGGCTTGGAGACTTGGGAAATGACTTGGTTGAGCTTGACGAAGCCCACTGATGGTGTGTGCAAGGTTAATTTGGCTTTGATGGAGAATTGTGTGAGTTGGGATTTGGATTGACCTCCCCTATTTTGGATTTAAGCAAAACTGAGAAGGAGAAATGGGGGAGCTCTGGAATGGCTTGCAAGGGCTTAGAAAAGCTTCATTTCAACCTCCTTGGCTCTGTCAAAATCAATGCTTGTGGTTTGAGTGAGAATGAGGGGGAGTATGCCTCCCCCTCCTTGGATCGAATGGTGATGAGCTGAATTGCCATTTTTGATCAATGGCAAGGATTGGAGAGGTAGTTTGAGCTGTCAATCACCCCACATGGGTCATTTTGAGTAGTCGAGGGAAGGAGAGTGAGTGCCCATGTGCTAGGTAAGTGTATTTGTAATTCAAAGTGTTCAATTTCTATTAGAGGGGTCAGTTTGGCCTTGGCTTGGGTCATGGCAAACCCAAGCTCATTGGGTGATGTTCACCACCTCCCTTGATGCCCATGTGGACCAATGGGAGGATGTCAAGTGGCCCTGAGAGAGAAATGACCAAATTCCAAGTGAATTTGGTCATAGGATACCCTTTGACCCAAGGGCAAAGTGGTCATTTGGCCATGATTTTGACTTGGGTAGATTTGAAATGATTCAAAAATGGGTTGGGCCAAATTTCAAGTGATTTGGAGTTCATTTGATTTGATTTTGTTCAACTTGATCCATTTAGGTCAAGTTAGGTCAAATTGGGTTGGGTTGGCCAATTGGTCAAATTGGGTCAAACCATGGGTTAGGTCAAGTTCAAATGGTCATTTGGAGCCTATGGGTATCATTGATTTGGTTCAATTTGGTTTAGATTTGGTTTTGGTTCATTTAGGTTCATTTAGGTCAAATGGGTCAAGTTGATCAATTTAACCCATTTGACCCAATTAGGTTAGGTCACGGGTTGGTTTAGGCTTAGTTAACCATTTAAAATGTGTTGCAAGCTTTAGTTTCAATCAATTTTCATTTGGTTTGATTTCAAGTTGATTTGACCTTTTAGGTCAAGTTGGGTTCATGGTCAATTGGGCTAGGTTGGGTCTAATTGGTGAATTAAGGCTTTGGTCAAGTTCAACAAGTGATTTGGAACAAATTTGACCCATTGGTTGTAATCAATTTGATTTAGATTAAGATTTGACCCATTTTAACTTTTTAGGTCAATTTGGGTCAACTTAGGTCAAGTGGCCAATTAGGCTTGGTTTAGCTCAATTGATGGCTTGATCATGTTCAAATATTGATTATGGATTAGTTTAGATCAATGGTTTTAATCAATTTAGCATATAATGAATTTTGGCTTGTTTAAGTTTCATTTGGACTAAGTGTTGACTTAGTCAAAGGCTAGGTTTAACTTGGTTTGACCTAATTTGGGTGATTGATCATCCTAGGATGATTTTTGCTCACAATGTGAGGCTTAGATGGGCTTAGTTCAATCCAATTTGGGTTGGATTAGAATTTGGCTCAAGAAGGTCCTTTAGGTCACTTTGGGTCAAGTGAGCCTAAATGGGTCAATTGGCTTGATCAAGGCTTGATTCAAGTTTAGTTGAACTCACATATGGACTTATGATGGAAATATAAATCCAATTGCAAGTGATTTGGAGTCAAATGGGTTTTGGTTCCAAATGAAATATAAATCCAATTGCAAGTTTAGTTGAACTCACATATGGACTTATTAATTTTCTTTGAAGCCACTTAGGTTGTTAAACACCTAAGAATCTACCCAAGAATTAAGTGATTAAGTCTGGAATGATTTGATTTTTAATTTGATTAATTGAATTAATTAATGAGGTGATTAAGCCATTAATTAATTAATAAATTTATTAAGTGTTTATCCAAATGAAATAAACTTAGGGGAAAAGATTTGGAAAAAGAAATCCTAATCTCATTCACTATTTCATGATAATTAACAAGCTTAATTAACAAATTTATCACTATTTAATAGATTAATTAATCATTGAATTAATTAAGAGAGGGATTAAGGATGAAATAAGCAATTCCCCTAATTAATCCAACAATAAATTCCAAGAAAATCATGGGAGGCAAAGGTCATCCCACTAATCAACCTTAAGAAGTTTGGAATTAATTGTTGAAGTAATTAAGGAGTAATTAAACTAATTATATTTCTAATAAAACCCAAATTGAGTGAAAGGTACCGTTCAAAATCAATTGATAATTTTATAGTATTCTCCTTTGAATTATCTTTAAAATGAACTTGAGTTTATATTTTTTGGATTTTTCTATATTTAATTATGAATTTTGGAAGTTTTAGCATTAAAAATGAATTAATTAAGCCTAATTAACCCACTAATCTCGTTAGGCCATGTGGTGGCTAACATGGCACACTTTTCACGCGATGAGATAGGTTATTTAAGTTATCACATCCACGGTTGAGTCAGCCAGCGGCGGATGCTCTTTGATTAATCCCACAGTTTAGGCTTAAATTAGAGGGAGATCTATCATGATTTAATCACAACCATCCATTCGAATCATGCTGAACAGACGATGTGTGATCTATCTCTTCCTGAGCATCGAGAGATGGATGTCATCCATCGATCGTCAGTCGATCTGAGCTCACCCGATCTTGGATGGAGTTCAAACCCACCCCACACCTTCGAGGAAGCACAAGCAATGTATCCAACGATCAAGTTCTCAAGGGATTACAATTTCCATCACAAAGGACCAAGCAATTTTTTATCCTAAGATCAATTTTGAGCAATACCTTGCCATTGGCTATCACCGATGCTTCCAACGGAGGAGGTAGCTTCGTCTAGTAGAGACGAAGCCCTACTAAAGGTATCAAGCCTTAATTTGAAGTGGATGGCGCGATTGACCAAGCTCATCTTCAATGGCAATCGACTTTGATCGAAGTCCTCCTTCCTGTTGCTTGGTGACTTGGAAAACAACTTGATTGAGCTCGATGAAGTCCCTTGATGGTTCTTGCAAGTTTAATTTGGTTTTGGAGGAGAATTGAGTGACTTGGAAATGGGACGGACCTTCCCTATTTCAATTTTGAGCAAAATTGAGAAGGATAATTCAAGGGAGCTTGGAAATTGCTTGGGGAAGCTTAGAGATGCTTGGTTTCGATTCCTAGAGCTCAGTCGAATTCAGTACTTGTGGTTTGAGTGGGAATGAGGAGGAGTATATCTCCCCCTCCTTAGATGGACAGTCGAGCTTTGAGTTTCCATTTTCCTTCAATTGCTGAGATTGGTTAGTCGATTTTGGTTGTTTGACATCCCATGTGAGTCATTTTAGGTAGTGGAGGGAAGGAGAGTGAGTGCCCATGTGCTAGGTGAGTGCAATGGGTGATCCAATTAGTCAATTCCCATTGGAGGGGTTAGTTTGAGTTTGATTGAATTCACATATGGACTTATGATGAAAATATAAATCCAATTGTAAGTGATTTAGAGTCAAATGGGTTTTGGTTCATTTGACAATTTCAAGTCAGAAGGGTGAACATGGGTTTGACTTGGGTTAGTTTGATTTTAGTTTGGTGATTTTAGTTTATGTTTATATTTGTGTGTGTGATTGAGGGAGTGATTGTTTGAAGAGAAAATCCAAAGGGTTGGATTGATTTGAGAATGATTTGGCTAAGTTCAAGGATTTGGCTTGAAAGAGAATAAGTTGAATTTTTGGTTAGATTTGGATTTGAGTTTTGAATTGATTTTGGTTGTTTGAATTTATATTTCATTTATATTTGTGAATATAAATGAGAATATAAATGGGTTATGAGAAGACATTTTGAGTTTGGAATGATTTGGATTTGGTTAAGCTAAGTCCATAAGGTGAAATCAAAAGGGCTTCGGAAAGATTTTGGGATTTGAATCCAATCATGGGTTTCAATCATTTGATTTGAAATTTATTCATGATTTGGATTTTGGAATTAATTTGAATTTGAAATTGATTTAAATTTGGAGGCAGGTCCTCCTAATACCCCTGAAGGCATAAGCTATTCCTATGGCTATTTCTTCTAAGTCTCTATGGTTAGATTAAGTTTTCACTTAATCACTAGAAGTTTCTTAAGACTAAGAAACTCTTAGTGTTTAGACGGGTCCTATGTCTAAGATGGAGAATTGAAAGCTCACTCCTAAAGTGAGGTCAATAAAGGGCACCCAATAGGTGTGGTGTGACTTACAAGGCATGCCATGTGTATTAGTGTTGACCGAGATGATCAACAATGTTCGAACAATTGCAAGCACTAATGGAAATGATCTACTCCCTAAACCTGAGGTGTAGAAGGAATCAAGAGCTTAGCGCAATGCAACTCTGCTTATGTCAAAGGCATAGGAGAGTGAAGGGGGAATCCACTAAGGATTGAGTATGTGAACCTTCTACTAGGGGAAAAGGTTCAGGCTATCCACTGGGGATAAAGGGTAGTGAAATCCACTGGGGGATTTGAGTTTTGAATCCACTAGGATGAAAATGTGAACCCTCCACTATGGGAGCAAGTTCAGGTTGGATTGAACTAATTCCACTGGGGGAATTGGAAAGATTTGCATCTCACTGAGGAGAAGCTGATTAATTTGATTGTTTAATTTGACTCCACTAGAGAGGTTGATTGGATTTGTTTCAAATTTTAAATTTAAAAATTTTAAGATGGACCTTATCGGTTTGCGATGGATCATACTAAGAAGGAGCTTATATCAGCCTAGACCTATCTCAGGTTTACCAATCTAAAGGGGTAATCTACTAGCCACATGGTAGGACTATCCAACTAAAGAAGTTGATTCAATGTGCAGCAGCTGTACTAGGAAGAAAGGGTAGCAAACTTACATCTTCCAAAGTAGATATCAGTCACTGTGGTAATTAGTGGGTGACACAATAAATCGAATCCAACCTAAGGCTGACTACTGAGTGAATGCCGCTGGAGGACTTAAATCAGCTCAAATATAGTCAAAATTAATTTTATTTTTAAAATTATATTTGACGAATCCCATCAGTTTGTGATGGACTGCACTGAGTAGGGGCCATATCGGCCTTGGCCTAACTCAGATTTATCGATCCAAAGGGAGTAGTTTCCCGGCCGAGGAGAGAACTATCCAACCAAGGGGGTGCCTTTCAGTTTGCAATGGTTAATTCAGGGAAGAAAGCATGAGGAATCACATCTTTCCCTAATAAAAGACTACTGGGATGACACATTAGCAAGGTAACATGTAAACCCAACCTAGGGCTGCCCGTCAGTTTGCGACAGTCATGCTAGCAAGAATGCGTAGCAGACTTACATCTTCCAGAGCAAATGACTGCTGGGGTAACTTATTTGTGGAAAAATAGCTTGAACCTGACCTAAGGGTGACTATTGATAGAGTACTGACCCAGGGACTTATCTCAACTCAAGAGTAGTCAGGTAATTCCTATAGGGAGTTCTGCTGATACTGCCCTAAAGATAGGATACCTGCTTGGGAAAGGGGTGGCTACTAAGAAAGGGAGAATCTGTGCATCCGCTGAACAAAATTCTCCAACCACAGGGGTAGCACCTAAGAAAGGGGGATTGTCCAATCCAAGAGTAGCCCAGGTAGTGTCTAAATGGGGTCACAAAGGATGTGATCCAAATAGAGTGCCTGCAGGGGAGGGGAAACTAAGGGCTTTATCCAAGACCCTAAAGAATATAACGTCTATAGGTAGTCAGTAGCCAACTCATGGAAAAGCGTTGGGACTCTTATCTGCCAAGAGTGGTGTTTCCATCGGGTGAGTCATTGTCAGCATAGCAAACAACAACCATCCTAGGAAGAAAGCATTGGTGACTCATATCTTCTTACAGCGAAACTAGTTATCGGGGTAGTTTGTCTTCAGCTCGACAGGTACTATCATATCTAGGGTGACTACTGAGTGAATGTCACTGGGGGACTTATATCAACTCAAAAGTAGTCAAGAGGAAAGGAGCCATAGGGGGACTTATCCTAAACCTCAAAAATATACTCAACCTGGTTAGTGTATGATGGCTAGCTCAAGAAGAAAGCATATAGGTTTACATCTTCTTAAACAAAGTCAACATGAGGTAGTTTACTGGTTGTGCACAGACGTCTACCAAACTAACAAGGAGCTCATTGATTTGCAGTGGTTAAGTAAGGAACAAAGAATGGAGACTCATATCTGCTAGATAAATGACCACTGGGGTGATTCACTAGCAAGGTAGCATGTCAGCCCGACTTATAGTAGCTAATGAGTGAGTGCCACAAGGGCTTGCTCCCACATCAAAATAGCCCGAGACAAAAGATATGTGTTTGTGTTTTTGGTTGTGGTTGTATTAAATGAGGATAAGATGCCACTAGGGTTCTCATACACTTATCCTAAAACACACTTAAGAATTAATGAAATGGTGTCACGAATGGCAGTTGCGATCCCACCAAGAAAGGATGCCGCTTGGGTTCTCTTACACCTAACTTAGTTGTGCTATTCAAAATAGGATGTCTCTCAGGTTCTCTTACACCTATTCTAGTAGCATCAGGGAATCATGTTTAATTTGTGTTTGTATTGTGAAAGAAGGATAGGATGCCTCTTGGGTTCTCTTACACCAACCCTAAACATGTCGTGGCGGATTCACTAATAAGCAAACATTGCTTCGAATGAAGAGAATATTTTGATGAATTGAGATAGAATTTTTTTTTGAAGAAAATTATTTTCAAACATGATTTTATGAATAGTATTTCTTCAAATAGAGCTCATAATTGGAAGCATCGGGTGTTCCCCTTGATAATCAATAAGCTGATAGGATCCTCCTATGTAGGCCTTCTCTATGACAAAAGGGCCTTCCCAAGTGTGTTCAAACTTGCCTCCCATCTTTCGACGAGCAACAATTGGTCTTTTTAGAACTAAGACAAGCTCTCCTACTTGAAAAGCTCTAGGGCAGACCAACTTGTTATGAGCTTGAATCATCTTGGCTTTGTATAACTCGAGGTTCTGGCACGCCTGTAGGCGTCTCTCCTCTAAACCTTTGAGCTCTTCTAACCACAACTTGTCATTTTAATCTGTAGTGATTTTACTACCCATTGCTATCCTTAGTGATGGGAGCGAAACTTTTAATGGTAGAACGGCTTCGGGCTCATACACTAATGAGAATGAGGTAGATTGAGTTGTAGTTCTGTATGTGGTGTGGTATGCCCACAGGGCTTCAACTACTCATGCCACTGTTGCTTGTTGTCGTCGATGAGAGTTTTGTTGAATGCTTATGCTAGGCCATTTTCCCTGGGATAGTAGATAGTGGAGTATCTCTAATCTATACCATGTCTTCTAGTGAAGTTGTTGATCTTAGTACTCTTGAATGTAGTACCATTATTGGATATAATTCATCGAGGAACCCCGAACTTATTGTTGACCTCACTTTTGAAGTGAGCTCTCAACCTCCTCTTCTTAGACTTAGGACTCTTGTAGAGACTAAGAGTTCCTTAGTCATAAGACACTTCTAGTGATTAGGTGAACACTTAACCTAAGCCTAGGGACTTAGAAGGGTAAATCATAAGATTAGGCTATGCCTTAGGGCTTAAGGAAATCACTTATCCTATAGCTTAAACCCAATCTAGATACACTTTCTCAAATCAAACCCAGATTCAAATCTCAAACCAAACCTTAAATTCAAATCCATATCCCAAATTTGACTCCAAATGATTAAAACCCAAAATCAAATTCAAATCCCAAGACCCTTCCTAAGCCATATGAACCACCTTCATAAGCTTAGCCAAAACTCCCTTTAGATCAAATCAAACTCAATTAATTTCATTATAAATCAATTATTCCTTCATTCATATTCATAAATATAAATGAAACCCACCTTCTAATAACCAAAAAAGAATCAAACTAAATTGATTTCCCTCTGAGCCTTTTTGACCTACATCCATGGACTTGATCAAATTTTCTTTTAAATCACTCCAAACTCAAGTGATTTTTCAATGAATCATTTAGATCTTCATTTATATTCATAAATATAAATGAAATATAAATCCAAATGACCAAAACCATATCCAAAATCAATTCCAAACCCAATATAAGCCCTTTGAGCCAATTCTTTGGACTTAGCCAAATTTCATCCAAATCAAGTCAAAACTAATGTATTTTCTCTCGAATCAATCAATCATTTAATTATCTACCCAAATATAAATGAAACCTACAATCATCAAATCAAATAGAAGCCAACCTAAGTCAAACCCAACTTAGCCCTTTTGACTTGAAACTTTCAATTGAACCAAAATTCCTTAGACTCCAAATTGATTGCCATTGAATTTATATTTCAATCTATGGCTCATATATAAGTTCAACTAAACTCGAATCATACCAAAACCAAACCAATTGACCCACTTAGGTCCACTTAACCAAAAATGACCTAAAGAACCCATTTCAGTCAACTTCCAATCCAACCCAAATTGGATTAAACTAATTCACCAAAACCTTTCACCATGATTGTTGATCACCCTAGGGTGATCAATTACAATCAATTAGGTCAAACTAAGTCAAATTAGTCATTTGACCAAGTCAACCCTCAGCAAAAATGAACCAAAACTAGCCAAAACACATCCTGCATCAAATTGATTGAAACTAATGATTTGAATCAACCCAAAATCAATATTTAAATATAACTTGACCACCAATTGAGCCAAACTAAACCCAATTGGTCATTCGATCCAAGCTGACCCAAATTAGCCTAAAGGACCAAATCAGGTCAAATCATGCTCTGACCTAAATTGATTGCAACTAATGGCTCAAGTTCATTTCAAATTGATTATTGAACTTGACAAAAGCCATAATTGAACCCAATTTGATCAATCGAGCCCAAATTGGCCTAAAGGGTCAATTTGGCATAAATCCAAATTAAATCTAAATTGATTCAAACTAAAGATCACATTCATCTTCAATTAGCTAATTGAACATGAATCAACTAATAACTCAAGCCAATTTGGCCAATTTTGGTCAAATTGGTCAACTTGACCCATTTGATTCCAATTGAGCTAAAATCAATCCTAAGTCAAATTAAGTCAAATTGATCATACCAAACTTCAAATTATCATTTGAACCTAACCTGATATGGCCCAAATTGAGCCAAATCTCTTGAAACCAAGCTATGACCCATTGGGGGATGATCAAACCCGACCCAAACCCATTTGGGATCAGCCCAAAATCAACCCAACCCAATCAAATCTCACATAGGATTTCACTCAACCTCATTTAATTCTCCCCATCACATGCATTCAACCCTCCCATTCATGGCATTCAATGGAGCTGATCATATGGCAGCAAAAGAGGACTTTGGAGCTAAATCCAAGGTCCTCAATCAAGCCATCATCCATCCCAACCACCCCAAGCCAAATGACAACACTTTGGAGCCAAAAATTCAAAAAAAAAGGTGGATTTTCGGCCATATTAAATCAAGAGAGTTAGAAGCAGCAAAACTCATTCTATTCCTCTCATTTTCATCCCTTAGAGTTCCCAAAGCAACCAACCACCACTTCCCCACTTCTCTTCAGCTAAATACATTCCAAAGCAACTAACCACCACTTCCCCAAAGCAACTGGGTGGATTCCGGTGAGAAAACGGAGGCGATTGAAGAATACATCATTCTGAAGTGAAGGCGAAGGCTACACTCATTCCAAAGCTTCCTTTTGCACCTAAGAGCTCGCTCTGATCTTCATCGCCACCGGAAACCATCCCCAGTGAGGTAATTTTTCCAAACTTTAATCGACCTTAGGGACTCCTATTTGTGTCAATTCTTGCACAATTTTTAGGAATTTCTTTAAAGAACCCTTGCATTTTTTATTATATTTAGTCCTAATATGAATCAAGAGATTTTTCGGTCAAAATCACCATGAAAATGAGCCCAATCAGATGAAATTTGGTTCAAAATTGTGAAAAATCCTGTCAAATAAACAGTGTTCTGCCAGATTTCCCGTCAGCCATCCAATCCCGCCGTTCGGGGATCGGACGGCTCAGATCGCATGATCGTGCAGTTTGGATCCACGACTGTGTGGTTCGGATCCGTGCTCGCGTGGTTCGGATCCACGAATCGCGCTGTCCAGATCACACTGATCAATCCGATAATTCGATCCGTGATCAAATGGTTCACGCGATCTACGATCAGCATCCACATCGCGCGTGATTTTTCGCTCATTCACGATGCATACACGCCAATCGCGCGTCGCGTTCCATGCGTAACGTGGTGCCCCACACACAATGTGGCACGTTGCTGTTCGCCGCCCGCACGGCACTAATCGAAGTGGGGAAAATCACCTATTTTCTGATTTTAAAAAATTATTTAAGCTGTCTAAAATTTTGAAAATTCATAAAAAATAAAATACTTAATGAAAAATTAAAAATAATGGCTCATTGGATTTGCCTTTCCGAGAGGAATCCAAGGAACCAAAAATCTCTAAATTCCAATGAATGGTTTGAGCTTAATTTAAGTTTTGGTGAAAATAAAATTTTATCAATTACTCTAAAAATACAAGTCTGATTGAATTTAAATTTTCAGAGATTGAAATAAGAGTTAAAACACACTTACCATAAAAATCGAAAGTGAAAAGAACTTTTGGATTGAGAGAAATTAAAATTTGAAGTTCAAATTGTCCATTTGAATAGAACAAATCAAATAAAAATCCATAAAGTTACAAAAAAATCTTTAAAATAACTTAAATCACTTCAATTAACATCTAGGACCCTTAAGAAAATAATGTGATTTTTTGAAGCCTAATGAACCCTAAACAAACAGTTAAGATTAAACTTTAATCAATTAAGGAATTAATTAAAACATAACCTAAAAAATAATTTAAATATCAAATCAAAATCAAAAATGATATAATATCCAAATGATTGGTAATCAAACTTTAAATCAGAAAAAAAAATATCATATATCACTCAAATGAAATTAAAATTAACAAAACCTAATTGAGTTAATGAAAGTGAGTTAAATGACAAGATCTTTAAATCAAACTCATAATTAAATAAATTAATGAAACTTTCATATAAAACCAAACTAATCTTGTCAAACTTACACCAAGCATTGAATCTTAATCATTTGAAACTACTTAATAAATTAAAGAAAATTAAATATCAATTAATCATTAAATAAATTAAAAATCAAATTAATCAATAAACTAATTCAACATAATCATTTGATATTAATCAAAGTAAAGCAAATAAAGCTAAAGTAAACCTAATTAAGATATGATTAAATCACATTTAAAATCAATCCATTTGGAATAATATGGTTAATTAGCCATTAATACATAAACCTAACAACTAAATCAAACATGAATGAAATCTAATAATCTTAATAAATGAAGAAAATCAAACCTAACTATGATTATGAATAATCAAGTTTAATTGAAATAAAAAAATAATTAAATCACTTAATCTAATCAAATGATAATAACAATGATAACCCTTTAATCAATAAAATTTAGGTAAATGCTTAATTAAAACTATCAAATCAAATAACTCATATATAGGTAATTAAGTCATTAATCTCTAACTAAACAAACCTTTAATTAATCTAATGTTTTAAAAATTTAATTACCCTTAATCAAAGTTAATTAATTAAACATTTAATTAATGTAAACTTAATGAATTAATCCATCATCTTAATGAACCAAATTAACTTTATAAATCACATTAAAATTAATTCAAATCAAACACTTAATTAATCTACTAACTAATTTGATCACACCTCTTAAATAAACTAATTAAGTTAATCAAATTAATTATATTAAACTTAAGCTTAATCAAACATAAAATGCAATTAAATGCCAATCAAATCCTAATTTAAACTTAAATCATTAAGTCGTTAATTATGTCATTAACCTAAATAAATATGTAATCAAATTAAAAATTAAACAAATCTTTATTTAATTTAATAATTGATCACACCTCTTAAATAAGCTAATTAAGTTAATCAAATTAATCATATTAAACTTAAGCTTAATCAAACATAAATTTGAACGTAATTAAAATGCAATTAAATGCTAATCAAATCTTAAATTAAAGCTAAATCATTAAGTCATTAATTACATCATCAACCTAAACAAATATGAAACCAAATTAAAATTAAACAAATCCTTATTTAATTTAATAATAAACCTAAACACACTTCTTAATTAAACTAATAATCACATTGAACCTAAGCAAACCCATAGATCAATAAGGCTAATCAAATCAAATTAAATTAAATAAAGAAAGACTCTCATCAGTTTAATATGTAATCAAATCAAATCTCATTCAAACTACTTAAATAAGATTAACTAATTAATTATCCAATGTATGAAATCAAAATACAAACCAAACTTTGATAAACATGACAAATGGATGAGATTAAAAATAAAGTTTTAATTACAAAGAATCAAACTCAATTAAAATCAAAATAAAATCTCAATTAATCTAATCCAATCAAACTACAAATAAATGAACCATGATTAAATCAAATAAATAGAAAATTAAATCACATAACTATAATCAAAGAAAAGAATCAGATATTAATTTAAAAGGATATTGAATTATCAAGATTTAATTGAATCAAAACATCTAATTAAAAATTATTCAATCAAATTACATGAAGATAAACAAATACAAAACAAATGTAATAAACAATAATCAAATCAAATATATTCAACTAAATAATTCAAATAAATCAAATCAAATAAAACCTTAGATACAAACAATCAAATTAAGGGTTTCTCTTTATGTGTTTAATAACATAAAGACCCTTTAAGGAAATTATGATTAACCCATAAGTATGAGAGAATCATAAAAGTACTTAATTAGATTCTTAAACTTAATTAATCCTTAATTATGAGCCAATTGCATTAGGTTCTTTAAGAGCATTGCAATCTTATTTTCTCACATGTTCATGTCATTTATGGCTTATAATTAAGTGGTTGATCAAATTAAAGAAGCATAGGTAAGGGTAATTAATTGATTTAATTAAGGATCCAACTTAATTAATTCATAAAATTCACTTAATTATTCTTTATTAAACCAAATTAAATCACGAACATGGGGCATGAAATCAGACTAGAAAATCTCTTCTTATATTTCTTGAATCAAATCAAACATGAAATCAGAATGACATTAAGAGGCTTTAGTTTATCTTAAATGATCTTATTTAATATGATTGCTCTTAGGATTTAATTGGATTGAACAAAGTCATGTGCTTATTTTCTTTTATTTCTTTCCAATCACATTAAATGTTATTTGCCATATATGATCATGCATTCATCTCTTTCAAAAAAATTTTAAACAAAACGATTTCTTTTATGCCAAATTGTATATGTTGACTTAAATTAAAACTAGGTGTGGCTATTATCACTATTAAATAAAAAACATACTTCAAAAGTGTATAAATCAATTATAATATATGGAGTGATGCTAATTATGAAACATTTATGAGTTTGCATTTGTTTATTTTATAAGATGCGTGGTATGAAGTCTTCTCTCTTTACTTTGCATGGGCTTACATAGTATTTACAAATGTATAGTTCATTTGAAAAGAACACAACATTTGTCCAAATCCATTCTTATGTATGTCAATGCTAAGGCTTAGAAAGAATTTTATATCACATATGTAAATCATATGATTGAATCAAACACAATATTTTGCATGACTTCTTCTTCTTATGGTAAATTGTACATTCATATGTATATAAGAAGAGTGGTATATTTGTCTGGACATCCTAGGGATGCACGACTTTAAGTAGCCCTAAGGAGGTCTTTACCTCACTCCCCTGGTGCGAAATAATGGCATCGTACCTACTCATATCTCTTACACATATGTATGTGCAATGTGACTAATGAATAAAAAGTCATAATTCAATCAAATTAATTTTTTTTTTTGCATGACTCTTCATCCTTATAGTTGTGAATACATTTATATGTATATGATAATAGTGGGTGTATTAGTCTGGACATCCCAGGGATGCACGACTTTAAGTAGCCCTAAGGAGGTCTCTACCTCACTCGCTTGGTGTGAAATGATGGCACCGTACCCGCTTAAAAATTTTATACATTTGAGTCTATATGTAGCTAATGGATTGAAGTCTACTTCTTTTATTAAAAAAATACATGCATTCATATTAATCTAATTAAATGAAATATAAAATTCAAATATACTTCATTACATTCATCATCTATGTGTGCTAAGACATATTATATGTGTAGGTATACTTAGGATGCAACCATGTGCATGTTACATGTAATGGAAAGAAATGAATGAACATGTGTCATGTGATAGTAATCCATTCCAATTATTCTTAAGATGCCTTTCACATTGAATAAGGTTATTTAAGGTGAACCAAACCTAGGACTGATTAAAACATGTAATAAGCCATTCACTAAAAGAAACTAAGTTATAATAACATGCTTTAGAAAATGACTTAAGGTAGGGATGAATGAGGGCAATCCCCTTTCATCTCTTTATAACACTTAGATGTTAAGTGTAGGGTCTTTTGGAACCAAATAAATCATAAATTAAAACTTGCAAAATAAACTAAACAACTTAAAGTAAAATTAACATTCCATGTTAAATTGAACTCTTTTACACTTAGAAAACTTCAACATTAATGCATAATTAAGACATATCACACAAGCCTTAAGCACACACATTAGAATACTAAGTCACCACTTTTAGTGCTAAGTTAGGGAGGTATATGTGTGATGGATGTTTTGTTTTGTGATGTAATATTTTAGACTGGATGTTAGGGTGTATGCCTTGTAGACTAGATGTTAGGCCGTTATTAGCCTAATCATATTTTTTGCAGGGGGTTGTGCTTAAAGGGGCCGTTATACTAAAATATATATAAATGCTTTTGTTGTGCAAGTTGCTTAGCCCCTAAGCATAACCCACGTTAGGACAGGTGGACTTGGTTACCACTGTGTAGGGTGCTAAGTCAAAATTATTCATATAATTTCTTAGGTTGTATGGTATGTTTAGCTAACAATTATTTTGCAGGTATAGCTAGATTTACTTTTCCTATTTTTAATATAATTTTATATTAGGAATTAGGACTAGTGTTATGGGGGATTAGGATGAGCAGTGACCAGAAGGCTTAGTCCCTAGGGTGCCCTGTGATGCCTTTGGAGCAAATCAAATCAAGAGAGAGAGAAAGAAGAAATGAAGAAAAGAAGACCCCCCATAGCATAGATTATTTTTGTAATCCGGGTTGTATAAGGGTAGAGCTCGATTACCCAATTTTTTTCTCTTTTCGGGGTGTACGGCGGAACCCAACTGCACTAGCCTTTTATTCTTTTACGGTTATCTATAAAATTATTTGATGTTGTGTTTAGATTGCGCAGTAGAATCACATGCTTTTCCTAGTTTCTTCATGTTTAATGTTTGAATGTGTGGCCTGGATGCGGTAGGCTCTTTGGATGAAATTAATTTTTTTACCACAATTAATAACTCATAATTAAAATTTTTAAAATAATTCATAATCTCGCATAAAAGCCTAAGAATTAAATCAAAATAATAAAATATATAGCAACCCCTTAGCTGCATGATTGTATGTATAACGTCATGCATGTCATATTCTTCCACTCTTGTTAAGAGGGGGCTTCCATCTGTGCTAGAGAATAAAGGCTTAACCTGTGAGAGCCTTTGATGGAAGAACACCCCTTTCTCTCTTGATTTGGCCCATAATCAAATTCTCATGCATTTAAGCATACAAAATGCCATAACCTATGTCAAAACAAAGAGTCCAAAAGAATCAAATAAATTTGATAAAGTTTGCATTATATTAAGTCATGAATTCATACCACTCATGCTCTAGTCTCTTAGGGAGTGAGTTAAGAACTTAGTCTCCTTTCTAAATAATAATAGTCAAGCCATCTTGCAAGGCATAAGACTTGCCTACATAGATTTAAAGCATAGGAGGAGTTAGCTGGCTATTACTTCAGCGATTATAAGTCCAGCAGTCGGGTGGTTTATTCTCTCTTGTGGAGGTAAACTATATACACATTTTCTCCTTAGATTTAGGATGTGCTTTTGGTTTGTACCAAAGCTCCCTAGCTTAGAATCCGAGGTAGCTATTTCTTTCAGGCTACAAGCATAAATCCTTACCTCTTAGGTGCTTTCACAATCTTATGTTGTGGGATTATAAGTCCTAGTATTCTAATAAAATGTCAACTCAAATAATTAACTCTCTTCAATTTCAAAATTATAAAGCCCAACCATAGGATACAATAGATAGCTCACTAGGCTTCATAGTATCATAAGCATTCCCTACTCATTTCTTTTGGCTGCCAAAATAAGTCTCTCCTTTTGATCTATCCCATTTGATTTTACAACATAGCCAATCCTTTGATAGTCTTGCCTTAAAATCTTTGGAGATCATGATTGTCTACTTTAATCGAGAGTGTTCTTAAGGAATCATATTCCTTAGGATGTAATTAACTATGGGAGCTTGCCTCCATCGGAAACTTAATGAACTGAGCTTAAAATAAACCCTACTTTACTTTTCCATGTCAAGTAAGGGAAAGATCTCTAGTACATTCGAAGACCTATAATGCCTTAAGAGTCCTTATTAGGTGATTAGGTCCATTATAGGGTGGTGATTTCTATCTTTCAAGATAGTACATTATTCCTTAATATCATACTCGATCACTTTAATAAGTACCCCCTAAGATCTACGTGGTGTCCCACATATTTCTAAAAATAAACACCTCAGATTTTTCTGGCTACTCCACTAGGGATGGTTCCTCTCTCCATCTTTAGTAGACAATTATTATCTCCAAGCATCGATAGTAGGCTTATATTTTATATAGACTCAAGACTATCATTCTTTCTATTGGCACTTAGCTTATTTCATCCTTAAGCAAAGCTCACCAATATCCTTTAGGTTTTAGGTCCTCACTCTGTGTAGGCCTTAAAATCCCTATTGGGTTCCACAATAGGTGAAAATTAAAATTAATCAAATAAAGGAGATGACCAAAATTAAACCTCTTCACCATCCTGATGGTGAGGCAAGGCTCATCCCATGAACAATAAGAAAATAAAACCCATCTGTAAAATAACATGTCTTTCCAAAAGCACTTTTTCAAAATCCACATAATAAGAGATCTTTACACAACAATTTGTGAGAAATTTTTAAAAAGGCACAAAACACATATAACCAAATCTCGTTTAACAAATCCTATGATTATTACATAGGTTCTTTTCAAAATCAAAATCAACCATTTTTAATGTCTTTTTCAAAAGCACATTTTCTTTAGAAATAGTTATCCCCATCCCACACACTCAAATTTGTTGGATGGAGATTCTATTTTCGAATAAAATCATAATATAAAATTGAAACTCACTTAGCATACTTCACATGTGCTAAAGTTGAAGTTTTCCTCCTCTTTGAAAAGCAATAAATCGTACACACACAAAAGAGAAGTCAAGGCATATTTGAAGTCTTGGACTTCAAGACACATTTGGAGCTCATTTGACATGTTCAAGTACTTCAAATGAGAACCCCCTTTTTTGAAAATCATAAGAATAAATTGAAGTCCATTTAACATACCTAAGTTTGTTAAATAAGTTATTTTCTTTCAAAAATCATAAAAACATTTGACTTTCACTTAACATACCAAATTTGTT
Organism: Cymbidium sinense; assembly: GCA_021442155.1. NCBI lineage: Eukaryota > Viridiplantae > Streptophyta > Magnoliopsida > Asparagales > Orchidaceae > Cymbidium > Cymbidium sinense. The sequence continues at coordinate 64,772,826 of CM038222.1, forward strand.
AAGTGAGAGTTTCATTTCCAAAATCATAAACACATTTGACTTTCACTTAACATACCAAATTTTTTAAGTGATAGTTTCATTTTCAAAATCATAAACACATTTGACTTTCACTTAGCATACCAAATTTGTTAAGTGAGGGTTTCTTTTCAACACACATTTGATCCCTATTTTAACATACCAAATTTGTTTAATTCGGATCCAATTTTTCATGTCAAACCACACTCAAGCTTTCACTTAGCATACCAAATTTGTTAATTGAGAATCTCATTCTCATAGAAAAATTAAACATATCTCAAACACATTTGGGGCTTTCACTTAACATACTAAATTTGTTAAGTGGGACTCCCATCTTCAAAGAAAAGCAAAACTATCACAATTGCATTTGACTTTTACTTAACATACCAAATTTGTTAAGTAAGAAGCCCCATTTTCAAATCAAAATATCACACAATCAAATCTTCACAAGCAAAAATATTTTAAATACACAATCACAACCTCTTCTTAGCATACACAAATTTGCTAAGTAGAGGTCTTTTAAACTATCAATATTTTCAAACAAGATGCATAAAACATAAATATCTCCAAGAAAATCTCTCCTCAAATTTTAGAACCCCACCCAACCTACCTAAATCGGTTGAGTATGGGTTCTAAATCGAAATCAAATGGCAAAGACTCTCCTCAATATCCAAATCTCTCCAATGAACCCCACTTAACATATTTGAATTTTTGAGTGTGGGTTCAAAACTCCAAATTTTTGTTACTTGTGTGGAACAAATATCAAAGCAGAAATATGATACAAGTTATATTTTAACAAATACAGACATACAACTCGGATCAGTCAGTACAGTCTTTGTAGTTTTCACACATGGCCTCTCAGAAGTTTGTTTTCACCTTTCCATTTGGGATAGATTTGTCCCTGGATCAGGCCAACCTCCCTCAGACTGACTCCACCCATCTAGTGTTCTTTGGCTGAGGATTTGAGGGAGCCCGTATCACCTGTGAGGGGGCGACCCTCACTACTGTTAGCCGGGATGAGGTGGCTGGGTAGAAGCCAGCCATCCAGATCGACCTACCTTATGACACTGAGTATCCTTCCCTGAATAGAAAAGTAGTTGAGTATCCTTCCATCAGTCAATTATTCCTACAACCGCCAGTAGAGATAGCCTCCCACCTTCTCGATGTAGGATCAGCTCTCACACCACCAAATGCATTACACAGCACACAATAGACTACAAGATCAAGCACCACGATAAGCACGCCTGTAGAGATGGATGTCGTGCATCCCGCATCAGAAAGAAAGGTTCTCTCCATGAGGTTTCCCCATTGCTGACTAGCAACTAGTTCCACCCTCTCGATAGATGGAGTGGAGGAGTACTATCAGATAGCCACCTCCTACCTCCCACAACGAGGCTTTGGCTAGAGATAGAAGAAAGTCCTATCGGTCTCCATAGTATATACGTGTGGTACAATGGACGAGTCTAACATTATTTGACTTGAGGTCTATCATCCCCGTGAGTGTCAGTGAATTCGCAAAGGATGAGCATCGAGGCCCAGTGTAGTTTTAGTTAGGAGTAACGGTTTGCAAAATAGTGGAGGCCACCGCTTGATTTTCCCAATCATCTGCCACCACGAAGGACCAATAGGTTAGTCGAATGTACCACCACCATAAAAGCCTCGATGAGGGTAGAGCCGGTGTTGTCTCCACCACACCGATCCACTCCTTGCCCACCATCACTTATTTAGGTCCCACCATCCATCGTGCCTACAAAGGCATAGAAGATAACATCTGGGGGGAAGAAAGCTCCATTGGTGATCCAACTATGGCCAAAGGATCCCACTTCATCTACTCCACCAACTGAGGTGAGGGCGAGTTCCCTACTCTACCTCTTACATCAATCTTGGTGAAGAAAGAGTGGCAACCCCGTAGTATCGTGGTCGCACCACCACCATTAGAGGCAATGACAGTAGCAGCTGTGGAAGGGAAAGGGGACAGTTTTTTAGTCCCCATGGTAGTGGATATCTCTAAGGACACTATACCCATGAACAGTCACGAGCATGTCTCTTCCAGTAGTCATGGCCCTTTTAGAGCAAGCACTCCAATGATCGTGGTGCATCTCCATCAGCAGACCCACCTCCACCGTTTGCATGTTTGTACGCATTAGATCGTTCCCTAAATGAGATTTTGGCATAGTACTTTACAGAGAAGAGAGAGCTTATAGGGAGTGACCGTTCAGATTGTGAGGAGGGAAAGGTCAGCTTTGATCTATATGAGGATGATCTCTTTGAGGATTCAGCTGAGGTCTACATGGTCGATACTAAGAGCTCCCTTCATAGAGATCAGCATAGTCAAGAAGGTATTGTGGTTAAGGAAGATGACATCGTCCATTCAACCCAACACCTATGTCAGTAGCTTAAACAAATGGATGATCAGATCAACTAGATGGAGAAGAGGATGAAAGACCTATTAGCATCCCTCCATGCACTTCAAAATCAAGCCTCAGTACCACTGCATATATTGATAGAGATAGATCATCTCAAATTAACGCATGTCCTCGATCAGCCCAAAAGCACTTCTCTAGTAAATCAGGACAGTGGTAGCTTGCATAGGAAGGTGGTGGACAGTACCTCCATGGAAGAAAAGGATATCAAGTAGTTGGTAGAGCATCAAGTGAATGATGCGTTAACGCAAGCTCAAGGTGGCTCATTTGTTCCAAAGGGTAGACCCTACCCCGGAGGAATTTGATGGTGTCCAATATCCTAAGGGTTTTGTGCCTCCTTTCTTCAAAGTTTTTTATGGAAGTGGAAACCCTTGTCAGCACATAGCATACTTCAGGGTCGGATGTTGCAATGTTGGTGGCAGTGATGCACTCTTATTCCGTCTCTTCGTCAGTTGTTTAATAGGCATCATATTTGATTAGTACGCTAAACAACCCAATGGTTAAATAAAGATATTTGTTGAGTTGGAGCAGCTCTTTATTAAGAGATTTGTTGGAGCTCAACAAAGGGTAACTTTGGCCGATTTTGTTGTAGCTAAACAACAATCCGATGAGTCCCTTATTGATTACTTTTTTAGATGGTGCAATTTAAGTATGAAATGCGAACCACAGCTATCTGAACAACATGTCATTGAAATTCTACTCAAGAATATTCATGGCCTGGTCGCCTTCATGCTTAAAGGGTTCACCATTAAGATATTTGAGAAATTAATCAATAAAGCAGCTAGTCTACAATGAGATGTCAAATAATTACCTTTTCAAGATTAGTCACCAAGCTAAACCGCAAAAGCTTTAAGAAAAGCCGGTAGTCACAAGAGTTGACAAGGGAAGGTTCGCCACGAACAAAGAACCTCCTCTACCACCACCTTTGCCACCACCTCAGCCATCATATCGACCACCTCAGTTGCCACAGCGGCATCCATCGCCACCTACTCAATAGTATCCCCATCCACAGCATCAGCAGTAGTATCCCCACCCACAAAGATCGCCAGCAGATTCCTATCCACCACCGTAGCTACCGCCATACCTTGTCGATAAATTGAATAAGCCTTATTCATTCAAGAGGGAGGTAATCAGGAAGATCTTTAAGAACCTCTTAAAGAAGCCTGATTTTAGTTTTCGGGGCTTAGGAGGCCAAAGGATGTGGGCAAGAGTCATGATCTAAACTTTTACCCCTACCACAACATGCTAGGTCATGTCTTAGAAGATTGCTTTACCTTTAAGGACTGGCTTGAACGTAGCTACAAGTCGGGTGTTATTGTCATCCCTAAGGAATATCTACTAGAACAATCCTCCAATTCTATTAGGGTAATCCTTGGGGATACAAGCAATCTTCTTAAGATAGAGGAAGGTTGGGGTATCTCCCTATCCTGAACCTCCAAGAAAATCATCTCTAAGATCAAAAAGTTATCCTTGTAGGTGCCCGAAGCAGCTCAAACCTCCAACTCTAAGGAAGGTTTGCAAGTTGTTAAGGAGAACTTGAAGGAGGTAGAAGCCCAGCAGCAGCAATCCGCCTTACTTGCCTGGGATAGCATAGTAACACAACCATCATCCGAGTCCAGCACTCCATCCTCCATTATAGCTACTACTTCTTTCTCCACTAGTTCCTCTTCTGCTAGCAAGAGCATTGTATCAGCGAACAAGGGCACTAAACCCCTTACCCCGCTTACTTCATTAGATTTTTATCATGTACCTCCATCTAAGAAGAAATGAATGAACAAATCTTTCACTTACATCTTGTCCAATTCTGATACTCTAGATTTTATTCCTCTCAAAAACTCTCCAAGTCTACAAAATTATAATGATAACTCTAGTTTTGATCATTCTTCCTCTGATTTAGAAATGGATTTTGCATTTTTGAATCATTCAAGTTTGCCCATTGAGATTGATTTGGAGTCATCTGACTCTGATGATCCCATAGGAGAAGTTGTAGGTGAACTTGATGAGCAGGTAGAACTTTCCACTAAATCATCTCATGAAGTCACTGAAGTCAACCTTCATAGTGGCAAAGTTCTACCTCCTAGGGTACAACCTCAGGATAAAGGTAAACAAGTCATTGGTTCTAGTGATCAAGAAGCCCCTCCACAAGATGCTCCACCCATGGATATGCTTATGGAGGATCAGCCTAGAGTTGACTACAATGTTCCGCCTAAAGCACAGTATATGATGCCCTTATCTTATCCAAAGAGATGAGGGAGTTATTGATCAAAGCTCTTCTTGATCCAGAAATATGCTTAGCTCAGCTGACTGTTACTAAAGAGGAGGCATGTTATTCAAGAGAAGTCTGTGGAGTTATATTCATAGATGAATACCTTCTTTTAGGGACAACCGAGCACAACTGTCCCCTCTACATCATAGTGGACATGGGTAGATTCAGACTCTCCAGGGTGTTAGTTGATCTAGGTTCATCAATAGATATTGTGAGTCTAAAGACCCTTGCCTACTTAAAGATTGACATCTCTAAGCTTTGAGGAGATCGGATGATGTTAAGAGGATTCAACGAACAAGGTGAGAGGGCTTTAGGCTCTATAGTGTTACCATTGGAGATAGATGACTCAAAGATAGAAGCCAAGTTCTACATAATCGATTCAGATACATCTTTCTCTGCTTTGCTCGGTAGGCCTTGGATACATGGAAATAACACGGTTCCATCCTCTTCACATCATTGCATCAAATTCCTAAGAGGTGGAATCGAATATTATGTCAAAGGAGACTTGAAGCCATTCTCAGTTAAAGAGGTTGAGATATATGAGGATGTAGCCTACTATCTTTCTCCAAATCAAAAAGTCTATTCTCACAAGCTTGATAAATGTTCAAAAACAAAAAAAAGAAATAAAAGAAAAAAGAGAAAAGAAAAAAGGAAGAAAAAATAAAAATGTAAGTAAGTGAGAATCAAACACCGAGGAAAAGGTAGAGCCAGATGTTAGATTCCGCCCACAGTTTGTTCCTCCATATGAACATGTGAGTAGGATGACTCAACCTCCACTAGGTAGAGGAAGAGACATGTCCAGAGGTAGTTCTAGAGGTGGAAGACCTCCTTGTTGGTGGCCAGCCAGTAGGAGCTATGCTCTAGCTCACAGGAGTACCCCCCACTATCCACATAGACTTGGAGTCCAGTTCGGAGGATGAGTCTCATGTGGTTAGCATGCCGACCAACCCCTCTCAACAGGTCCCCTTGAAGGTGACATTCAAGCCAGACAGTGATGAAGACCAAGCCTCCAAGCAAAGCATGAATGTATCTGAATCACTATTATGTAGAACTGACAGACAGTAGTTGGGAACTTTAGCTCTAACCTCAATTCTTCCCAAAAAGTTGAAGGTTCAGTAGTTAAGGAGGCCCTTAAGTCATCCACAGATGTCAAGCCAAAGATATTTTTGTTGGGAGCATCATCCTCAAGTCAGGAAGCTGATGTAGAACTTAAGGATGATTCATATAAAGGTTTAATACAATTACCTTTTGATTGGAACTCGCCTTGTGTTTTAACTTAGCAAAGAAGGGATTAATCCCACATACTTGGTCTAAACACAGGTCAGACTATTTTGAAAGACAATAGGACAACCAAAGCAGACATTCTCAATCAAGCCCAGGACTAGGATTCGACACAGTGGGTACAGTCGATGATGACAACCATTGCTTAATCATCATAAATCATTTGGAGTCTGATAGGTGGTTCTCAAATCATGCTAACACATATGAGGAGGTGTGTTTAAAAACTTTAGATGATCCAAATGACTTTGAAGTTAAGGATACACCGCCAGAGTTTGAAGAAGAGATCATATCAACCATCGATGAACTTAAAGAGATCAACTTAGGAACTAAAAATAATCCACGTCTGACATACATCAGTACTTTATTGAATGAAGAAGAAACCAATAACTTAGTTAGGCTATTAGCTAAGTTTAAGGACTGCTTCGCATGGAGTTATGAAGAAATGTCTAGTTTATCTTCTAACATAGTAGTCCATAAATTAGCAATAGAACCTAATGCTAACCCTATCAAGCAGGCTCCTAGACGCATGCGATTAGACATTGACCAGCAGGTCACTTCTGAAATCAAGAAATTGATCGATGGTGGTTTTATCAGGGAAGAAAAATATCCTATCTAGTTGGCTAGTGACGTCCTAGTTAAGAAAAAGAATGGCCAAATTCGCATATGCGTCGATTTTAGGGATCTAAATAAGGCATGTCCTAAGGATGAATTCCCACTTCCTATACCATAATTAATGGTGGACATTGCCTCATCTCATGCAGTATTCTCCTTTATGGATGGGTCATCTGGATATAACCAAATCAAGATGGCCACCGAGGAAAAAAGAAACACTACTTTTTAAACCCCGATCAGAATCTACGGTTATACGGTCATGCCTTTCGACCTTAAAAATATCGGTGCACATACAGCGGGCCATGACTCGAATCTTTGATGAACTCATTCATCATCAAGTTGAATGCTACATCGATGATCTCATTGATAAAAGCAAAGAAAAGGAAGACCATCTCTTTGACTTGAGAGTAGTTTTCAAACGGATAAGACAATACAATCTCGAAATGAACCCCCTAAAGTGTGCATTCGGAGTAGCTTCGGAAAAAAATTTTAGGTTTGTTGTCTGACATTGGAGAATTGAAATTAATTCAGAAAAGATCAAAGCGATATTAGAAATTCCACCCCCTAAAAGTCTAACACAACTCAGATCATTCCAAGGGTGGTTGGCATATCTAAGATGTTCCATATCCAACCTATCAGGAAGATGTCAACCATTCTCAGCACTTGTCAAAAAGGATGCCAAGTTCAAGTGGGATGATAAGTGACACCATACTTTTCAACACATCAAGCACTACCTGATGATGCCACCAGTTCTAGCAGCCCCTATCCTGGGAAAGCCATTGATTCTCTACACCGCTACATTAGATGACTCCTTTTGAGTTTTTTTGGCTCAAACTAATGACGAAGGGAAAGAAAATGCTCTCTACTATCTCAGTCATCATCTAATTGTTGCTGAGGAAAACTACCCACCTATTGAAAAGCATTGCCTAGCTTTAATCTTCACATCTCAAAAGCTACGACACTACATGCTTTCTCATAAGGAGAATCTAATCTCCAGGATCAATCTACTGTAATATCTCATGACACAGTCGACGCTAACTGGATAGTTGATGCGGTGGTCCATGATTTTGTCGCAGTTTGATATCACATTCTGTGGTATTTTATTTTTATTTCTCAAACCTTTTGGGGATTTGAAAAATAAAATTTTGTTGTGTAGGTTGGGACACCACGTAGATCTACAGATGTACTTATTAAGGTGATCGGGTGCGACATTGAGGAATGAAGTACTATCTTAAGAGTCATAAGTCGTCATCCTACAATGGACCTAATCATATAATAAGGACTTTTAAGGATAATGGGTCTTCAAATGTACCAAAGATTCTTCCCCTACTTTACATGGAAAAGTAAAGCAGGGTTTATTTTAAATCGAGTTCATTAAGTTCTCTATGGAGGCAAGCCCCCATAATTAATTACATCCTAAGGAATTAGATTCCTTAAAAATACTCTTGATTAAGGTAAATGATCATTGTCTCCAAAGATTTCAAAGAAAGGACTATCAATCAATTGGTTATTTTTAGAAAATCAAGTGGGATTTGAGCAAAAAAGGAAAGAGTTATTTTTAGAACCAAAGGGAGATGAGTAGAGGATGCTCATGATACTAGGAAGCCTAGTGAGCATCCCAAACTATCCTATGGTTGGGTTTTTATATTTTTGAAATTGAGTTGAATTTTTATTAGAAATATAAGGCTTACAATTCCACAACACAAGATTGTAGAAATGCCTAAGAAGTGAGGATTTTTGCTTGTAGCTTGCAAAGGGAAACAACAACCTTGGATCCTAAATCTAGGGAGCCTTGGCGAGGGCCAAGGCATGATCTAAATCTAAGGTGAAATGGGTATATGGTTTACCTCTATAATAGAGGATAAACCACCCAATTGTTAGACTTACAACTGCATGGAGTTGGTCGCCAACTAACTCCTCCTATGATTTTAAATACATGTAGGCAAGTCTTATGCTTTGTAGGATGGCTAAGTTGTTATTTATTTAGAAATGAGACTAAGTCCTTAAACACACTGCATAAGAGACTAGATCATGAAGGGCATGAGTAATGACTTAATCTAATGCCAATTTTGTTAAGTTTTATTTTGATTTTCAGACTTTTTTTTTTTGACACAGGCTATGGGATTCATATGCCTAATGCATGAGAATTTGGTTATGGGCCAAAATTAGAAAGAATGAGGTGTGTTTCCACCATGGCTCTCAAAGGTCAAGTCATTTTCTCTGGTGAAGCTGGAACCCTCCATTAGCAAGAGTGAAATAATATATTTTTTATGCATGATATGAGACATACAACATCCAGCTAAGGGGTTGCTAAATCTTTTATTTTCTTGTTTTATATCCTAGGATTTAGGTGAGGTTACGAGTTATTTAATTTTAATTTTGAGTTGATTAATTGGATTGAAAATTTATTTTTTCCTAAGAGCCTAATCGTATTAAGGCCATTCATCAAATAATGAAGAAACTAGGAAAAATCATGCCATCTTAATTGCACAATCATAAACAAATATTAATCAATTTATAAATTAGTGCAAAAGAATAAAAGGCTGATGTGGTCAGGCTCCACCGCACAAACCTAAAAAGAAATGGTTAGCCGAGTTCTACATTATACAACTTGGATTATAAATGAATAATTATAATTAAGAGGAATTAATATTATGGGGGTCTTCATTCTTCATTTCTTCATTCTTCATTTCTTTATTTTTGGTTTTTCTTCTTTCCTTTCTTATTCTTGGCTTAGTTTGAGATCTGGTTTGCTCCAAGGCTTCACATGGTGCATAAGACATGGTCTTATGACCAATCTACATCCTAATCCCCCATAACATTCATTCCAAATCTTAATTACAAAAATTACATCAAAACGAAAAAGATAAATCTAACTAAACCTGCAAAATAGAGATTAGCTAAACATATCACACAACCTAAGTAGTTATATAAAAAAGTTGGACTTAGCACCCCACAAATGGGTAACCAAGTCCACATGTCCTAATTTGGATCATGTGTTGGTGTTTTCTCTGGAATAGAGAAAAGAAATGACACCACATAGAGTTTAGGAACATTCTATTTAGATGATCAAATATGGCATTAAGGAATAAATATATTATCTCAAAAGATAAGCATGCTCTCCTGTAATGGATTCGATCATTTCAAAAAAATATTCCTAAGCCTAATGGGTCTTTCATATACCAAAGTATTTTTCCTTGAACTACATGAAAAATTAGAATAGGGTTTATTATATCCTGGGATCATGGTTCCCTATAAAGGCAAACCTCTATAGTTAATTACATCTTAGGAAGGCTCTCTTCCTAAGAATACTCTCGATTAAATAAATAAGTGGTTATTCCTAAAGACTGCTAAGGTAGCTTTCAAAGGATTGATTTTTGGAAATTCAATTGGGAGGGTCCAAATTGGAGATAATTATTTTCAAGAGCCAAATGGGAAAAAGTAGGAAATGTCTATTGATACTAGGATACCCAGTAGACTTTTCAACTATCCTATGATTGGGCTTCAAATTTGGGATTTAATTTTATATTTTGAGTTATCATTTTCTTAGAAATCTAGGGCTTAGATTCTAGCAGCACAAGACTGGAGAAACGCCTAGGGTTAAAGACTTATTCCTAAAAAGGATACTTCAGAACCTAGTCTATAGGTGCTTCTAACACATGTCAGATGCTCGACCTAATTCTATCCTTGGGAATCATTGGCTATTCTCCTCATTTGAGGGAACTAACCTATCCCTGACCCTTCTGGATTTACAATGTGCTTAGAGAAGGCTGCCAACTAACACCACCTAAGCGTATTTTAAATTCATGAATTCAGGTCATATGAATGCAAGATGGTTAGGCTGTTGCATTTTTAAGAAAGAAATCTATGAACCTAGACTCACTCCCTAATCCCTAAGATCATGTAGGGTATGAAGATGCATCTAACTAATGCATATTTTTTATATTTTATTAAATTTTTGACTCAATATTTATTTTTGGCCATAGGTATGCAATTTATGCCTAATGCATGCAATTAGAAAAAGGTTATGGGCCAAATCAGAATAGAAGAAGGTGTTCTTCCATCATAGGCTCTCAAAGGACAAGCCCAAGTTCTCTAGCTAAGATGGAAGTCCTCCCTTACAAGAGTGAAACAATATGATTTATGCATTATTTTCAACATACAGCTAAAAGGTTGCTACATATTTTATCTTACTTTAATACATAGGCTTTTATATGAAGATTATGAGTTGTATTTATTTTTATGTTTTGATTGATTTAGTTGGGTATAAAATTTAATTTATCCTATGAGCCTACGTCCAGAAATTTATCACAGCACAAACATAGCATAGAAAGAAACCTAAAAAAAGCATGATGTTTCTATTATGCACTCAAACTAAATCAAGCCAAATTAAATTATATAAGAAAAAGGCCAATACAGCCGGGTATCTCTGTACACCCTAGAAGAAAGAAAAATGGGCAGCCAAGTTCTACCATTCTACAACTCGGCCTAGAACTATAAGTTTAGATCTATGGGTCTTCTTTCCAAGAAAGTCTCCTTCTGAGAGGGACCACTACACCATCTCTTGGTAGGGTCAGCTCCTGCTAATCCTAAACCCCATAGATCCTAACCTAATTTTGAGCACAAATTTACATTTAAAATTTAAAAGAAATCCTAAGCCCTATAAAATAGATGTTAGGAAATACACATAACACACAGAATAGTTTATATTTCACAAACATACAGGCTTAGCATTAGTTTCTTGCCAAAGCCACACCTATCTTATGGACTATGTTAAGGGATTTTCAGCACCTGCAAGCAAACAATAATTTTATGATTTATTTATTACAGCGATCCCTATACAGTCCCCTGTAGAAGACAATGTTAATTCTAGAAAGAACACCCTACCATCCAATTTAACGAGCAAACAAGCCTAGGCATCCATTCTAAAGCAATACTCCACACAGATATGTGAAGCACAGCACAACATATCATGGAAGATTAAATAAAATCACAAAATGATCTAAACTAAATCTAGAGTCCGTGACCTAAGTAATCTAGTGTGTGTAGAAGTTGGGCTTGTGTGGTAAGTCTTTACTAGGCCTTTTTAGTTCAAGTTTCAATTCAACATTTGATTTTATTTAATTTTTACCATTGGTTGGTTTCAGTTCAAATGGTTTAGTGATTTAGTTCTCATTTTTTTGTTCATTTTATTTGGTTGAAGTTGCATAGGTTTTCAAGAATGAGAAATATAATGAATTTAATTTTTAGGTGAAACTCACTTTATTCCACATCCTAAATCCTAATAAAGTTTCAAAAGTCTAACTAAGATCCTTAAGTATCTTAATTAATCCTTTTTATGCTGTTTATGTTTGGATTATTTTTTTATTTACTCTTTTCTTTTTTGAATTTAGATTTGATTTGAGTTATTTCAATTAGTTTAAACTGCTTTGTTTGATTTAATTTCATTTTGAATTAAGCTCTGTGGGTTTAATTTGATTTGTTTCATGTTAATTTAAAGAGTTAAGATTAAAGTTTGATTTCATTCAATTTAATTTAAATTATTAAACCATGGATTTGTAAGCTTAAAGTTTAAGCTCATTAATATGCACTAGTACCTTAGGTTTGTTCATGGATTAGGCTTAACATCAAGTACCTAGGTTAATTATTTGATCTTATTTAATTGACCTGAGTTTTGGATTCATTCTTAAATTCATTAGAGATGTGTGGTTTCATTTTATTTTATTAATTCAAAATTTAATGTTTAAGTTACTTAATAATTTTATTAACCTAAGGTTTTATTTCATTAACCTAAGATTGAATTTGATCACTTCAATTCACTTAGGATATTTAGATAAGTTTCTTAATAGCTTTTTGAAGTTTGATTTAAATTGATTTGAATTACCATTTAATTTAATAAATTAATTTATTTTCTTTACCTAATATTTGATTAACATTGACCTAAGGATTTAGAAATTTAACAACTCCTAATCTAAAGATCAATTAGGACTGAAAAATTTTTGGCAAGTGGAGTTACATGCCACTTTCAAGTGTTCAAAGTTTCATCTCGATTAGATTTGTAATTATGGTATAATTAGGGTTTTAATTATTTCATTAAAACCTAAATTTGGCCTAATTCAATGAGACTCAGTTAAGGGTTTCATTTTTCATATATTCTTCACTGAAATACCTTTCCAATGAGGGTATATTCATATTTTTTGGTTAAGTGGTTGATTTACTATTATTTAATCAATTTCAAGTTATTTAATTAAATTATTTAATTTATTTAATTATCTAATTAGGTCAATTTAGGGATTATTGGGTTTAATTGAGTTTAAGTGATGTTTTAATGTTCACTGAAGTTCATTAGGGTGATTTAAGGTTGTTTGATTATAATTCCCTAATTATTTCATTAAAGATTAGTTAATTTAATTAAAATATTAATTAAGCATGTGAAATTTCAATTTTCCTTAAATTCAGTGAATTAAATTCTGAAAAATTCACCTAAGGTGTGTTTCAAGTTTAATTTCATTTCGCCAAAGTTTCAAATTAATTAGATTGTTAATTTGAGAGAATTAGGGTTTAATATTTTTCAACTAAACCCAAATTAAGAGGAAAATACCTAATAAAAATTAGGGATTTTAATTTCCATGAATTCTTCTCATCAAGATTAATCCATAGAGCTCTAATTTGCATTTTTTTTATTTGTATTTATTTTTCTATGATTTTTAAAATTTTTTGTGATTTTTTAATTATTTTAAACCATTACTTAAAAGTTTTTAAGTGGCACGGGGACCACACAAAAATGCAGGCCGCATGGCACGCTTGAGTGGCACGTCCCACCATGTGGCATAAAGTGAGAGCCGTGGCAACCGCACCTACATGCGGGACAATCCTAGACCGTCTGATCAAAGATCGGATGGTTCGTGTCGATCCTGCGATTCCTAAAGGGCAAAAATCATCCAGTCTGCCTAGATCTGGACTGTCAGATTCAAATACACGAATCAGACGGTGGAGAGCTCGTCTCCTTCATTTCCTGTGGGAGCCGAGATCCATCCGTCTTGTTTTGCTAATATCTTTTAATCTAGGCAATGAAATCACACGATTTCAATTGCTACACAATCATTGAAGGAAATCCTATGATTCTATATGGCTTGATCTCACTGTAGATTGCATTTTCTTTGAAAATAACCAAGGCCAAAAACCATTAAAAGAAAGTGAAGGTCGTTAATGGCATACCTCGTTTCCTTGAGTCTTGAGCAGGGGAGTTGATTTGATTAGCTTCAAAGCTTCAAGAGAAGGTCTTGTGCCAAAGGAATTGAGTTAATTTGCTATAGGTCGTTCCCTAGACCAACTAGGCTTTCAGTTTTGAATCTTTAGAGGTTTGTACTATTCCCACCACTTGGAATGTGGGGAAGGGGTCGTTTGGCTTCAGTTTGGATCTCTGAAGATGAAGGGAACCTCAATTTTTCTTGAGGAAGAGTCTCTCATAGTTTTTGCTATTTGGCCGAGAGCTTTAAAGCTTGTTTTTACTATTCCTTGGTTGGCTAGGGGTATGCAGATAGCTTTGAATCTTGCTATCTCACTCCCCTTGCATTGAAGGCAGCCACCCCTCTCAAGAGGTGGAATTTTGCTTGATGTGAAGATGAGGTGTTGTGGGATGAAGTGGTAAGAAGGGAGTTTGCATTTTTCTTCTTCCCATTTTCTTTTTTTTTTATTTTTTATTTTTATGATTATGGCATCACCATTTAGCCCTAGACTAATGTGTGATGGTAATTTTGAGTTTATGTTGGAATATATTTGATTTAGGTTGGAGTTTGAGTCCAAATCAAGTGCATTGATTCAAATTTGATCCAATTAAAAATCAATTCAAGGGTATTTTTGAAATTAAATGTAATTTGAATTTTAATCATCTTGAATTGATGATCAATTGATTGTTGATTTTTTTGAATTGATTCACATTAGATGCTTGAGATGATCTTACATAAGCCAAATAGGTTAGATCCAACTTGAGGTGAATTTCTTAGGTCACTAAGCATAGTGCCCTAAGCATTGAAGAAAATCCTTTTTGAGATTAGGATCTCCAAATTGCTAAATTAACCTCATCCAAAAATGAGGTCAACAAATGGACCCCCAATATATGTAGTGTATCGACTAGAGTACACTACGCATATTGGTGCTGACCGGATTGATCAACATCACAAGCATAAGCTTGGAGTTCAAATTCAGAATTTTGATTTTTGATTTGAAATTTTGTTTTGCTTTTGATTGTGAAAGATAGGTATATGTATATCTATCTTTGCTTTGGAGGTGTGATTCATTCCTAGAAGCTTAACTTCATTAAGTTCTAGGATGAATAGGAATGCCATTAGGAATGGAACCAAAGAACGATCAATTCACAATGCAATCACTATGCTCAAAGAAGATGCCTTCAAGGGACTTACTCTTAATTTAGAATAGTGGTGATCCATGTGATTAGCTAATAAGATGGGGTAGTTAAGGGCATGATCCATCCTAATTAGCTGAAAAGAGGAGAGGGGTCCTTAAAGACATTATCCAATCCTCAAAATAAGATGTCAACTGTGAGACTTACACCTATGTAGGATGCCGACTGGGGGGATTTACTCCTATGTGATTAGAAAGAATGTTGACTAGGAAACTTACTTCTTTCTGATTAGAAAAAATGCTGACTGGGGACTTATATCTTTCTCACTATTAAAAAAGGGTCATAAAGACTTGATCCAATTTAAATTGCATGTGTAACATGAAAGGGGGTTACAATGACCTGATCCAATCATGTATACAAAAGTAGGATGCCAATTGGGGACTTATGCCTAGATGTTTAGAAAGAATGCTGACTAAAGGACTTACATCTTTCTAGCAATTAGAAAGGGGTCATTTTGACTTGATCCAATCTAAATCACTTGTGTATCATGAAAGGGAGATCACTAATGACTGGATCTAATCATGTACACAAAAGTAGGATGCTGACTGGGGACTTACTCTTAGATGTTTAGAAAGAATGCTAACTAAGGGACTTACATCTTTCTGGCTATTAGAAAGGGGTCATAAAGACTTAATCCAATCTAAATCGCATGTGTAACATGAAAGGGGTCACAATGACTTGATCCAATCATGTACACTAAAGTAGGATGTCGACTAGCAACTTACTCTTAGATGTTTAAAAAGAATGTCGACTAACGACTTACATCTTTCTGGCTATTAGAATGGGGTCATAAAGACTTGATCTAATCTAAATAGCCTGTGTAACATGAAAGGTCACAATGACTTGATCCAATCATGTACACAAAAGTAGGATGCCGACTGGGGACTTACTCCTAGATGATTAGAAAGAATTCTGATTGGGGACTTATATCTTTCTGGCTATTAGAAAGGGGTCATAAATACTTGATCCAATCTAAATCATCTGTGTATCATGAAAAGGGTCACAATGACTTGATCCAATCATGTACACAAAAGTAGGATGCCAACTAGGGACTTACTCCTAGATGATTAGAAAAAATGCCGACTGGGGACTTATATCTTTCTAGCTATTATAAAGGGGTCAGAAAGACTTGATCCAATCTAAATTGCCTGTGTAACATGAAAGGGGTCACAATGACTTGATCTAATCATGTACACAAAAGTAGGATGCTGACTGGGGACTTTCTCATAGATGATTAGAAAGAATTCTGATTGGGTACTTATATCTTTCTGGCTATTAGAAATGGGTCATAAAGACTTGATCCAATCTAAATCATCTGTGTAACATGAAAGGGGTCACAATGACTTGATTCAATCATGTACACAAAAGTAGGATGCCAACTGGGGACTTACTCCTAGATGATTAAAAAGAATACTAACTTAGGACTTATATCTTTTTTGATTAGCTAATAGGATGGGGCTGTAAGGGAATGATCCATTCTAAGTAGCTAAAAAGAGGAAAGGTGTCCTTAAAGACATGATCCAATTCTCAAAATAGGATGCCAACTGGGGGACTTACACCTATATAGGATTGACTGGGGGACTTACTCTTATGTGATTAGAAAGAATGCCGATTAGGGAACTTAGTTCTTTCTAATTATCTAGCAAGATGGGGCTGTTATGGGCATGATCCATCCTAATGGAAAAGAGGGGTCCTTAAAGACATAATCCAATCCTTGAAATATGAAATAGGATGCCAACTAGGAAACTTACTCCTATTTGACTAGAAAGAATGTTGGCTAGGGAACTTACTTTTTTTGATTAGCTAGTAAGATGAGGCCATTAAGGGAATGATCCATCCTAATTAGCTGAAAAGAGGAGAGGGGTCCTTAAAGACATAATTTAATCCTCATAATATGAATTAGGATGCAAATTAGGGAACTTACTCCTATTTGATTAGAAAGAATACCTATTAGGGGACTTACTTCTTTCTGATTAGCTAGTAATATAGGGCCATTAAGGGCATGATCCATCCTAATTAGCTAAAAATAGGAGAGGGGCCCTTAAAGACATAATCCAATCCTCGGAATATGAAATAGGATGCCAAGTGGGAAACATACTCCTGTTTTATTAGAAAGAATGCTGACTGGAGGACTTACTTCTTTCTGATTAGCTAGTAAGATGGAGTCATTAAGGGCATGATCCATCCTAATTAACTAAAAAGAGGAGAGGGGTCCTTAAAGACATAAGCTAATCCTTATAATGTTGACTTAAGGGAGGGGTCCTTAAAGACATGATCCTAACCTTAGCCAATTAAATAGGATGTTGACTAGGGACTTATTCCTATATGATTAGCTAATAAGATGGGGTCATTAAGGGTATGATCTATTCAGA
Organism: Cymbidium sinense; assembly: GCA_021442155.1. Lineage (NCBI taxonomy): Eukaryota > Viridiplantae > Streptophyta > Magnoliopsida > Asparagales > Orchidaceae > Cymbidium > Cymbidium sinense. The sequence continues at coordinate 64,790,220 of CM038222.1, forward strand.
TTAGCTAAAGAGGAGAGGGGTCCTTAAAGACATGATCCAATCCTCAAAATATGGAATAGGATGCCAACTAGGGGACTTACTCCTATGTGATTAGCTAATAAGATGGGGTTGTTAAGGGCATGATCCAGCCTAATTAGCTAAAGAGGAAAGGGGTCCTTAAAGACATGATCCAATCCTCAAAATATGGAATAGGATGCTAATCGGGTGGACTTACTCCTATGTGATTAGCTGATAGGATGGGGCCATTAAGGGCATGATCCATCTTAATTAGCTGAAGAGGAAAGGGGTCCTTAAAGACATGATCCAATCCTCAAAATGTGGAATAGGATGCCAAATGCGGACTGACTCCTATGTGATTAGCTAATAAGATGGGGCTGTTAAGGGCATGATCCATTCTAATTAGCTGAAAAGAGGAAAGGGGTCTTTAAAGACATGATCCAATCCTCGATATTTAGAATAAGATGCAACTGGGGGACTTACTCTTAACCCATGGGAATGGTGCACAAAGGCTTACTCCAATCCCAAAAGACATGAGAAAGGTAGCACAAAGGCCTTATTCCTAACTCAAGATATGTATAGTAAAGGTGTCACAAAGGGCTTACTTATATCCTACAGGTGATATGGATGAGGAAAAGGGGTTAAAGTGACTTAATTCCTGATCCTCAAAGTTTTGACTAATAAGCAAGAGTCTCATAAACTTGATCTTTACTTGATTAGTCTAACTTGATAAAAGGAAATGGAAGGTTTGCTTCCATTTCTTGATTTCACTAATACTCCTTACACATGAAGAATTTTAGTGAAGAAGGTTTTAAAGAGTTGGAATTTATTTTTAAAGGAGGACTTGGGTATATTTTGGACTCAATACTTTATTATGCCATGAGCATAGAATTTCATCATTTTTTTCTTTATTCTTTTTATCTTAAGGTTACAATGAACCATGCTAGATGCCTATTTCTATTGAAGGCAAGACATCAAAGGGTACTAACCTAAGAATTCTACCTCTTTGAGCTTGCATGTGACTGCATAGTTCTTTAGGCAGTAAGAACCAAAGTCAACCAGTGCTTCTCAAATGAAATTTTTTTTGTTTGGACATGTATGTCATTTTTGCTTTGTTGACATGAATCAATAGCTTATAAGGCCTTCTCTTGGCTTTAATAAAGAACAAGAGATTCCTTTAAAGCTTTCCAAAGTCAATGGGAATCAAGATAATCTTTTGGATTCTCATGGAGATAAGAGTTTTTTTATATCCATAATAAATAAGGGAAGTGAAAGGATTAACTTATTAGAGAAATCAAGATTCTCCTCATAAGTATGAAATTGAATTTCTTCAGTTGATTTGTTATTCATTTAAAGGATATATGAAATAAAATTTCATAAATGTCTTTGATTAATTTCTTGTTTTTTGCATTTTTGATCCATCTACATTTTACTACAAGGTCTTTGAAATTACTTCAAAAGTAAATTTCAGGACTCTATATGTAGTCACAGGATTGTTCTTCAAACCATATTGAAGTTTCTTTTATTTTCTTTTCTTCTTTGGCAAGATTTTCAATATAAACCTCCACCTAATTGAAAGTGGGATTATCATAAATCTTGATCATGACCCTTTTTGCTAAATTTCCCTAATATTTTGAGATTGAATGATATGACTCTATAACAAAATATTCTTGTAAGGATTCTGAATGTCATATCATATGCTTTTAATTTTTCTTTTCCATAATTTCTTTATTTGACAATTTTCAGATAAGTTATCCTTAAGAAGGATAATCTTATGTATGAAAGTCTTTTTGATTTTAAAATGAAATATGGATAATATGAACTCATTTTCAAGGTAAAGATTCTACCCTAGTCCTAAGATGTGGGTCATATAATGATGTTAGCTGACTAAGAAGAATGCTCTCTTCTCATTTACATCCATCATTTTCTAGCTATTAATTTAGCAAAAAAAAGTGCTTTTCTTTTGGAATTTGACCACAGTCGTCAAGGGACTTAGTTTATGGAAATGGCATCAAGCTTAAGTTTATAAACTACTACATCTGGAGATCATTTCAATTTATTTCTAGATAAAGTAGTTTTTAAACCCAAAAGATAGCTTGATCAAATCATTGATAGCTAACTCATTAAATATTTAGATGATTGATATCAACTTGTCAATTATGGAATTGGATTTTTCTTTAAATTCTAAAGGTGCATCCTAAACTTGAAGACTATATAAATCTCTAGACACATCTAAACAACATTCATGCAATGTGCTAGAGTGCCTTTTAAAAAGAAAGTTAGGACCTAAACAACTTAAGCTTTTTAACTTGCAATGGCTCTATAATTCCATAACTTTTCTTGTTTATGGTTATAGGCCACTTGCAATGGAATCAGAGTATACTCAATGGGACCTTTGCCAAATAAAGGATATGGACCCCTACCTTTCTCGTTAACTTGGTCAAAATTCAAATACAAAAGAAAAAGAGAAAGAAGAAAAATAAAAAGAAAAAGAAAAAGAGAAGAAAAAGAAAACTCAAGTGAACGAGAAAAGGACATCAAGGAAGAAGTAGAGCCGCATGTCACATTCCACCCACAGTTCATCCCACCATATAGACATATGGGTAGGATGACTCGACTTCCACCAAGTAGAAGCAAAGGCAGACGCAGAGGCAGTTCCAGAGGTGGAAGACCCTCTGGTTGGCCGACAGCCAATAGAGGTTATGTTCCAATACACAGGAGTACCTCTGTTATTCACATAGACTTGGAATCCAGCTCAGAGGACAAGTCTCATGTGATTAGCATACCAGCCAACCCCTCTCAACAAGTTTCATTGGAGGTGACACTCGAGCCAGATAGTGACGAAGGTCAAGTCTCTAATCAAAGCACAAATGTATTCGAATCAGGTTTATGTAAAACTATTAGGCAACAGTTGGGAATTTTAGCTTTAACCTCACTTTCCTCTCAAAAAGTTGAAGTCTTAGTAGTTAAGGAAGGCCCCAGGACTTCCATGGATGTCAAGCCAAAGAGATTCCTATTGGGATCATCATCCTTAAGTCCATAAGCTGATGTAGAACTTGAGGATAATTCATATAAAGATTTAATGGAATTACCTTTTGATTGGTACTCGCCTTGTGTTCATAATCTTATGAAGAAAGGTTTAATTCATTATACATGGTTCAGGCACAGGTCAAAGAATTTTGAGAAGCTATGGAATAGTAAATGTAGGGATTCATAATCAAGATCAGGATTAGGATTTGGTACAATGGGTCCAGTTGATGATGATGATTACTGCTTAGTTTTCACTAATCATCTGAAATCTAATAGCATTTTTTTAAACCACATTAACTCTTATGAGAAAGTATGTTTAGAAACTTTAGATGATCTTGATGATCTTCAAATCAAAGATGCACTGCCAGAATTTGAAGAAGAAATCCATTCAACCATCGACAAGCTCAAAGAAATCAACCTCGGGATGGAAGAAGATCCACGCCCTACATACATCAGTTCTCTACTGAACGAAGAAGAAACCAATGACTTAGTTAGGCTATTGATTAAGTTTAAGGACTACTTTGCATGAAGTTATGAAGAAATGCCCAGATTATCTTCTGATATAGTAGTCCACAAACTAGCAATAAACCCTAATGTTAACCCTATCAAGCAAGCTCCTAGATGCATGAAATCAGAAATTGAACAACGGGTCATTTTCAAAGTCAAGAACGATGATGTGTTTTATCGGGAAGAAAAATACCTAGTTAGCGATGCGGTTTCAATTTCAAGGACTTAAATAAGACATATCCTAAGGATGAATTTCCACTTCCTATACCAAAGTTAATGGTGGACATTGCCTCATCTCAAGCAGTATTTTCCTTCATTGATGGGTCATCTGGCTACAACCAAATCAAGATGGCCCCTGAGGATGAAAGGGACACTTCTTTTTGAACCCCGATCAGAATCTATTATTATAAGGTCATGCCTTTCGGCCCTAAAAATTTTGGTATACATACTAATGGGCCATGACTCAGATCTTCAATGAACTCATTCATCATCAAGTTGAATGTTATGTTGATGACCTAGAAGTCAAAAGAAAAGAAAAGGAAGATCATCTCTTTGACTTGAGAGTGGTTTTCGAACGGTTAAGATAATTCAATCTCAAAATGAATCCTCTAAAGTGTGCATTCGGTGTAGCTTCAGGAAAGTTCCTTGGGTTTGTTGTCCGACACCGGGGAATAGAAATAGATCCATAAAATATCAAAGCTATCTTTGAAATGCCACCCCCTAAAAGTCTAACCCAACTCAGATCATTCTAAGGGTGATTGGTGTATCTAAGGCACTTTATCTCTAATCTATTGGGGAGATGCAAACCATTTTTAGCACTTGTCAAAAAGGATGCTAAGTTCAAGTGGGATGACAAGTGCCAACATGCTTTTGAAGACTTCAAACAATATTTGGTGAAGTCACTAGTTTTAGCAGCCCCTATCCCGGGTAAGCCACTTATCTTTATACCACTGCATTAGATGACTCTCTTGGCACTTTGCTGGCCCAAGCAAATGATGAAGAGAAGGAAAATGCTCTCTACTATCTCAGTCATCATCTAATCCCTGTTGAGGTAAACTACCCACCTATTGATAAATACTGCCTAGCTTTAATCATCGCATCTCAAAAGCTACGCATTACATGCTTTCTCATAAAGTGAATTTGATATCTAGAGTCAATCCACTATAATATCTCATGACACGGCTGACATTATCCAGACGGTTGGCCCAATAGTCCATGATTTTATATCAGTTTGATATCACATTTGTATCCCTCCATGCGGTGCAAGGACAAGCACTAGCAAATTCTTAGCGACACTCTTCACACCCCGCTAGTGACATCTCCCGATGAACAAATCATGAACCTAGGGGATTTACAATCACCGTTGGGAGATGTATTTTGATGGTGCGGCATCCTTTCATAAAGGAGAAGAACCACGATCTACTCTTCTAGGGAAGACAGCGGTAGGAATAGTTCTCCTAACTCTGGACTGCAATGTGATGAGATTCTCATATCATATGTATAATCTATGCACCAATAACGATGCTAAATATGAGGCTCTGATTATCAATCTAGAGTTATTCATTACACTATGTGTCCAAAACATCAACATCTTTGGGGACTCTCAGCTCGTCATCAACCAAATCGTCGGGTCCTATAAATTCCTGAAGCCTAAGCTCCATCATTACCACGAGTACACCATGAAGTTATTGGCCCAAATCCCTGAGGTCACTATGGTGAAAATTTTTCATTTCTAAGTGTATAATTCCATCTTCAATCTATATGGATAAAATAAAGATATAAATATACTCTTATGCATTTGGACACCATGTAGATCTATAGATGTTCTTATTAGGGTGATCGAGTATGACATTGAGGAGAGGTATACTATCTCAAAAGATAGAAGTCACCACTCTACAATGGACCCGGACACCTCAATAAGGACTCCTAAGGATAATGGGTTTGCATATGTACCAGAGATTCTTCCCTTACTTTACATAGAAAGGTAAAGTAGGGTTTATTTTAAACTGGGTTCGTTAAGTTCCCTATGAAGGCAAGCCTCCATAGTTAATTACATCCTAAGGAATGAGATTCCTTAGGAATACTCTCGACTAAGGTAAATGATCGTTGTCTCCAAAGTTTTCAAAAAGGTAAGACTATCAATCGATTGGTTTATTTTTAGAGAGTCAAGTGGTATTGATCAAGAGGAGGGAGTTCTTATTGAAGCCAAATGGGAATAGGTAGGGGATGCTTAAGATTCTAAGAAGCCTAGTAAGCATCCCAAACTACCCTATGGTTGGTCTTTTATATTTTTAAAATTTGAATTAATTTATTTGAGTTGAATTTTTATTAGAATGCTAAGGCTTACAATTCTATGGTACAAGGCTATGAAAATGCCTAAGGGTTGAGGATTTATATTTATAGCTAGCAAAGGAGAGAAGTAACCTCAGAACCTAAATCTAGGGAGCTTTGGTGAGGGCCAAAAGCATGACCTAAATTTAAGGTGAAAATGGGTATTTAGTTTACCTCCACAAGAGAGGATAAACCACCCGACTGTTAGACTTACAACCGCCTGGGGGTGACTACCAACTAACTCCCCCTACAGTTTTAAAATATGTAGGAAAGTATTATGTTAATGCAAGATAACAAGGTTATTATTTATTTAGAAAGATACTAAGTCCTTAAACACACTCCCTAAAGAGACCAGATCATGTAAGGACATGCTTCAAATGACTTAAATCTAAAAATACAAAATTTTCACATTTTTTATTTTTATTTTTGGACAATCATTTGACTCGGGCTATAGGGTTCATATGTAATGCATGAGAAACAAGATTATGGGCCAAAATTAGCGAGATAAGGAGGTGTGTTTCCACCACAGCTCTCACAGGTCAAGCTAAGTTCTCTCATAAAGGTGGAAGCCCTCCAATTCAAGAGTGAAATAATATACTTTTATGCATGATGTTAGAAAAGAAAATACACATCCAGCTAAGGGGTTGCTAATTCTTTTATCTTGATTTTAACTTAGGCTTTAAGTGAGACACCTTGAAATTAGATGGATCTTCCTAGAGGCCAACTTCACCTTCACTTGAGCTCGGTCTTGGTTGAAGTAGCACCTCCCTTGCCTTTGGAGCTTGGAAAAAGGTTGGGGTGAGTTCTATTTGATCTTCGAAGGGTGCTTGAAGGAAGAATTGGCTTGGTGTTGAGTATTGAGTGAGATGGATTTCAAGTTGAGCTCCCCTATTTTCAATCTAAGAAAATTGAGAAAATGGAAAATGGATTTCACTCTAGAAAGCTTGGGATCACATGGAAATGGCTCCTCTGGCTTTCCTTTGCTCAATCGAATTAGAGACTGATGAAATGAATTGGAATTAGGGAGAGTATATCTCCCCCTAGAGCAATCAAATAGTCGTGCCTCCCTTTGCCATTTTAATTCAATTGACCTCATTCCATGGGTTTGTTAGGCTATTAGGAGTGTCCTTGCATTCAGTTTGGCTAGAGAAGTGGAGTAGTGGAGCTCTCATGTGCCTAATTCATGTGGAGGAGGGATTCATCTATTTCATTTCATGCAAGTGGTCAGTTTTAGCATTAGGTTGGGTTGGGCTGGCCCAAACCCATTAGGTTAGATGCACCACACTCATTAGTGTCCACTTGGTCCACTAAGAGGGTGCCAAGTGGTTATGAAGAGGATTTGACTAAATTCCAAGTGAATTTGGCCAAAATTTACCCTATAGGGGTAAAATGGTCATTTAGCTTGGGTTTCAATTTGAATATGTTTGGTATGATTGAAAAATGGGTTGGGCCAAGTTTCAATGAATTTGGAGTTGGTTTGATATGATTTGGCTCATGTTGACCCATTTAGGACAAAATGGGTCAACTTGGGTCAAGTTGACCAATTGGTCAAATTGGTTCAAACCAAGGGTTGGGTCAAATTCATATGATCATTTGAAATATGTTGGTGGTTTTTATTTGGTTCAATTTGATTTATATTTAGTTTTGGTTCAATCGAGTTCATTTAGGTCAAATGGGTCAAGTTGACCAATTTGGGTTAGGTCATGGGTTGGCTTAGGTTTCATTGGTCATATGAAATGGATTGGTATCTTTGTTTTCAATCAATTTTGGTTTAATTTGATTTTAGCTCAATATGACCCTTTAGTTCAAGTTGGGTTCAAGGTCAATTGGGCTAGTTAGAATGGAGCTTTGGTCAAATTCAACAATTAATTTGGAATGAACTTGACCCATTGGTTTCAATCAATTTAGCTTAGATCAAGTTTTGACATATTTTGACTTTTTAGGTCAAGTTGGGTCAACTTGGGTCAAGTGGCCAATTGGGCTAGGTCAGGCTCAAATATTGACTTGGTCAAGTTCAAACATTGGTCATGAATGAGTTTTGATCAGTGGTTTCAATCAATTTGCCCTATGGTGGATTTTGGCTATGTTGGATTTCATTTTGGTTAAGTGTTGACTTGGTCAACCCTTAGGTTTGACTTGCTTGATTGAGTGATTGATCATCTTATGATGATTGTTGATCATGATGAGAGATTTAGGTGGGCTTGGTTCAATCCAATTTGGTTAGGATTATAATTTAGCTCATAAGGGTACTTTAGATCACTTTAGGTCAAGAGAGCCTAAACAGGTCAAATGGCTTGGTCAAAGCTTGATTTGGGTTTGATTGAACTCACTTATGGACTTATAATTGAAATATAAATCCATTTGTAAGTGATTTGAAGTCAAATGGGTTTTAATTCTTTTGATAATTTCAAGTTCAAAAGGGTGAACATGAGCTTGACTTGGGTTTAATTTTTTAATTGAGCTTTGATTTGGTGATTGAAGTTTATGTTTATATTTGGATTCATGATTGAAGGATTGATTGAATCATGAAGAAAATCAAGAGTTTGAAAATAATTATCTTCAAAATTCGCCCAATTCATCAAAATATTATCTCCTTTCAAAGTATTGTTTGCTTGCGAATCCACCACGCGTTTAAGATAGGTATAAGAGAACCCAAGAGGCATCATATCCTTCTTCCACAACACAAACATAAATTAAACACATTTCCCGTTACTAAAATAGGTGTGAGAAAACCTAAGAGACATCCTATTCCAACTAACACAACTACATTAGGTGTAGAGAACCTAAGTGGCATCTTTTCTTAGTGAGATCACGACTGTCATTCGTGACATCATTTCATTAACTCTTAAAGCTTGTTTAGTAGGTGTGAGAAAACCCAAGTGGCATCTTATCCTCTAAAAACACAAACACAAATAAAAACACATATCTTTTGTCTCAGGCTATTTTTATGTGAGAGTAAGCCCCCTGTGGCACTCACTTATTAGCTGCTCTAGGTCAGGCTGACATGCAACCTTATTAGTATGTCACCCCAGTGGTCACTTGTCCGGTGGACTTGACCATTGCAAACTGACGAGCACCTTGTTAGTTTGGTAGGCCTCACTACGCTTCTAGTAAGTTATCTCATGTTTACTTTGTTAAAGATGATGTAAGCCTACACGCTTTCTTCTTGAACTAGCCATCATGCACTGACTAGGTTGAGTATATTTGAGGCTTAGCATAAGTCCCCCAGTGGCTCCTTTCCTCTCGGCTACTTTTGAGTTGATATAAATCCCCAAGTGGTATTCACTTAGTAGTCGCCTTAGGTTGGTTGATTTTCGTTATGTTGACAGTAACTCACCCGGTGGATACACCACTCTTGATAGATGTAAGTCCCCATGCTTTTTCCTTGAGTTGGCCATCGAATACCTATAGATATTATCTTCTCTGGGGTTTCGGATAAAGCACTTAGCGGCTCCATCCTCTACAGGCACTCTATTTGGATCACATCTTTTGAGACCCTATTTAGACAGTACCCGGGTTATTTTTGGATTGGATAGTCCCCCTTTCCTAGTTGGTTGGATAATTTGTTCAGCGGATGCACAGATTCTCCCTTGGTTTAGTAAATCTGAGATAGATCTAGGCTAATATATAATCCCTCGCAAACCTATAGGGTCCACGATAAACAAACAAAATAAACAATTTATTCGCTTGTGGATTAAGAAATCAAGCCCCCAGCAGCCCCTTTCCCAAGCAGTCTTCCTATCTTTAGAGCAGTGTTAGCAGAACTCCCTAAAAGAATTATCTAATTACTCTTGAGTAGAGATAAGTCCCTGGTCGGCACTCTCTTAGTAGTCGCCCTTAGGTTGGGTTCAATCTGTTTGCCACAAATAGGTTATCTCGACAGTCATTTTGCTTTGGAAGATATAAGTCTACTATGCATTTTTTCTAGCATGACGCAAACCGACGGGCAGCCCTAGGTTGGGTTGACATGTTACCTTGCTAATGTATGGCCCCAGTGGTCTCTTATTCAGAAAATATGTGAGTCTCCATGCTTTCTTCCTTGAATTAATCATTGCAAACCGAAAGGCATTCATTTGGTTGGATAGTTCTCCCCTCGGCAGGGAAACTACTCCCTTTGGATTGGTAAATATGAAGTTAGGCAAGGCCAATGTGCCTCCTACCTGCGCCCTCACTAATCGATGGGATCCATCAAATATAATTTAAAAAAATGAAATTAACATTGACTATCTTTGAGTTGATTTAAGTCCCCAGATTTACTTAGTAGTCAGCCTTAGGTTGGGTTCGATTTGTTGCATCGCCAATTGATCACCTCAGCGATTGATCCCTACTTTAGAAGATGTAAGTCTGCTACGCTTTCTTTTTAATACAGTTGCTATAAACTAAAAGGCAACCCCTTTGGTTGGATAGTCCTACCATGTGGTTGGTATACTACCCCTTTGGATTGGTAAATTTGAGATAAGTCAAGGCTGATATAAGCTCATTCTCAGTATAATCCATCTCAAACCAACAGGGTCCACCTTAAAAATTTAAAACCAAAAATCTAAAATAATCCAACTATCCTCCTAGCAGAGTCAAATTAAACAAACAAAACAAAAGCAACCAACCTCCCTTGGAGTCAAATTAAATAATCAAATTAACCATCTTCTCCTCGGAGATGCAAATCTTCCAGATTTCCTCATGGAATGGCTTCAATCCAACCCAACTTAATCTTGTGAGGGCTCACATTTTCTATCCCTAGAGGATTCCAGTTCTAATTCCCCATTGGAGCTCAAAATCATAAATCAATAAATCAAATTAAATTTCTCCCCAGTGAAATGCAAATTAAATCAAATATCTTATCCCAGTGGATAACTTGAACCTTTTCCCCTAGTGGAAGGCTCATATACTCAATCTCTAGTGGATTCCTCCCATCTCCCTTATGTCTTTGGCATAAGTGGAGTTGCATTGCACTGAGCTCTTGATTCCTTCTGCACCTCGGGTTTAGGAGTACATCATTTCTATTAGTTCTTGCGATCGTACGAACGTTGTTGATCGTCTCGATCAACACCAATATATGTGGTATGCCTTGTCAGTCACACCACACCTATTGGGCGCCCTTTGTTGACCTCACTTTTGATGTGAGCTCTCAACTTCTCCATCTTATACATAAGACTCCTCTAAACACTAAGAGTTCCTTAGTCTTAAGACATTCCTAGTGATTGGTGAACACTTAACCTAACCCTAGAAACTTAAAGAGTAATCCATAGGGATAGTGCCTTAGGAATTTAAGAAGACTTGTCTACCCTATAACCCAAACCAAACCCTTATTTTCTCCTTCCAAATCAAATCTCTATTTCAAATCCAAATTCAAAAATTAAAATCTAACTATTAAATGATTGAAACCCATGATCAATTTCAAACTCAAAATCTCTCCCTAAGCCCTTTGATTTTATCTTATGTACTTATCCTCAACCAAATTCACATCAACCCCAATCCAACTGATTTTTTTCAATTATCAAATTCAATCTCCAATCAAATTCCAAATGATAAATCAAATCTAAATGATTAAAACCAAAATCAAGTCAAATTCCTGATTTTAGTCCTTTTAGTCAAATTCTTGAACTTGGCTAAATGATACCCAAATCAACTCAAACCCCATGGATTTCTTCATGATTCAATCACTCCTTCAATCATTGTTCCAAATATAAATATAAATCACCATTATCAAACCAAATCCAAGCTAACCCAAACCAAACCCAAGTTAGCCCTTTTGACTTAAAATTCTCAAATGAGCCAAAACTCATTTAAATCAAAACCAATTGTAATTGATTTTATATGTCAATCTCAAATCCATATATAAACTCAACTAAATCAAACCCAACTCAAAATCAAGCCAACTAAACCCAATTGGCTCACTTGACCCAAAGTGGCCAATTTGACCTACATGAACCAAAATCCAATTCAATTCAAATAAAAGTGAATTAAGCCAATCCAAACTTCATGTCATGTTTGTTGATCATTATAGGTTAATCAATTATCATGAAGTGGGTCAAACCAAGTCAACCTAGCCCGTTGACTAAGTTAACCCTTTAACGCATATGAATCCAAACTAGCCAAATTACAACATAAACCAAATTGATTGCAACCAATGGCTCAAGTTCACTCCAAATTGATTATTAAACTTGACCAAAGCCTCAATTAAACCCAATTTGACCAATTGGTCAACCTAACCCAACTTAGCCCAATTTAACCTTAAGGGTTAAATCAACCTAAAACCCAATCAAATCTAAATTGAACCTAAAAAAAGCCTATAATATATTCCAAATGATCAACCAAACCCAAACCAAGCCATGATTCAAGTCAATTTGGTCAATTGGGTCAAATTGGTCAACTTAGCCCAAATTTAACCTTAAGGATCAAATTGGCCTAAATCCAAATTAAACTGAATTAATTGAAACCAATTGAACCAATGCAATTCAAGTGGAAATTTGAACTTTGCCCAACTCTTGATTTGACCCAATTTGACTAATTGGTCAACCTAACTCATTTTGACCCAATTTGACCCAAATTGGTCAAATTGAGCCAAACTAAACCAAATGAACTTTAAATTACATGAAATTTTGTCCAACTTACTTTTGACTCATTTCAAATCTGCTCAAATCAAATTCAATGCCAAATGACCACTTTGCTCTTAGGTCATGGGCATCCCATGAGAAAAGACACTTGCACAAGTGGTCATTTCTCCTTGGCCACTGCACTCATCCATTCCAAGGACACTAATTTTTTGACCCAAGGAGTGGTTGGGGCAATCATAACTCATGTGGAGGTTAAATCACCTCTCCTATTAGAACACTTGACATGAAGGACACCTCACCTCCTTGCTAGGACACCCATTTGTCCTTCATGGCAACCACTTTTTATGCCTTAGCTAACCAAAATGAGCCACCTAGGATGATTCTCTTCCATTTCCAACCACCCTAAGCCAAATGAAAACACTTTGGAGTCAAAAATTTAAAGAAAAGAGGGATTTTTGACCACTTTACAAAAAAAAGGTATTAGAGGCTAAAAAAAGCAACACATTTTCCTCCCTAGAGCTCCCAAAGCCTATTAGCAATCATCCCCCACTTCATTTTAGAGAGAAATACACCAAAACTAAGTGGATTTCAGCGAGAAAATAGTGATTACCAGTGGAAACTTTATTATGAAGTGAAGATAAAGATCCAAGCTCATTCTAAGGTCTCTTTCCCCACTCAACAGTGTGCTCGGATCATCACCACCGCCAGAAATCATCCCCGGTGAGTTAACTTTCAAAAACTATAACCAAATTTAGGATCCGTCATTTGTGATAATTTTTTGCATGATTTTAGGAATTTACCCTAGATAATCTTGCATTTTTTTATTTTATATCATCCCAATTAAAAAATAGAAATTTTCGGTGTGAATCAACATGAAAATGAGCCAATTTGGATAAGTTTTCACTTAAAATTTCTCATTTTTCTTCCTTAAATCTCAGCTTTCACTATTCCTGTCGGCCAAACAAATATACCGATCTCCCAGTTCAGATCGAAGGCTCGATCGCACAATCGCGTCGATCTCGCCTCGATCGTCGATCGACGACCTTCCAATGCTGACGACGGATCAAACCACGCATCACAATCACTGTTCACCCATGATTTCCCACTCGAGTGCTATGCGGCACCTCAAGTCCAATTGCGCAGTGCCACGTAGCGCCGCGATGCTGACTGTGTTAAACAGAAAAATTGGATTTTTTGATTTTAAAAAATTACTTAAATCAGCTAAAACTTCAAAATTTTATAGAAAATAAAATACTTAATGAAAAATTACAAACAATGGCTTGTTGGATTCACCTTTCTAAGTGGAGTCCAACAAAGCCAAAATTCCCAAATTTTACCAAACATTTTGAGCTTAATTTGAGTTTTAGTAAAAATTAAATTTTATTAATTAAACCGAAAATACATTTTAGATTAAATTTGAGATTTTTAGAAATTAAAATTGAAGTTAAAATACACATACCATAAAAAATTTCAAGTCAAAAGGACCTTTGGATTAGAAGATGTTGAATTTTGAGTTTCAAATGATTTATTTTAATAAAATAAATTAACATACTTCATAAAAATCACTTAAATCAACTGAAACTTCCTAAAGTCATAACAAATTATAGAAAAATCCAAAAAATACAAACTAAGATTCATTTTAAAGATATTTCAGAGTAGAATCTAGGAAAATTATTATTATTTGATTTTAAATAGTGAATTTAGCTTAATTAAAGCTTAATTAGAAATATAATTAGCCTAATTACTCCCTAATTAGCCATCTTATTAATCTCAAACTTTTTGGGTATATTTATGGGGATAACTTCTATCTATCCTATTTTTCTGAGATTTTATTGTTTGCTTAATTAGATAAATTAATGAATTAAGCCTTAATCACCTTCTTAATGTATTTAGTGATAATTAAGCGAATGAACAATAAATTAGTCAATCGTAAGCTTGTTAATCTCTATTAATGATGATGAAGTATAGGAAATGGATTGGGACTCCCTCTTCCAATCTTTTCTTTAAGTCTTCTAATCCCTCTTAAATATTTAATTAATTAACACCTCTTAATTAATTAATCAACAAAATTAATAAAAACTCAAATCATATCTGAACCTTAATCAATTAATTGAAAGTATTTAGGGATTGAGACGTAGGCTCTCTTCTTTGTCTCTTTCTCTAAGCCCATCTCACTTTTGTTGGCTAAGGCTAATTCAAATTTAATAAACTAATTAATGAACTTAATTAATCCATTGAACTTATTTCTCTAATCTAATCTTGGGTAACTCTAGGTGTTCAATAACCCAAAAGGGGAAGATGATGAAATTATGGTTGGTTCACATGTGTCATAAACCATAAAAGTAGTTAGGTAAGATCCCTTAAGCTTAATTAGTTATTAATCATGAGCCAATTGCATTAGACCCCTTTCATTTCTTAGGAACATTGCCAATTTACTTTCCATGTGGTTGTATATCATGTTGGTTCATTATTAATTAGTTAATTAACTTAAGGTAATGTAGGTAAGGGTTAATTAATCTATTTAATTTATACTCAAACCTAATTAAATCATAAAATTGACTTAATAACTTCTTCCTTAGACCAAAATTAACTCACACATGGGGAATGGGGATTAGGGCCAACAAACTTTTCTCACTTTCTTTAACTTAAATCAAACTCAAAATGAAATGTCATTAAAGAAACTTTGATTTATTTTAAGTGATTTTATTTAGTATGATTGTCCTTAGGACTTAATTGAATTTGAATGAAATCACATGCTTGTGTTGTTTTACTTCTTTCCACTCATGTTAAATGTTGCTTTCCATATGCAATCATACATTCATTTATTTTAAAATTAATTAAATGAAATGGTTTCTTTTATATCAAATTGCATATTGATTTAAATTAAATATGTATGGCTATTATCACTACTAAATCAAATGTTATTTTCAAAAGCCTGTAAATTAATTATTGTAAATGAAGTGATGACAATACCTATAAGCTTGCATGTGTTAATAATATAAGACATGTA
Organism: Cymbidium sinense; assembly: GCA_021442155.1. Classification (NCBI taxonomy): domain Eukaryota; kingdom Viridiplantae; phylum Streptophyta; class Magnoliopsida; order Asparagales; family Orchidaceae; genus Cymbidium; species Cymbidium sinense. The sequence goes on from CM038222.1 coordinate 64,805,649, forward strand.
ACATAAAGTCCTCTTTCCTTATATTATATGGATTTATATAGGATTTGCAAATGTATAGCTTATTTAAAAGAACACAACATTTGCCTAAATCTATTCCTATACATCTCCATGTCAAGACTTAGAAAGAATTTCAAATTATATATATAAATCATATTAACCAAATTAAACATAATTTCCTTCATGATTCAGATTCTAATGGTTCTTTTGTATATTCATGTTTTGAGAAAAGTGGTATATTAGTCCGAACATCCGGTTAAGGCTTTTAGCCTAAGTAGGTCTTGTACCTCACGCCTCTAGTGTAGAAAATAATGGCATCATACTCACTTAAAACTCTTATACATGTGTATGTATGATGTGGTCAATGAATAATCACAAATTAAGTAAATAAAATATAACTTTTGCATTGGTTTTCTATCCCTATAGTTGTTCATACATCTACATGTATCTAAGAAAGTGGTATATTAGTCTAGACATCTAGGGGCTGTGAGGCTTTAAGTAGCCCTAAGTATGTCTTGTACCTTACGCCCCTAGTGTAGAAAATAATGACACTGTACTCACATATGATGTTTATACATGGGAATGTGTATTTGACTAACGGATGAAAAATCCTTCTTTTCTATTAAAAAGGCATGCATTCGTAATTAAATTAAATGAAATATTTCAATTTCAAACATGCTTTTTTTCATTCATCATTGAAGTGTGCTAAGATTTACATTGTATGTATAGGTATGCTTAGGATTTATTCATGTGCATGATATAAATAGTGAAAAAAAATAAATGAACATGTGTTATGTGATAGTAATTCATTCTAATTAATCCTAAGATGTCTTTCTTATTGAATAGAGTCATTAGAGTGAACCTAAACCTAGGATTAATTAAAACATGTAATAAGTCATTCACTAAGGGAAATTGATTAATTAATTTTATTAGGAGTGATTTAAGGTAAGGATGAAAGAGAGATTTCCTCTCTTTTCTCTCTTTATATCACTTAGTTGTTAAGTGTAAGCAAAATGAAATGAAAGAAAACACTAATTAAAGCTTGTAAATTAAATGAACAACTTAAAGTGAAACCACCCTTTGTAAATTAAATCCCACACACTTAGCAAATTACAACTCTAAAGCCTAGTTAGGACATGTCACACAAGCTTTAATTCACACACTTTAGAGTAAGTCACCATTTCTAGCTTTATGTTAGGGTAGTGTGTGGTTTGATGTATGTTTGGTTTTGTGTTGTATTATTTTAGACTGGATGTTAGGGTGTATGTACGTAGACTGAATGGTAGGGTGATCAAGCCTAATCATTTCTTCAGGGATTATGCTTAAGTCGTAATAAAAACAAAAATAATTTTGTCGTGCAGGTTGCTTATACCCCTAAGCATAATCCAAATTAGGATAGGTGGCTTGGTTACCCATATGTGGGGTTGTTAAGTCTAATTTATTCATATAACTGCTTGGGTTATGTGATATGTTTAGCTAATCGCTATTTTTGTAGGTTTAGTTAGATTTATCTTTTCCCATTTTGATGTAATTTGTGCAATTAAGATTTGGAATTTATGTTATGGGGGATTATGATGAACATTGGTCACAAGACCTATGCACCATGTGAAGCCTTAGAGCAACCATACCCCAACCAACCAAAAGAAGGAAAGAAAGAAAGAAAGAAAGAAATGAAGGAAAGAAGGAAAGAAGAAATGAAGAATGAAGACCCCCGTAACATAAATTTCTTCTAAGTTGTAATTATTCATTTGTAATCCGAGTGGTATAAGGGGAGAGCTTGGCTACCCATTTCTTTTCGGGTTTGTACGGCGGTACCTGACCGGATCAACCTTTTATTCTTTTTCGATAGCTTTAATTATTTGATGATTTGTTTAGCTTGTGTATTAGAAAAAATATGCATTTTTATAGTTTATTTATGATTGGTGATTCTTATATGGCCTGGATGCAATTAAGCTCTTAGGAAAATAAATTTTTTATCAAATTAATCAACTCAAAATTAAAATTAAATAACTCGAACATCACCTAAAGCCTAGGACATAAATCAAGATAATAAAAGATTTAGCAACCCCTTAGCTGGATGTTGTATGTCTCACATCATGCAAAAAAATTATCTTGCTTCACTCTTGCTAATGGAGGGCTTCCACCTTTGCTAGAGAACATGGCTTGACCATTGAGAGCCGTGGTGGAAACATACCTCCTTCTTAATGATTTTGGCCTATAACCAACCTCTCATGCATTAGGTATATGAATCCAGTACTGTCAAATAAATTTTCCAAAATCAAAATAAAACTTTTCAAAATTTGCATTAGATTTAAGTCATTATTCATACCCTTCATGATCTAGTCTCTTAGGGAGTGTGTTTAAGGACTTAGTCTTTTTCTAAATAAATAATAGTCTAACTATCTTACAAAGCATAAGACTTGCCTACATGTATTTAAAACCATAGGAGGAGTTAATTGGCGGCCACCTCTAAGTGGTTGTAAGTCCAACTGTGTGGTTTATCCTCTCTTGTGGAGGTAAACCATATACTCATTTTTGCCTTAGATTTAAGTCACGCTCTGGCCCTCGCCAAAGCTCCCTAGATTTAGGATCTGAGGTTGTTATTTTCCTTCACAGGTTACAAGCATAAATCCTCACCTCTTAGGCATTTCTATAATCTTGTGTTGTGAAATTATAAGCTCTAGATTTCTAATGAAAATTCAACTTAAACACATAATTCACCTCAATTTCAAAAATATAAAGCCTAATCATAGGATAGTTTGGGATGCTCACTAGGCTTCCTAGTATCATGAGCATCTCTTACTTATCTCTTTTTAATTCCAAAAATAACTCTTTCCTTTTTGCTCAAATCCCACTTGATTTTTCAAAAATAACCAATTGATTGATAGTCCTATCTTTGAAATCTTTGAAGACAACGATCATTTACTTTAATCAAGAGTATTCCTATGGAATCTCCTACCTTAGGATGTAATTATCTATGGGGCTTGCCTCCATAGAACTTAATGAACCCTTAAAATAAACCTTGCTTTTTTCCATGTAAAGTAGGGGAAGAATCTCTAGTACATTCGAAGACTCATTGTCCTTAGAAGTCCTTATTAGGTGACTAGGCCCATTGTAGGATGGTGACTTCTATCTCTCGAGATAGTACATCATTTCTCAATATCGTACCCGATCACCTTAATAAGTACATCTATGAATCTATGTGGTGTCCCAACATAAACAAATAATTTTATTTTTCAAATCCCCAAAAGGTTTTGAGAGATGAAAATATAACACCACATCCTGAATAAATAATGTGACCGAATCAAGCTCTCATCACAGGTTAAGACTTGTCATCGACAGAAGCTCAAAAATTAATGATCTATCCGACTTTCAACTTATCGGATCCCAAGTTGAGGTAGACTTTAATGCTCATAATCCCCAGCTAGCAAAATATCTCAGCTTTGTGAGGTCATTTATTGCCCATATCAAGACATATCAAATCATTCACATACTTTTAGAGAAGAACAATCGAGCTGATGCTCTCATTAAGCATGTTACCTCTACTATTGGAGATCTATTTAAGAAAAGGTGTGTTGAAAAAATATATTTTCCTAGTATCTAAGGTTCATGGGTAATACAAGTAATTTAATGAGATGAAGGAACCCTCGTGGATGGACCATATCCTATCATTTCTATAAGAAGGGACCATTCCTGAAGACCCAACTGCTGCAACTCGTCTCTGAAGATAAGCATCAAACTTTATTATTATCAGAGGAAAACTACACAAATGAGCTTTTTTTGTGCCATACCTTAAATGCCTCTCATTATCAGAGGCCGATTATGCATTAAGAGAGCTTCACTCTGGAATATGTGGAGAACACCTAGAAGAAAGGATGCTAGCCCTTAAAATTATGAGGCAAGGGTTTTATTGGCCTACGATGAGGCAAGACGCTTTGGATTTCATAAAAAAATTGTACGAGTTCTTAGTTGCACTCTAACCTCTCTCATACACCACCTACAAGATCTCATCCCTTCAAAGCCCATGGCCTTTTGCTTAATGGAGAATTAATATCATAGGACCCTTCCAGCTTACTCACTAAATGGGTGGAGGTGAACCACTCGATAAAATCACGAGGCAATTGCTAAACAATTTATTTGGAAGAATATAATATGTTGATTCTTCCAAAGATCATCACGGACAATGAAACCTAATTCTTGAAAAGTTTTACGCCTTTTGTAAAGATCTTCACATTCGATCGCATATGGTTGTACCCCATCCTCAAACTAATGAGCTGACTAAAGCTACCAACAAGACTATACTCAAAGGATTAAAAATGCACCTCTGGAGGGGCAATAGGTTGAGAAGCTCTCTAGTGTTCTTTGGGGTTACCGCACTACTTCGCAAACTCTGACTAGTGAGACACCATATAATTTATTTTTCTACATAGAGGCTATTATACTAGTAGATATCAGAATTCCAAGTCCAAGAGTTCAATCATTCAATCATAATAGCAATGAAAAAAAAACTCTGACAAAACTTGGATCTACTCCTAGAAACTCATGACATGTCCCTACATCGGACTGCTTCCTACCACCAAAGAGTAGCTCATCACTTCAATAGAAGAGTGAAACCCTGTCCAATCTATGTCAGTGACTTAGTCCTGTGAAGTCTTGAAGCTACTGGCAAAGGCCCTCAATGCAATAAGCTTTCACCTCTTTGGGATAACCCTTATGTGGTTATAGCTATGGTCAAGCCAGGAACATTTAAGCTCAAAGATCCAAAGGGAAAAACCTTACCCCAAACTTAGAACACGAAGAATCTCCGAAAGTATTATCAATGATTCTTACTGCATAGATATTGTAGCCTTTATTTTGTCTTGTATGTCATTTCCTCTTCACCCTATATCTTTGTTAAGTTATCTTATGATAATATTATATCACCGACCTTATCAAAGTCATGAGTTAATGGCTTTCTCTTTCAAGCTTTTCGCACATAAATAATCTTCTTCATTTAATCCTCCCACTTGAGGAATGCACAACTCATGTTATATCTCAGTCAATGCATGATCAATGCTAAGGGGATTTGATCGGACCTCTTCCATACAGGTAAGAAGTCAAGTAACACTTTAACTAATACCTCAGATAGGTCAAAAAAGTCATTGGTGGACATAGCATGGCCTCTTCCATATAGGTAAGATGTCAGATAATATTAAACAAATACTTAGGATAGGTCAAAAAATCCTTGGTGAACTTCCCACAACCTCTTCCATACAGGTAAGACGCCAAATAATATTTTAACTAATACCTAGGTGTTGACCTCACTTTTGGAGTGAGCTCTCAACTTTATCATCATAGATCTAGGACTCTTGTGAACACTAAGAGCTCCTTAATCTTAAGACACTTCTAGTGATTAGGTGAATACTTAACCTAAGCCTAGAGACTTGAAAGGGTTAGTCATATGAAGAGGTTATGCCTTAGGGATTTAAGAAGACTTGCCTACTCTATAGCCTTAAACCCAATCTTTGCTTCCTTCTTTCAAACCAAACCTCAAATACAAATCCAAGATCATAAATCCAATCCCAAATCAAATGACTGAAACCCATGATTAAATTCAATTTTCAAATCCCTTCCTAAGCCTTTTAATTTTATCTTATGGACTTAGCCTTAATCAAATTCAAATCAACTCTAATTAAATTGATTTTCTCAAAAATCAAATTCAATCTCAAATCAAATCCCAACCTAAATTCTAAATCAAATCCAACTCCAAATGATTGAAACCCATGATTAAATTCAAACTCTAAAATCGCTTCCTAAGCCATATGAACTACCTTCATATGCTTAGCCAAAACTCCCTTCAAACCAAATCAAATTTAGTCGATTTCTTTATAAATCAATCATTCCTTCATTTATATTCACAAAAATAAATGAAATCTAAATTCAAACCATTCAAATTAAATCAAACTAAATCAAACCAAAGCAATACCTTTCTTAAGCCATATGAACCCACCTCCATAAGCTTAACCAAATCTCAATCCAAATCAACCCAAACTCAATTGATTTCTTTATAAATCAATCATTCCTTCATTTATATTCATAAATATAGATAAAATGTAAATTCAAACCATCAAATCAAACTAATCAAACCAAATCAATTCCTTACTTAAGCCCTTTTGAACTACATCCCTCAACTTAGTCAAATTTGCTTCCAAATCACTACAAACCCAAGTGATTTTCTCATGAACCATTTATATCTTCATTTATATTCATAAATATAAATAAAATATAAATCCAAGTGGCCAAAATGAAACCCAAATCAAATCAAATTCCCAAGTTTAGCCTTTTTAGCCAAATTCTTGAACTTCGCTAAATGATACCCAAATCAATTCAAACCCCATGGATTTTCTTATGATTCAATCATTCCTTCAATCATTGTTTCAAATCTAAACATAAACTATAATTATTAAGCCAAATCCAGGATAACCCAAGTCAAACCCAAGTTAGCCCTTTTTGACTTGAAATTATTATATGAACCAAAATCCATATGGCTTCAAACCATTTGCAATTGGATTTATATTTCCATCTCAAATCCATTTACCAATACAACTAAACTTGAATCAAGTCATAATTAATTGACCCATTTAGATCCACCCCAAAGTGACCTAAAGACTTTTGAGCCAAGTTCTAATCCAACCCAAATTGGATTGAACTAAGCCCTTTTAAATCTCATATCATGATCAATAATTATCATAAGGTGATCAAACCAAGTCAACTTGGCCCTTTGACCAAGTCAACATTTAGCCAAAATGTAAGCTAAATAAGCCAAAACCTACCATATACTAAATTAATTGAAACCATTGACTCAAACCCACTCATGATCAATGATTGAACATGACCAAACTATCAATTGAGCCAAATCAAGTCTAATTGGTAATTTGACCTAAGTTGAACCAAATTGATCTAAAAGCCAAAATGGGTCAAATCATGATTTAAATCAAATTGATTGCAACAATAGCTCAAGTTCACTTCAAATTTATTATTGAACTTGATCAAAGCCTTTATTGAGCCTGATTTGACCAATTGGTCAACTTGACCCAACTTAGCCTAAATTGGCCTAAAGGATTAAATTGGCCAAAATTCAAATTAAATTTAAATTAAATCAAACCAAAGCCTACAATTACTTTCAATCAACCAATTAAACTTGACTCAATATACCCAACCTAATTTGGTCAAATTGGTCAAATTGGTCAACTTGACCCATTTGACCCTTTTGAATCCAAATGAGTCAAATTCAAATCCAAGTCAAATTAATCAAAACCAATTCAACCAAAACTTCCCAAATCATCATATGAACCTAACCCAATCTTTGACAATTTGACACCAACCCAACCTAACCTAACCCAAAATGAACCCATTTTTGACCAAATGAAGCCAAACCACCCCCAAACCAACCTATGAAACCTTGGTGGCTAACCTAACCCCAAACTGACCCTAGGTTAGCCCCAAGCCATCCCAAATCCAAGTGGGACCCAATCCAATGGAATTATCCAATGTGAAAAGCTCTTTATATAGGACCCTAGGTCACCCCCAAGTCATCCCAAATCCAAGTGGGACCCAATCCAAGGGAATTAGCTAATGTGTAAAGCTCTTTGTATAGGATTCTTTCCATAAGTGGAAAAGTCCACTTTGTCTTTCCCATAGTAGCCCTCCACTTGCCAAATGAGGCTTTCTTAAGCCTTCCTAGCCCAACCTAAACACCATAGGATTGACCATGGACCAAAGGCAATCTCTCCTTTCCCCCCTCTCATGGCCGAACACACCATGGAAACAAGGAGGATCCTTGAGGCAATCACCCACCATCTGCCCAAATCCTCCCTCGGGTGGCCTAACATGGATTCGACCACTCATGGTGAGCCACGTGGCATAGATGATGATGACTCCAGAGGACAGACAACGGTGAATTGGCCAAAATCAAGGGACGGATCCCGTCTGTCCATCAAATGCAATCTCAGTGTGTACTCCCCCAATTCGAGCAAGAATCAACACATTCAGCATTCTCTGAGTTCCCAAAGCAATTTTGAAATCCCTTAGAGTGATTCCAAGTCATCCCAAAGCCTCTTGAGCTCAGATTTCCTTTTCCTATGCGCGGCCAAAATAGGACACCCCCTTCCCGTGCAATACTCCTTCTCAACTTGATTAAATACCAATTCGTCGCACCCACACCATCCTCATACTTCATCGAAGCCAACCAAATCATCCCCGAGCCTTCCCAACCACCGGATATTGGAGTTCGATTGAATTCGAGGTTCTTATGCATGTGGATTGGTCAACCGAGCGTTCTACACCAAATCAAACTTGAATCTTCTCAGTAGGACTTCATCTCTACTAGACCAAGCTACCACCGTCGATCCCCCCACCGTACATTAGCTCCGGTGAGGTAATTTTGCAAAATCGAGCTCCCTAGTGAAAATCATTTGGCCATTTGTAAAGTGAATGTGCATTTGAGTGAATCTTAACCGTTAGATGTGTGTGTCTCCCTTCCCCGAAGGTGTGGGGTGATTTTGGAGGCAATCTGAGAATGGGTGAGCTCATATTGAATGGGGAAAGACGGATGACATTCATCTTTCATCGCTAAGGGAAGAAGATCACGGCCATCCATTCCATGTGATCAAAATAAACCATGATCAAATTGTTTGTTAGATCCGATTTCCTTCCTTTATTGCTGATCAAATCTCCATGGGAATAGTGCGTCCGCTGCAATCCGAGTCAGCGGCGGATGTGACAACTTAAGTGGTCAATCCCGTCGCACCACGTGGAAAGTGCGCTGCGTCAGCAACCACATGGTCCGATGGGATTAAAGCTTTAATTAGGCTTAATTAATATATTTTTAAGGCTAAAACTTCAAAAAATCAAACAAATCCTAGACAATTTTAAAAAATACAAATGATGGCTCATTTTGAAAATATTTCGAGTGGAATCCATTAAAATTATGATTAATTAATTTGGAATAGTAATTTTTGCTTAATTAAGGTTTAATTAAAACTTAATTAACCTAATTACTCTAATTAGTTGTCCAATTAATTTCAAAATTTTCAAAGATATTTAGGGGGATGACCTCTGCCTCCCTTATTTTTCTTGGAATTTATTGGATAGCTAATTAAGGAAATCAATGGATTAAGCCTTAATTACTCACCAATCTTAATTAGTGATAATTAAGCAAATTAATAATGGTTTAATTAATTAATTAAGTTTTGATTTGGTTTGGATAGGATTTGACCAATTTCAAGGACTTAGCTGATTTGGATTTAGTTTATTTATTTGAATTTATAAAAAAGTTCATTATCTTCTATTAATAGTGGGAAGTCTTGGGAAGTGGTTTGGGTTCATTCCTAATAACCATTTCACTAAGCCTTTTCATTTATTTCATGTTAATTAAAAAGAGCTTAAATAATTAATCAGCCATTCAATTAACCAATTAAAATAAGGGAGAACTTAATTATTTCAGAGCCTAATTGAGTGTTTGAAATGACTTAGGGATTAGGATTGAGGCCTCTTCCTTGATCCCTTTCCCTAAGTTAGTTTCACCATTTTATTAAAACATAATCAAAGAATTTAATCAATTAATGAAAGGCTTAATGGAATTAATTTAAATTTCATTCATTTATAACCTAACTTTGTTTAATCAATCTTAGGTAGCTCTTTGGGTATTCAATAACCTAAAAGGAGAGCTAATGAGATTATGGTTAGCTCACATATATGAGAAAATCATAAAAGTAGTTAAGTGAGCTCTTTAAGCTTAATTAACTATTAATTATGAGCCAATCACATTAGGCCCCTTTCATTTATTAGAAGCATTGTCAATTTACTTTTTATGTGGTTGTATCTCATATTGGATCATCATTATTTAGTTAATTAGCTTAAGGTTATGTATGTGAGGGTTAAATAATGAACTTAATTCATACCTCAATTTATTTAAGACATAAAATCAACTAATTGCTCTTCATTAAACCAAATTAACTCATACATGGGAGATAGGATTAGGATCAGCAAACCTCTTTCACATTTCCTAAATCAAATTAAACATAAAGATCAAAAATGATTTTAAGAAACTTTGGTTCATCTTAAATGAGTTTGTTTAGTATGATTGTCCTTAGGACTTAGTTGGATTGAATGAAATCACATACTTGTGTTATTTTATTTCCTTCCATTCATGCTAAAAAATATTGTATGCCACTTGTACTCATGCATTCATGTCTTTCAAATTAATCAAATAAAAAAAAATGATTTCCTTTATGTTAATTTACATGTGTTAGCTTAATTAAAAATATGTATGCCTAGTATCACTATTAAATCTCAAATATATTTTCAAAAGTTTATTGATGAATGAATATACATATCTATTGTAACTTTAGTTATATATACATAGGAAATGAAAGTGAATATAAATTTAGTGTATGAAATAAAGTCTCTTCCTTACATTCATGTGTTAATTTGTATAAGTAAGAATGTTAGTGGGTATATTAGTCCAGACATCCCAGGGACGCACGACTTTAAGTAGCCCTAAGGAGGTTCCTACCATGTTCCCTTGGTATAAAATAATATCGACATACCTGCTTGATTTTATTCTTATGCATTTGAACATTAGAATCTAGATAGAAATTTAATTAATTTACATAAAATAAATCAATCAAATTAAAAATATAATTTTGTATTACTTTATATTCTTGTAGTTTTTTATACATCAATATGTATCTAAGGATAGTGGGTATATTAGTCTGGATATCCCAAGAACACATGACTTTAAGTAGCCCTAAGGTGGTTCCTACCTCATTCCCTTGGTGTAGAACAATGGTGGTGTACTTGCTTAAAAATTTTATACATATAAATGTGTACTTAGCTAATGAATGAAAACCCCCCTTTTTTCTATTAAAAAAAGACATGCATTCATACTTTGTTTAATTAGTTAAGTTGATTAGTCATGTGATTTAAAGTTCTTTTATTATGCTTTTGCATAAGAATTTAAATAGAGCTTCAAATTAATATGACAAAATTATCCAACCAAATGAAATATTAATTCCAAATACATTTACTCACATTCATCATTTAAGTATGCTAAGATATAAATTATATGTAGAGCTATGCTAGGATTTAATCATATGCATGATATACATGATGTAAAGAAATGAACAAACATGTGTTATATGATAGTGATTTATTTCAACTAATTTTAAGATGTTTTTCTTATTGAATGAGTTTATTTAAAGTGAACATAAACTTAGGACTAATTAAAACATGTAATAAGTCATTCACTAAAGGTAATTAATTAATTAATTTGCTTTAGATGTGACTTAAGATAGGGATAAAAGAGAGTGATCATTTCTTTCTTTTTCTTTGTAACACTTAGTTCTTGAGTGTAGGTCAAATGAAACAAAAAAAAATATTAAGTAAAATTTGCAAATCAGTTAAACAATTTAAAGTGAAACCACCCTTTATAATTAAATGTCGTTCATGTTTAGAAAATCTTAACTCTAAAACCTAGTTAGGACATACCACACAAGCCTTAACACACACATTAGATTAAGTCACCACTTTTTTAGCTTCTATTAGGGTATGGTATGATGTATGCTTGTTTTGTGATGTACTGTTGTAGATTAGATATTAGGGTGTATGTTTCGTAGACTAGATGTTAGGCTGTGATTAACGTAAGCATATTTTATGTAGGAGATTATGCTTAAGGGCGCTTAAAATAAATATAAATGCTCTCTTTTGCAGGTTGCTTAACCCCTAAGCATAATTTACATTAAGACGGGTGGACTTGGTTACCCATCTACAGGGTGCTAAGTCCAAATTAATCATATAACTGGTTGGCTTGTAAGGTATGTTTAACTAACACTTGTTTTACAGGTGTAGTTAGATTTACTTTTTCATTCTTTAATATAATTGTGCATTAGGAATTTGGTTAAGTGTTATTTTGGTTAAGGATGAATATTGGCCATAAGGTTTAATCAGGGTTCCATATGATGCCTAGAAGCTACCAAATCAAATGGAGCAAATCAAATGAAGAGATGAAGGGAGCATGGAGACTTGAAGATCTCCCATAACACTTATCATTTTATAATTTGTAATTATTCTTTTAAATTACCAGGCTGTATAAGGGTAGAACTCGGCTACCTATATTTTTCTTTTAGGGTTATATGGAGGCACCCGATCGCACCGACCTGTTATTCTTTTACATTAATGTTATAAATTATTTGATGATTTGTGTACACTGCGTAATAGAAATGACATGCATTTTTTTAGTTTTTTCATATATGATGATTTAATGTGTGGCCTGGATCGGTTTAGGCTCTTAAGAAAAAATAAATTTTCTACCCCAACTACAACTCATAACTAAATTTTCTAAAATAACCAATAACCTCCCATAAAGCTTAAGTATTAAATCAAGATAATAAAATATTTAGCAACCCCTTAATTGGATGTTATATGCTTAATATCTTGCATGTCATTTTGTTTCACTCTTGCTAAGAGAGAGTTTCCATCTTTGATAGATAGAAAAAAGGCTTGACCTTTGAGAGCCTATGATGGAAAATACCTCTTTCTCTTTTGATTTAGCCTATAACCCATTTCATCATGCATTTATTCATATAAAATCTTATATCTTGTGTCAAAATAAAGAGTCTGAAATCAAATAAAATTTGATAAAATTTGCATTAGACTAAGTCATTATTCATACCACTCATGCACTAGTCTCTTGAAGTGGTTTAAGGACTCTAGTTTATTTCTAAATAATAACAACCTAGCCATCTTGCAAAACATATGACTTGATCAAATGATTTTAAAATGTAGGAGGAGTTAGCTGGCTGTATTATAAGTCTAGCAGTCGGGTGGTTTACTCTCTCTTATGGAGGTAAACAATATACTCACTTTCGCCTTAGATATAGGTGCTTTGGCCCTCACTAAAGCTCCATAGATTTAGGATCCGATATTGTTGTTTCCCTTTAGTGCTACAAGCATAAATCCTCATATCTTAGGCATTTCCATAATCTTGTATTATGGAATTATAAATCCTAGATTTCTAATAAAATTTCAACTAAAATATATAATTCTCCTCTATTTCAAACATATAAAGCCCAACCATAGGATAGTTTGGGATGTTCACTAGGCTTCCTAGTATCATGCACATCCCCTACTCATCTCCTTTTGACTTCGATAATAAATCTCTCATTCGATCTATCCCATTTGATCTTCTAAACATAATCAATTTATTGATAGTCCTATCTTTGAATTCTTTGGAGACAACAATTGCCTACTTTAATCAAGAGTATTCCTAAAGAACACACCTTCCTTAGGATGTAATTAACTATGGGGGGCTTGCCCCCATAAGGAACTTTAGAACCCGATTTAAATAAATCCTACTTTATTCATCCATGTAAAGTAGAAAAAAATCTTTGGTACATTCGAAGACCCATCATACCTTAGGAGTCCTTATTAGGCAATTAGGTCCATCGTAGGGTAGTGATTTCTATCTTTTGAGATAGTGTATTATTCCTTAATGTCGTAACCGATCACCTTAGTAAGTACATCCTCAGATCTACGTGGCGTCCCTCCCCCATATACACACATACATACACATAATCAAAAAATAAACACCATACTAGGATAAGTCAAAAAGGCCTTAGTGAGACTTCCCACGACCTCTTCCATACAGGTTAGTGTCATCGAATAATATTCTGACCAATCACCTTGGATAGGTCAAAAAAAAGAGAGCAAATCACCCAAAATTTTTAGTTTACTAATGTCATTGATAGCTCTAATATGATGATATAAGAAAGAATTAAAATTTTAGAAATAAGAGAAATAAAAAAAATAAAAGGGAAAGAAATGCATCTTCAAGTGATACTACATGATATCATCATCCTCCTCACTGCTAGAAGATGCTCCCTTAAACTCACTTTCAACCCCTTTATCTCCTGAATCTAGGGAAGAGTCTTCAGATATTTGGTTGGGAGACAGATTCTCAATACTAGCCCTAATTTTGCAATGTACTAAGCAAATTCCTTTTAAAAATCCTCAGATAAAGTCCTCTTCCAAACATTGGTGCTCCAAGTCCTTCACTTCAACATCAAGAATATGATTACGAGCTTCTTGGATATGATCCCTCGATAGCATCACGATAAGCTAGAGTTCTTAAAGTCTTCCCTTCAAGGATATGACATTTGCTTTCGACATAATAAGCTCTTTCTCAGAAAGACGATCATGTAATGCTTTCTTATCCAGTTCAAGAGATTTCTTCTCTTCTGTAAATGGCTTGAGTCTTTTATCTTTCTAACGAGTCTTTATCCTCACCTCAATCAGCTCATCACGAGTACGCTCCATCTCTTGACACTAGAGAGAATGAGAAGTTGACAAGTTCGTGAGCTCATTTCTACACCCAATTAGTTGATCCTCCAAGGCTGTCACTTTTTTGGCCTTAGCACTCATCCTTCGCTCCTACTCGCCTTGCAAGTATTTTACCTTCATAAATTCAGTATTCCACTCATCTAGAGTGACACCCAAATAAGCCATAAGCCCTAATGTTTGGGTTACCTATAATCAAAACATTATAAATATTACACCAAAAAGAGAACGATAAAAGAAAAGAAAGAGAAGAAAATATACTAATTGCTCTGTTGGCCTCAATGCATACGTGCTTTAACACCTCTTCAAGAATATGCGGCTTCAAGAGATGAATCCCCCGATTATGATTTGAGATAGTTAAACTCTCAGAGGCCAACTAGGGGAGAATATCTTCTCCACAAACTCCACAATTATTTGACATAATTACTCCGACACATGTCTTCTTTTTCTTTAGAGAAGAAGCATTATTGTCACCATGACTTTGTAACTGGCTTCTTGAAATAATTATGTGAATATGAGGAGACCTTTTATTACCTTAATTTGATCTCTTCAGTGGAAGAGCATGAGATCTCTCTGAATGAAAGACAACCTTAAACATTCTATATTCAATTATATACTTGCTAATGTGACGTAACTCATGCTGCAAGCATCCTATATCAAGAACATTGAGAGTTGTTAGGATTTTATTCTCTTCAATCAGTAATGGATCTGGAAGGTCGTTCAATCTTCCACATCTCTTAGGGAGAACTCACTCATTTTTCACAAAAAAAAAATCTATTAGACCAACTTCTAGATGGAACCCGTGCTGAAAACTCTATTCAATTTTGTATACCTCGATATGAAACACATCCCTGAGCATCACATGTGAACCTACACATTCTACATAAGTACTTAATGTTCAAAGTCACACCACACTCTCTAAAGAAGATGGTCAAACCAACAATGATCACTAAAGCTCGAAATAAAATTTATGACAATGCTACACCGCATATTTTAAAAACCTCTATCAATTTGAAAGCTAAAGGGAATTGCAGTCCTGCACGAAGAATCATCTCAAAAATAGTAATATATCATTGTGGAGGAAAACGTGCCCAATCAGACTTTTTGGCAACAAGAGCCACCAACTCATTTGGGAAATAAAATTTTCTACGGAGCACCATTAAACGTGATAGTGGATGATATCATCTGTAGTTGTCACATTAGTTTTATCATCTATAGTTGTCACATTATTAGTTTTCTTCCAACTATCATCCTGTGAAAATGCATAATAAAAATGAAACAAAAAAGAGAGAAAGATAAAGGTATGAGAAATGTGTTAAGTAACTCACTTACCTCCATACTTGGGCACATCCTTTCTTGACTTTGTTGCTCACAAACATTTTTGGATATAATCTTTTTGCCTATGATTTGATGAAAATATGTGCATACTATGAGTTCACAAAGTTATTTCTCTAATGATACTCGAAATTACCGACTAAATTTTTATGAGTTTTTTGAGGAATGGATCATAAATGCTTCCACATACGCTTGGATGTCAACGAGCCATCCATTGGAGTTTCAAGAAAATCAAATTCTTACAAAACAAACTAAAAAATGCGGGCCTTGATCGCCTCCAAACCTAGACGGTCTGATGAGGATAGTTGATGCCTCTCTCGAGGGAAAACCAGAGCCTCGCCGTATGAACTACGGGCTTTGATAATCCGACCCTCGGTCACAAGAACAGTTGATGCCTCTCTCGAAGGAAAATCGGAGTCTCGTCGTATGAACTATGGGTCTTAATCAACAAAACAAATAACCTTCTTTTCAGAAGAAAGTCAGAGTTTTGTTGATAAAAGAAAAAACAAATTTTAATATTCTTAGCCTCTGAACTTCTGTTGGATAATTTCGCATCTAACGTAGAAGAACATTAGAGCATATTAGAGAAAACTATCTCCTTACCTTATTTTCAATTATTTGGCATATATTTTTGGGATGATAGATGATATCATCCAAAAATAGGGGACAATGATGATATGTCACTAACAACTCTAGTTGAAGCACGAATCTTGATATCAAGCGATTAGTCGAGGTAGACTAGATCAAGCACTTTAAATATCATTTAAAACTTTGGGATATCAATTGGATCCCTAAATAGCTCATAAATATAGAGTGTTTATAATCAAATCGAGTGTCTTGATGGGCCAGATCTAACAAGCCTAAGATATCGTAATTATGATTTCATTTGAACATTCAAATACTTAAAATACATCAGCTGATCGAATGAATCATTTTGAACTGTCCGATGGAGCGGTTTGGATTTTACCTGTATTTACAGAAATGACACTCTCATAATCTATAAATAGCCTCTCATTCTTCACATGAGAGGGACCCCAAGCTAAGAGGAGGTGAGAGCTCTGAGACTCGAAGAATTTTAAAGCATAATCGGACCACCGACCGACCTTCGTTGGATCATCACCGACCACCACCGGCCGCCGCCATCGGTCACCACCGCCGGTCTCGCCGCCGCCGACCGCCGCCGTCAGTCACCTCCTCCGACCACCGCCATTGACCACCACTATCGCCGACCCGCACTTCGGCCGCGTCATTACCACCACCGGCTACGCCCCCCACCGCTACCGGTCGCTTGCCACCGCCGCCTCGACCACTTCGGTCTTTAGTTGGGCGATCCGCCAATCACTGGTCATCGCACCATCGGTCCGCCAGACAAGTCGACCATCTCTCTATAGTTTTCATCGGATCATCAGACTACCACCTCAAGTAAGGCTTTCGCCGCTAATCCAGCGAAGCTTGTCACAAAACTTATTCTTGTGAGCTATCTTTCTCCAACTTTGGAGGAAGGGTAATAATTGTAACAGAAGCTGATGTAGTAAAATTATTTCGAAGTGGGCTTGGCCCCATGATTTTTCCCTTTTTAGGTTTTCCGCATAAAAATCTTGAGGTCTCTCAAACTTTTTTTGTTGTGTGTGCATAACTTTTATGCAATATTAAGACATCAAATTCTCTTACTCTACCGACCCGAATCTTCCTACACTCAACAACAATCATTCTAAACGCCTCTAATTATTTCACATGAAGATGTGCGTGTATAACAGACAATAAGCCCTTGTAGCTTCAGTTAAGTTCCTTTTTTTTTCTTTCTATCTTCTATAAAGATAGACATTTCCATCTATTCCAGTAATACTCTTGCCTGCCAGTAGCAGCTTCAAGCTTTTGATGCATGCCCCAGTAGTTTTTATACAACAAAGATAATCTTTTTTATTAAAAAGCAAATACTAGCATTGAGTTCGGCATAGCTGAGGATACTTCATATTCAAAGAGAAGTAACTCTTCAGCATAATACCTAGAGTTTGTCCTTAAAGTTCATTTGTAAAAGAAGAAATAACCTAAGCCCCATAGACTGACATGCATAGTCTCCCGAAGGAGATTGAAAAACAGCATTCTAAAAAGTCGAAAAGATAAAACTCTATCATATTGCTATTTAACATTCTCTTAGTGACTTTTTTTTTTTTTTTTTTTTTTTGGCAAACTCAGTTGATTGAGCTTTTTAAGAAAATACCTGTAGAAGTGAGGGGCTTTTGAATCCTATTATAGATCCCAAACATCGAGCTTCGCCTTCAAACAAATGCCTTAATACCATGTTTGAACCTTCTTATACTGTCTGTTGAAATAAAATCAATTAATAATTTTAATCATTGTCATCATATATTGGCCTTATACAAACTATTTAGTGTCAACTTTATTAATCATCCTTCATGAAGGGTTGGAGGGTAAGAAAGTTCACAACTATGGAGTTCTAAATTCATTTGTCCATCCGCTTGATGGTTAGGCAGCAACTTAACCAGCTATGATTTCTTCCGTCATTACTTACACATTCAGCCTCGATCAGCTTTGAGGTCATTTGGCGCCTGATTTAAGTCAATAAGACTAGTTTTAGTATAAAAGGAAAGTATATAATCACAACAAGACGGTACCATGATACATTTCAATCATAATGCAGGAAAAAGTTGACAATCTTTTACAAATGTCTAAGAAGGAATACCCTTTTAACTTCAATTATTACCATCACTTCTCTCCGTTCCTAATTAGTAGCCTTTGTAGGAGGAGAGATTATTATGGGCAGAGTTCGAAGATACAGAAATACATCAGAATTTTTATTGTGTAAGTGTAGTTTTTTCGTTTTTATTGGTGCACACAAAATAGACCGTATTTATGATTTTTTTTTATTTGTGCTCAAAATACCCATATACATCTATTGTGTACTTACTATGTACAAAGTACTCGAAATACCACCTAAACTTAAAAAAAATCATGTACATAGTGTTCTGTACACCAATACAATGTATTCAAGACTTCGCTAAGTAGAGTGGGAGATATACTTCTAATCATATTTCAAGCAACTTATACATTTTTTTAGACATTTGAGTGAAATTTAATAGTAAATTTAAACAATTAATAGATGTGTAAGTTTTGAACCCAAAACTTCTTGCTTGAATGCCCAAGCTCTCAACCACCAGATCAATGCAACCTGCATAAATGACTTATACCTAAGTGATTTGAAATTAACTCGAAAAAATATTCATTGAAATTTCATAAAAAATTCAATGAATTTTAAGCAAAGTTATCAACTCTATTTCTATCTAAACAAACTAAATTGACCCATGATGACTGAATACTTATCTAGTTATTGGTCAAATTTGACAACTATGGATTATATTTAACAATAGAGAGTTAATTTGTAGATATATACAATTTTCATAAAATGAACTTGATAGTTAGTTTTTAAAGAAGTAATAGAATATTTTGTTTAGGTTAATAAGACTCCTTGGAATGCATCATTAGAAAAATCATCCAATCTAAAATAACTCTCAATATGAAATTTTTTTGAGGTAAATTTAAGATTATCCAATTTTCAATTTCAATGAACTTATAGTTTAATTGACCTTCATGATTAAATACATCAAACAACATCTTAAGTGGTCCAATCTGAATCTAAATGAATTCAAATCAATCACCTAAATTATAATTAAAATTTTTGAAATATTAAGTTAAAGGTGAAATAATCTTCGAATCTTCATATTCATAGTCAAATTGAATATCTTAATGTAAAGAGTGCAATGAATATAAAATCACTCAATTTTGAGGTTATTAAGGCACTCAAATGCTGAATAAATTCTCTGCAATTAAATGATTCAATACAGACAATTCAATGGAGTATTTTCTATTTTTTTTAAATAATCAAAATATGTTCTTAAAATTATAAATAGATTATTATTCTGCATATAAAAGAAGGCTTAAGCTTGAATTTGGAAAGAGCTTAAGATCTATAAAACCCCATAGCTTTATCCCACATATGATGCTAATGATTACAATCAACCACTATTGATGCCTGATTATTATCATCAAATCATTATTGTCTGATTATTATCATCTAATCATTGTTTCTCAATTGTCACCATATGACCACCACCATCTAGCTATCATAGTCTAATTATTATCTTTCAACTTAGTCATTCGCTTGACTTTGCCCTACTAATATAATTTGATTGTCAGCTAATTGTCATCACAACCACACATTTCTAACATCCATCACTTGAATGTCATCCTTGGCTGCCCTTGCTCGAATAACATTGTTTGATCATCATCATCATGCATTCTTTATTTCTTACATAATCTCGATTATAACAACAAGAGACCAAATAAATGCTCCTAATTTTATGATATTGTTTTCTTTAATTAAGGGGAAGAGCAAATTTTTACAACTTCAAGTGTATGATGAATTCCTTCAACTAGATCAGGCATCTAATTTTTCTTTTAATTTTTGTTTATGTAAAAACTATATTGTCTTTTATATTATTCTATTTTTATACATATGTTTGTTAAATCTTCCTTCATGCCAAACCAGGCTTTCCCACCCAAACTTTTTACCCCCATTGACTTAAATCTTGTTTTCTAAATCGTGATGTAAGGCATTATTAACATAAGAAAATATTTAGTTAGTGGTAAGTAAGTGTACTATAAATATAATATGGATGTCTTTTATGGCTGAATTATAGATGTAGACCTCTTATGTAGCTTTAGTGGATTTGTGAGATTTCTTTTTCTTGATTTCATATTGAGTAAGAAAACATATCGTCATCTCTTATTTATTTTGCATATTTTTCATTATTTGTTATTTTCATCTAAATTATTATGTATAATTAAAATATTATTATTTATTTAGAAATTTGACAATTTATAATTTAATGTGATATTTCTTCATTATTTGTTGTTTTCTTAAATTTCTTAAAATAATATTATTATTTATTTATGATATTTGATTAATTTTAAATGATGTGATATCTTCATGTTATTTATAAACTCTTAAAATAATACATATATTATTTTAATTGAATTCTTATATAAATAATGAATTATGTTGATATGTAATTGAATTTGATCAATAAAATTTGTGAATTTTAATTATAATTGAAACTTTATGTGATGTATGCTAATGCATATGATGCATGTATTATCAATATTAAACTCTTTAGAGAAAGGCTAATTGCATCGATGGATTTGCAAAATAACAACTCCATTAAAAATTATAAGATTTTCTTAGAATTGATGCACATAATTATGATATATCATTATTTATATTTTATTTACTAGTACTTATATATATATATATATATATATATATATATATATTAATGAAAAAGCATATATAATCCTTTTGTTGACTCAGCATCTATTTTTTGAATAATAATAGGCTGCCTTAGCAGCTTCCCCGACTAAAAAAAAGCGTTGAACTGCCAAACCCTTGGTCCACCATGGATGACGGTGGTCCCTTAGGCCCACCGCCGAATCTTAATGGCCAACAGAATCCCAGCGGCCCAGCCTAGCCGCCTCCTCCGTGCTTCGCCACGTGTCCACGGTCCCATCCCCATTCCTACCGAATCGCCGAGTAATTTTCTTCCTTCTCCATCTTCCAGCTCTCACACACACGCACACTCTCCCTCTGTCTCTCTCCTCCCTCTGCCATTTCCCGCTCGGAGATCCTTCTTCTCTCCTCTTCCCCTAAATTTGCAGGTATTCCGATCACCCAATTCGATTCTGTATTCACACTAGATTATTGATTATAATTTCGATTTCTCTTCTTTCATATCTAACCATTGTTTTCGATTGATTTAATTTCAACGAGTATTCGGATGAATTGTGTAGGAGAGCGGGATCTCGGCGGCGGGAAAGCAGAAACAGGGGGAGATCGAGGAGTGCAGCAATGGCGACGTTTTCGATGGAGGTGTTTGGCGACAATGAAATCGTCCCATCATCGCTGGCAGCATCGTTGACATCTCCAGTTGCAGCGGAGATCGAGCCAGAGCGACCTCGCGTTGCTTATCTATGTATGAACCAGCCACCGCCATGGATGTAGAATCATATTTTCTGATTGCATTAGTTAGCGAGATTGATTATTCATTGTCTTTGATTTCATTTTTTTCTCTCTGATGCGAAGGTCGGTTTTATGCTTTCGAGAAGGCTCACAGGCTCGATCCGAGCTCCAGTGGCCGCAGGTACGGCAGTTCAAGACTGCTCTCCTACAGCGATTAGAGCGAGTAAGATCGCCTATCCTATGCCCTTCATCTCTGCGCGCGCGTTTTTCTTTTCCTCTTTTTACTGCCTTTCTAGTCATAAATCGATGACTCCCTCTATTTATGAGTAAAGATCCAGACATGCTTCTATAAGAAGATCGCATTTAAATAGAATAATAGAATTATATGTTGTGATAAAGAATAATAAGATTTTTATATCAAAACCCTAAAAGAAAATATATTACTAGGATTGATTCAGTTAAAATAATCTAATATGCCAATAATGTTACATAATTTCGTTCTTCACTCTGATCGAAGAAGATGAGATTACAAAATTCTATATCTTTCTATCATATAAAAGTTCAGTAACAACAACATCAAATTAATAAGATTATAACCGAATGATCGTGGTTAGGCTACAACGGCTATTAGTGGCAGTTAGTAAAGACTGTTAGCGGTGCTTAGCTTTAAACTCTAAAGCTTTATTTTTAACTACTTCACCCTCTTAATGTTAAAAATGTTATCTATAAAATTTTGAGAGTGACATTTTAGTAAATTTAGCTACGATCTTAGAGCACTCTATTAAATTGTTCATATTGATCATAAATAATTTTTTAAACATTTAAGTATCTTAATGATCTCAAAAATTAGTGATTTTAAGTTAGATTAATCTCATTGAGCCATTTCAATTATAAGTATATGAAATTGAAAATCATTTCTCTTCATTCACAATTTCGAAGCTTTTTATTATATTTTAACTACTTAATTTGGGCTTTTAGAGTCGGATTAGACTATTTTTAGTGTTTTAAGTTCTTGTTATTTAAACATTCAGTTTGACAATAAATTTACTAAAATTGATAGACAAGTGATCATCATGATCTATATTCAAAAGTTTTCAACTTGAGAATTGTATCAAGATTCATATTTTATTGGATGGATTTTATAATGATGTATCAACTATAATAATAAAGCACTCAATAGTCCTAATAATCTTGAGCTAGCCCAAGCTAACTCAACGTAGAAGAAACAAAAATTGCAAAAAAATAAGAATACTTCTAGTCCTTTAATTTATTCCTTCATTGCTAGAACTATAAACTATGGATACGTTTTTGAATCTGATTTTAATGCACCTAAATTATTAGACAAAAAGTATATCTATTCAATTTGGAATTTTAATGAATCTAGAGTTGCTTTCTAAAATGTGTTATACACTGAACAGAGAGCTACCCATTTCTTTTAATACTATTTCTGTTTTCTTCGAATAATATATTGCTTCCCATTGTTGGATAGATGTAATCTCTTTTGTTAATGGATTTGCTTGTTTCTTTCATTTTTAATTTTTATTTTTAAAAATATTTATTTGTTCTGGGAAATATAATTCATTATTTTATATATATATATATTTTATATATATATATATATATATATATATATATATATATAATATATATATATATATATATATATTTTAGATGTGTTCCTTTTCAAAATTTCAAAATATTTATTAAATAAATAAATAAATATACATCCAAATATATTTTTATTTTAATAAAAAATAAAAATAATTTTAAAATATATAATTAAACATAATCCGAAGAAGACCATTGGGCTCGAAATAGAGGAAAAGAAGATTATATATATGTTTTTATTACTTTTTTATAAGCATTTTGTAAGCTTTTTCTATTTAGGTGCTATGAAAAGATTACAATCTAGATATTATTGTCATTCCAATAATATTATTATCTATCAATTACTAAAAAAATTGATTTAGTATTATTTTGTTTGATTCAATACAATTCCATTTAAATTGAACAGTAACAACTATTTTGACAATTCTATACCTCATATTTGTATCAATGACAGACAATTACTAGATGCAAAAAATATGATTAATGTTCATTTATAAAAAAAAGTCAAAAAATTATATTTTGCTTATCCAAGGTATTAGACATTGCAATTGAAATGCCATTAAAAAAAATATAAATCAACAAATCAAACATCTCCTTAATAATATTTAAATATTATTTTATTAAAATATTATTACTTTTTAATAATATTTTATTTATATATATTATCATGTTGATTCATTTTATTAGTTTATACTAAAGCCATTCTAATACATACATATATTAAAAAAATAATGAGCAATAAATCATATATATATATATATATATATATATATATATATATATATATATATATATATATATATATATATATATATACATAATATATATATGAGAAGAAAAACCAGGTTGTAGAAAAAGTTTACTTAGTTATCAAAATGATTTAAAGTGAAAACTGAAATTTTAACGTGAAAGATAAAAAACTTCACATCTTGTAAAAGCATATATTTGTTTTGAAGTAGCTTTCCGTCTGGATTACATAATATATGAAAAGCGATGAATCTCAAAATCGGCGACGATAAAGTTGAGTTATAGTTGTTGTAAGGGTGATGGACGATGATGAAGGTCAAGGTGAGACCGATTGACAGCGAGATCGGCGGTGGTGATGGTGGCCGGCGGCGATGTGGTTCCGTCAGTTGTGGCATGATTCTTGGAGAATCTTGAAGCTTTAGAGCTCTCTCCTCTCTCTTGCTTCGAGCCCCCCCTCATATGAGGAATGAGGGCTATTTATAGATTGGAGGAGTGACGTCTCTGTAAATACATGCAAAATCCCCCTCTCCATCGAATGGCTCAGAATGATTCCTTTGATCATTTGATGTATTTTAAGTATTTGAATGCTCAAACGAAGTTGGAATTGTAAGATCTTTGGCTTGTTAGATCCGGCTCATTGAGACGCTCGATTTGATTATCTATTTAGGGATTTAACTGATATCCCAAAGTTTCCGATGATATTTTAAGTGTTTGATCTCGACTAATCTTGACTCAGAATCAGATTACTTTCGACATCAAAATTTGTGCTTCAACTAGTGGAATTTTTAATGTCATATAGTTGTCTCCTTATTTTTGGATGACATTATCTCAATCATCCAAAAATTTATATGTTATATACTTGAAAATAGCAAATTCTTCAATGAAATCTGTAGGTCCATTAACCACACATTTTTGAGAACATATCTTCATGTAAGCACAAGATTATGACTGAGCATGCAGCGGAATGTGTGTAGGTATCGTGAGCGTGAAATTTTTGGCGTTGGACCCATCAGGGTCTCTTGAGGCGCGCGTTCTGGCTCTTGGCAGAGGTCGGTGTAGCGTCTGGCGTGAGCGCGGCCTTGGCAGCGAAAGCCGCGCATAGCGCGGGAGCGCCGGTCAGTTCAGCGGGCCGAGCGGCCTCAAACGGGTCGCTGATCGAGGCCCGTGTGGCATTCGGCGGGTAGCCTTGAAGCGGGAAGCTGCTGATGGCGCGCTCGGCCGGGTCAACGCGGCCAGCTGGCCGTAGAGGCGCAATGCCTTCTCTCGCGCCCGAATCGTATGGTCATGAGCACGATGGTTTTGTCAGTTTTGCCCATTTGGGATTTTACGGTTTAGATTTCTCTTTGATTTTTACCTTTTGTCCTTATATAAAAAAATAGAAAGAGCACCTTCTCTTGTCTTGAAAGTCGTTTGGGCGATGACGTGATTCATCTGGCAAGCTCCGATTTTCTCTCAAAATAGGTGATGCGTCTAGTCAGCAAAGGTTGATCAAGAAGTAGTTCATCAAAAGCTCCGATCTGAAATAGTGTCTTACCCTCGGGCTTCACTCTCCGTGGTTCATGTGAGCTCAGCCCTCAGATGTTAGACCTCATCAACCGGCCGTTGGACGCGATCAGACGTGGTTCATAAGACTCAATTTTCCTGAAAGTTGTGTTATGACCTCGTCGGGCCGGCCGGTCGGTGATCAACTGTCATGGAAAGACTCCTTTCCGCAAAGAGGTGTCACTTGACCAACCGTTAGGATGATCGAGAGAATAAGTTCGATGCATGATGGTTTGCCCGGCAGTGTCACAATGATCTGACTGGTCGGCGAGATAACCAACACGATGGTAATCGAGTGATCACGGCGACCAACCGGCCGCGTGTGCAACGGTACCGTGATAAATGGTTATGCCGGGGTGTCCTATCGTCGTGAAGTAATCGTAGCCGCGTTTTCAGCGCGGATAACCGGCGCTTAATGGAGATGCCGGCGATAATTCAGCACATCGCAACGGTCTTGTATCTTTTCCAGGTTGCCGTCTTTCCATCGCGTTGAAATGTCAGCTTTGGGTTGAGGAGTTCGCAAACGATGATAATCAGCGTGAGCTCTAAAGCATTACGGCAATTGTCGAATGGTCACGACATGTCAGTAATCAGATGATGGTGCTCAGAATAGAAGAGGAAGGCCGAGCGATACCGCCGAGGAGATGGCTTTCGCTGAATGGCAGCGATGACCAGCTGAAGATGTCGAACGTTAGCGATAATGTTAGCGGTAGCTTCTCTGTCAGCGAGATATACCAGCATGGTTCCAGCGGGTGGTCGGCCAGGTAGTCAACATTGCGAGCCAACGTTAATATCAGCCAGGAAAACCGCAACAATGTGTAATGGCGATTCCCTTCTGATAGTATGCATAGTTTAAAGTGAATTATCAATGCTAATCCTTGACGGAAATGAAGAGATGAATGATTTCTCCGAGGTGGTCAGGCAACATTCCGGTAGTAAACGATGCCGTCAGCCATGGATGGCATGCGATATCCGAAGGAATTCAACGAAACCTATCGAGGTTGTTTGTTAAGTGTGCGATAGCGTTAACTTGTATGGAAGAATTTAGATAAATTCTTGAGAATTTTGACTATCGAGGTTATTTGTCGAAGTGTTGCATGGCGTTAACTGTGTGGAAGAGCGTGAAATCCCTGGATTTTGACTATCAGGGTTGTTTGTTAGAGTGTTACGATGGCGTTAACTTGTATGGAAGAGGTTGAATCCGTGAGGATTTTGACTATCAGAGGTTGTTTGTTAGAGTGTTACTTCGATGGCGTTAACTGTATGGAAGAGGTTGAATTGAATCCGTTGAGGATTTTGACCTATCGAGGTTGTTTGTCGAGTCTTTGCTCGATGGCGTTAACACTTTGTGGAAGAGGTGTAGGAATCCACCGGGACCTTTGACTATCAGGGTTGTTTGTGAGTCTCTTTCGATGGCGTTAACACTATGGAAGAGGTGAATTGAATTACCGGACCTTTGACCCGAGGTTGTTTGTGAGTGTTACCGATGGCGTTAACACTGGAGTAGGTAAAGTTTTGACCTATCGAGGTTGTTTGTCGAGTGTTAGATGGCGTTAACACATGGAAGAGGTGGTGAAGTCCACCAAGGACCTTTTGACTATCTAGGTTGTTTGTCGAGTTTTATTTCGATGCGTTAACACGTATGAGGTTGAATCAAAACATCCATTTGTAGTTATAACCAAAGTTGCTCCTTAACCTTGGTCTTGTTTTTCCATGAGTATGATTGGAAAATTATAATTTGGAAAGTTATATCTCTTATTAATGTTAAAATATCTTCCAACTTTGACTTGTTTCTTGGGATGGTAATCGATTAGATGTCCAAAATATCGATTTGGATAATCTTTTGAGATTAAGATTTGCCTCAGTTTACAAAATCGGAAGGAAGTTTGATGAATCTTCATTCTTAAACTCTCCTTAAAAGCTTGAAATTGCTCCACGGATGGTATTTTGATCTTGTTGGGAAACTTGGGTCATACAAGATGAAATAATGGGAATCGAGTTCCAGAGCGCAGTATTGCGTGCTAGAAAACGGTTCGCGGTAGAGTAAAGTTTACGCCAGCCTTTGTTAAATCCAAACCACATGGTATTTAAAGAGTGAACAAGAAAACTCAATTTTAGTGGAAAACTTGAAAAGAGGGAAAAATCACGCCTATCCCAATAAAAGCTTCTATATATTTGTTTTAGAACAAGTTTTCCGATCTGGGATTACATAATTGTCTATGAAAAGACAATAGAATCTCAAAATCGGACGCATATATAGTCACGTTCTTGTAATAATTCTTGAGTGGTAGCGATGATAGTGAAACTGAGGAACAACGATGATGAAGGTCGTCATGATGGAGATCAGCGGTGAGCGGCAGATTGGCGGTGGCGGCCGGCGGCGGCAGCGATGGTTGACGTCAGTGTACGATTGTGCTTGGAGGATCTTCAAGCTTTAGAGTCTCTCCTCTCTCTTGCTTGCTCCCCATATAAAGAATGAGGAGCTATTTATAGATTGGAGGAGTGGCGTCTATAAATACATGTAAATCGAACTCCTCTCCATGGACGGCTCGAATGATTCCTTTGATCATTTGATGTATTTTAAGTATTGGAATGCTCAAGCGAAGTTGGAATTGTAAGATCTTTTGGCTTGTAGGAGGCTCGTCGAGGCAGCTCGATTTGACTATCTATTTAGGGATTTAAGCGATATCCAAAGTTTTAGATGATATTTTAAGTGCTTGATCTTGTAATCTTTCAGTCATTATTTTCGACGTGAGATTCTGCTTATGTAGAATTTTCAATGCATATATATATATATATATATATATATATATATATATATATATATATATATATATATATATATATACCTTATATTGTTTTTATAATTTTTAGCTGTTTGAATGAAAATTTAAAAATTGGAGATAAATATATATATTAATTTTATAAATAATTCAATTTTCGGTGTCAAGCATATTATTGTCCTAAAAAAATTATGTGCCTTCGCTGACGTGTGGAATCTATAGTTAAAGCCTTGAAGGATTTTCCATTTGTTATATAAAACTTCTGAGCAGATCTGTTAACTCTTTAATAACTCAATATTAAAAAAATTAAAATTAAAATTTAATATTAGCTAAATTAAAAATTAATAATTATTGTATAACAAGGAGATGTCCAATAAAAAAAATTCCTGACCTTCTTCATGGTCGCGGATCCTTTTCGCTAAATTTAAATATTAACAGTACTCCTCGGCAATTTGATCCGTCTACAGGACAACGCGCCGAGTCTGTCGAGGAGGCTCAAGAAGAGCGACGCTCGGGAAGTCGAGAGCTTCTACCAGCAGTACTATGAGCACTACGTTAGAGCCCTTGACAGAGGAGAACAGGCCGATCGGTAAGATACATTCGCCAGAAACCTAATTTGTTCAAAGCTCGCATCTCTTTTACGCCACTGATATCACGCGTGCTCCACCCTCCGACAGTGCCCAGCTCGGCAAAGCCTATCAGACCGCCGGCGTGCTTTTTGAAGTTCTCTGTGCGGTTAACAAGACTGAGAAAGTCGAAAAAGTTGCTCCTGAGGTGCGCATTATGGTTTGTCATGGCGATGGATAGCCAGGGGGATTAAGTTGGCTATTTATTTATTTTTTTAAAAATTTTTGTCCCAATTATAACGTGTTCTTTATGCTATATTCAATCAGATTATTGCTGCTGCAAAAGATGTCCAAGAAAAGAAAGAAATCTATGTTCCATACAACATTCTTCCTTTGGATGCTGCTGGTGCTTCACTGCCCATCATGCAACTTGAGGAGGTATGATTAAATATTCTTCTTCAATTTTTTTTTTTTAAAAAAACAACAAATTTGATGATCATAAATTAGTTGTGTGCCAAAGTTATTGTTTTAACAGATTTACTTTGAAATTCTATTACTCCTGCAACAGATTAAGGCTGCTGTGGTTGCTTTGAATAATACACGACGGTTGAACTGGCCATCTTCGTTTGAGGCCGATCGGCTGAAAACGGGAGATATGGATCTTCTGGATTGGTTGAGGGTTATGTTTGGATTTCAGGCATGCCTTCCACAGAACCTATAAATTTGTTTTCTCCCTTTTTATTATGCAAAAGCTTTTCCATTGTCTCACCCTCCAACTGTATTTTCCGTTTGCAGAGGGACAACGTCAGGAACCAGCGGGAACATTTAATTTTACTGCTTGCCAACGTTCATATAAGGCTATCTCCAAAACCTGAACCCCTTAACAAGGTATGCATCACCTGGTGTGACATTTTCCATTCTATTATTTGCTCGGTACTTTGTTTTGAATGATCTAGGAAGGATCCTCTTGATTGTGTTTATTTGGTGAGCATGCTATTAGCAGAGTATAAGTGGTACCATATGCATTATGTAATCTGTACATATGCTTGAGTTTTGTGAACAAATCAATCTGTACATATGCTTGAGTTTTGTGAACAAATCAAACTTGAGTTGGGCAAAGAGAGGATAGAAATATTTAAGCATGTATGGAAGCATGCATGCATGCATATATTCATTTATGTATTTGTTGACCTTCATGCATACGTCATAAGTCAAGTTAAGCTCACGAGCCGAATTCGATGGGCTTCAGATGCAATAGCGTGCAAATCGGAGCTGAAATGCACTCGATGTCACCGAAACTAGTCAAAACAACCTTCGATCGAAGAACGGACTTCGCCACTTTCGTAACATCAAATTGATGAATATATATTGCACACTGGCCGATCGACCGAAAGAAGATTGACGCTACGATCGATATCAAGTAAAGCTGCGACGTTCAAATGACCGCGAATTGATCGCGCCGTTAGCATCAAACGTCGAAAACCTATCAAATGAGATTGCTCAGCCAATTCGGATGAGTTTATAACGCCCAACGCCGGCAATAATGCACATTAAAGTGATCTAATGACGCGACAAACCAAACCGGATTACAAAAGACAAGGCTATCAGATTCAAACATCAAAATTAGCTAAAATAGACATCAAATTTAACTAAAATTATTGCACTTAAAATTTTGTCAAAATTAACATGTATTTCGAGATAAATCCACCTAATTATCTCTTAATCACATCAAGAACTTGCAACCACTCATTCCCATTCTTCCGCCTCTTATTTAACCAATAAAGCGCAGCAGCTACCCGAACTACTCTTCTCTCGCTCTTTTTTTTTTCTCGACCAGCAAGGCCTCTCCGTCCATCCGCGAAAGCTGCAGCACGGCATACCGTTCGCTCGCTCTCCGCTGTGCTGATCCACCTTCTTCCGCTGCTATATTTATAGCTTCGTGTCTACGGCCTTCGTTCGGTGAGTTCCGTGCACGATTCCGTCCGTTGGGTTCCATCTTCTGGTTTCTTATGCAGATGGATACGGTGGGCTTGGCTTGTGATTTGGGAGACTAGGGCGTATTGGCGGACTGCGGACTTAAATGGGCTGCTTTCACTGAAGTCTAGAAGGCAGTTCCCTGGTTATGAGGACCCTGTTATCCTCGCCTCACAGGCGTCATTTAGTGTCAGTGAAGTGGAGGCACTCTTTGAGCTATTTAAGAGCATCAGTCGTGCAGTGGTTGAAGATGGGTTGATAAACAAGGAAGAATTTCAGCTTGCTTTATTTAAGAATAGTAAAAGAAAAAAATCTCTTTGCGAATCGGATTTGACCTATTTGATGTGAAGCTAAAGGTGTCATTAACTTTGGTGACTTTGTTCGATCACTCAATGTATTTCATCCAAATGCCCCACGTGAGGATAAAATCAACTTTTCATTCAAGCTGTGTGATTTAGATGGTAATGGCTTTATTGAGAGGGGAGAGGGGAGAGGGGAGAGGGGAGAGGGGAGAGGTGAAACAGATGTTAATCACACTTCTTTCTCAAATTGACATGAAATTATCTGATGAAACTATTGAGCTCATTTTAGACAAGACATTTGTTGACTCGGATGTGAACCATGATGGAAGAATAGATAAATCAAATTGGCAAAATTTTGTTTGTGGCAACCCATCTTTGATGAAGATTATGATGCTTCAATATCTCAAGTATTCAAAGACCTCGTTATGCTCAGTAGAGTTAATGAGTTTGAAGACCAGTTATCTTAGTAGATAACGGTAAGACTACTGATACATGTGAAAGACATACCTTATGCCGAGAAATGACGGTGAATAGAGACGCAGCCTACGCTAAGTCACGGAGGTATCAAATTCTGACCGAAAAGGATTTAATTAATTTAATGCAAAATGAACTCTAAGCTTAAAGTTAAAATCAATTGAAATTGCGATTAAGGCTGCTGTGGTTGCTTTGAATAATACACGACGGTTGAAGACATCTTTAGGCCGATCGGTGACGGAATGGGATCGATCTCTATTGGTTGAGAGATTATGTTTGGATTTCAGGAGAAACAAAAATCAAATAAAAGCTTGATGAGCTCAACTTATTTGAGAGGGACAATTAAAGAATAAACCTACTTGCCAACGTAAGGCTTAAGACCCCGCCAATTTAACGGTGTGACACCATCCAACCGGAAGACACCGATTATGTTTGGTGAAATAACTAAGATCGAATACGCAAATCTGTCATGACGGAGGTTTTGATTGACGAGACTTAAACTATAACAAATTAAAGTTGATAGTTTAAATTGAACTTATTTGAGTATGATAAATTAATAAACCTACATATAAAATTCTAAAAGTCTTTAAATAAGAATGATCTCACAACTGTTGACGATCATAAATAATATTTTAATGAACTTGAGAATTTGTCTCCTAATAAGAATAAAATTCAAGAAAGCTTCGATTATCTTGATAGTTACACAGCACAAACAAAACTTATAGTGAATTTGAAAGTAGTCCTTCAATCAACAATGATCAAATATAACTTTTTGAGCAAAAAGAATTTGAATTTGGATGAGCCATGCTTCTTAGCGATCATGAAAGTTTCTTAAACTGAACTCAACGCGGCTATAACTAAACATACAAATGAATATTAATTTAATTAAACAAGACGAAATGTCTTATTCACCGGATTCTAAACATATCATACAAGTAAACAAAAAATATTAATTAAGGTTTGAACTAATCAGCATATTATGAAGTGAGATTATAATTCATCATCTCAAAATGTGCAAACAATTAAAGTTTTTAATAAAAAAAAAAAGATATGCGAGAAGCAATAATATATTCAAATTTATAGCAGCATATAAATGAACTACTCCTCTCTCCTTTTTTTTTTTCTCGACGCAAGGCCTCTCCGTCCATCCGCGAAAGCTGCAGCACGGCATACCGTTCGCTCGCTCTCCGTGTGCTGATCCACCTTCTTCCGCTGCTATATTTATAGCTTCGTGTCTACTTCGTTCGGTGAATTCCGTGCACGATTCCGTCCCGTTGGGTTCCATCTTCTGGTTCTTATGCAGATGGATACGGTTTGGCTTGTGAGTTGGGAGACCAGGGCGTGTTGGCGGACTGCGGACTTAAATGGGCTGCTTTCACTCGAAGTCTAGAAGGCAGTTCCCTGGTTATGAGGACCCTGTTATCCTCGCCTCACAGGCGTCATTTAGTGTCAGTGAAGTGGAGGCACTCTTTGAGCTATTTAAGAGCATCAGTCGTGCAGTGGTTGAAGATGGGTTGATAAACAAGGAAGAATTTCAGCTTGCTTTATTTAAGAAAAGTAAAAAGAAAAATCTCTTTGAGAATCGGATTTGACCTATTTGATGTGAAGCTAAAGGTGTCATTAACTTTGGTGACTTTGTTCGATCACTCAATGTATTTCATCCAAATGCCCCACGTGAGGATAAAATCAACTTTTCATTCAAGCTGTGTGATTTAGATGGTAATGGCTTTATTGAGAGGGGAGAGGTGAGAGGTGAAACAGATGTTAATCACACTTCTTTCTCAATTTGACATGAAATTATCTGATGAAACTATTGAGCTCATATTAGACAAGACATTTGTTGACTCGGATGTGAACCATGATGGAAGAATAGATAAATCAAATTGGCAAAATTTTGTTTCTGGCAACCCATCTTTGATGAAGATTATGATGCTTCAATATCTCAAGTATTCAAAAACCTCGTTATGCTTCGAGAAGTTAATGAGTTTGAAGACGCGTTATGCTAGTATTTTAACGATAGAAGATACTACCATAGTGTCGCAAGACACCTAATCAAGCATGCCGCAGAATGAGAACGGGTAATAGACCCCGATGAGCACGGAAGACGGAGGAGGTTAAATTGACCGACAAAGGATTTAATTAATTTAATGCAAAATGAACTCTAAGCTTAAAGTTAAAATCAATTGAAATTGCGGTATTTGAAGGTTATATGCCGAATAGTAATGAGTAAAACTACCAGAAGTGTCACAAAGACATCGAATGCTATCCGAGAAATGACGGTAATAGACTCAGACGATCTGCGACGACGCCGAGAGTTGAAATTTGGATGATGAGATTTAAATAAAATCAAATAAAAGTGTTGATGAGCTTAAATTGAACTTATTTGAGAATTATAAATTAAAGAATAAACCTACATATATGTTTTTTTCATGTAGGCATTTGAAGACTTATGCTTCGATAACGCAGTGTAAGATCATGACGTTGTTGCAAAGACACCAATTATGTTTAGTTAAGGAAGATCGAATCCCCTCACGCACCTCTATACTGATAGGAGATGCCAAATTTTAGACTGACGGGAGACTTAAACTATAACAAATTAAAGTGTTGATTAGTTTAAATTGAACTTATTTGAGTATGATAAATTAAAGATAAACTACATATAAAATTCTAAAATCTTTAAATAAGAATGATCTCTTGTGTGATCATAAATAAGACTTTAACTTGAGAATTTGTCTCCTAATAAGAATAAAATTCAAGTAAAGCTTCTGATTATCTTGATAGTTGCCTACGAACACAAACAAAACTTATAGTGAATTTGAAAGCTTGTCCTTTAATCAGAACAAGGATCAAATATAACCTTTTAGAGCAAAAAAGAATTTGAATGAGACTTGTGATGAGCCTATGAGCTTCTTAGCGATCATGAGCTAAGTTTCATTGAAACTTAAAGAACTCAATGTGCTATGAACTAAATGCATGCAAATGAATATTAATTTAAATAATTGAACAATTTGAAGCTTCTTCGTCGGGATTCGCACATATCATACAAGCGAACAAAAAAAAATATTAATTAAGAACTGATTGACTACATTATGAAGTGAGATTATAATAATTCATCTCAAAATGTGTGCAAACAATTAAAGTTTTTAATAAAACATAAAGTATATGCAGCACGAGGCAATAATATATTCAAATTTATAGTATCGAAAAACATATAAATGAACTAATGGGATGAGCTTTGCACACATTATGAAGTACGATTAAAATTCAAATTTAATGCTTCCAAAGTATGCAATCTAAAAAAATATGCGTAGATCACCGAATGCTTAAACTTAGTGTCACGAGGGATCTGCGTTAATTCTCGATTTGGTCTCAGGATCGGGTCTGGGTTAACAAAACCTAAAAATTCAATAATTATATTATAATATTTTTAATCCAATAAAATCTCTAAGAAGGTAATTATGTCATATGACAGTAGATCTAATTCTCTATTATTAAATTAATAGAGTCGACAGGATCTGAAATAATAAACTAAGTGATCAACACCGATGATGGTAGTGTTGGTGAATATTTCAATAGGAGGTTTTTGAATAATAATAATAATAATTTATTTAAATTCTAATGTCAAATCATTATTAAATGATGAAATACTCAAACAAAAAAATATAAATTAAATGAAATTAATTATTTAAATTTAAAGTAAAATCCATCCACCCATCCGTAATTGTTTGTCGAGGGTGACAAATTAAGAAAATTTTTGCTCGCAAAGAGCTAATATCAAATCAAATACATAATTATTTTCACACTCAATAATAATCTTGCGCGACGTGGCGTGTCCTCGCGTGGTTTCTTATAAAATGACACATAAATGAGTTAAAGCCTTCGGCCGGTTCACGATATGACACTAAATTACGCAGTAGCGTAAATATTCGATGCTTTCTCTTTGGTACGGATATATATGTATTTTGATTGCAAAAGTCTTATGTTAGAAGGTTGACTTGTATTTGTCCTTTAGACAAACTCTACAGTCTGAGGATTTCTTGGGCGGCCACGTAGGCTGGCAAAGATCCTTCGTCGTTGAGTTATTCCTCCTCTAAGTAGATTAGAGATCGACGAGGATGACAAAATCATGAGATCTAGATGGCGCGTCATCATTCAACCATTCAAGTTAAATAATGATGAATCTCACAAATCTAAATTCAAACTCCGTCTTTTCTTCTTACTATATATCGCGTTTAGCGATCTAACAGTATCGAAAGTTCTCTCTCATTGGGAGAGGTAATTATATAAGTGATTGCCATAGGAAACACAGAACCGATTTAAAGTCCCATAAAATGAGGATGAAATATCAGGGTAGTGTCTTATCTACTATTATCTACCTTACGAAAATTACATCGAACTTTAAATCACTCTCTTCATCAAGATTCGATTCTAATTTTGAGACGGATATGTATATATGTATTCTTGCATCTACATATATATATATATATATATATATATATATATATATATATATATATATATATATATATATATTTATGTGTGTGTGTGAGAGAGAGAGAGAGAGAGGTAAAATAAAAATGTCATAAAAAATTAAATATATAAGAAATATTAAATTATTTTGGATAAAATTGAGGACTTTCTAAACTTACAGATGCATTATGTAATCTGTACATATGCTTGAGTTTTGTGAACTGATCTCCTCTTCTATCATATTGGACTTAGAGCCGTCAAGTAAATGATCAGATGTTATTACTTCCACAATTCTAAGTGGAGGTTCCATTAAAACTGTCATAATATCATTAAGTAATTTATTACTAATATTGTTAAGTGCCGTAGTGGTCCATGGATTAGCATCTTGAGTTCTTCTATCATAAGAGAAAAGGATGCTTCTAAAAGCAATTATCTGTCATACATGCATCATTCATCTTTCAGTAGTTGAAATATTTTTTTTTCAAATGGTGATTATTTTTATGCCATTTATGCTTCTCTATTATATCCTGTGTCTAGGTTGATTTCATTTTTCTATTTTGATTTCACTCAAAAAAAGACTGTATACTTCCCCTTCAATTTGTTATGTTTGTTGATTTTTGTTTCTTGCACTTCTTTTATCATCTTGTCGGCATTCTTAGAGTCTATTTTGAGCATGGTTCTTATAAATGTTTCTGTTGGTTGTTTTGGCTATTGACTCAACCAAGTTATGTGTTGCAGTTGGATGACCGAGCTGTTGATGCAGTCATGAATAAACTTTTAAGAATTATAAAAAATGGTGCAAGTTTTGGGACGCAAACACAGTTTAAGGTAGTATGAATCCCAACCCTTTAGAACTTTAGCATTTTTTTTTGTCCTTCACTTTCATTGAACTTGGATGAGTATCTAATGCTGCTACTCTACCACAACTTAAGGCTTCCCAAAGATACACAGGAATCTCAGCAGAGAAAGCTTCTATTCATGGGCCTTTATCTTCTTATCTGGGGAGAGGCTGCTAATGTTCGATTTATGCCAGAATGCCTTTGCTACATTTTTCATAATGTAAGTTTTATTTTATTTTATTTCATCGTCGTCATCATCATCATCATCATCAACATTAGCCCAAATTCTTAGAATGAAGGATGGGCATGATGAATCCTCATTCTTCATTCATTCCTATATTTCTTGGATGTGAAATTTATTTTTCATAGTTTTTTTTTTCTTTTCAAATAGTTGGGACAAGGCTAATGATGAGGATGTCAAATCTTTTTGCACAATTTATATTCATGTTATTCTCAGTCTACCATTTTTTTATCTACATATTTTATTGGTGCATCTTTTATCTTTGG
This sequence comes from Cymbidium sinense, assembly GCA_021442155.1. Classification (NCBI taxonomy): domain Eukaryota; kingdom Viridiplantae; phylum Streptophyta; class Magnoliopsida; order Asparagales; family Orchidaceae; genus Cymbidium; species Cymbidium sinense. Next base: position 64,843,203 of record CM038222.1, read on the forward strand.
GTTAGCATGCTCAAGTCATCTAAGTCTCTTTTCTACTATCTTATCTTAATAGGTGCTTCTAGCCTAGTACATCTTACAATTTCTTTTTTTTATTTATATTTTTACCACATTCAGTTTGTCAACTTATGCTATTTTGATTATTCAACACCTAAATCCATACTAAATTCATTTTTCCATCAACATCTTCGTGCTAATTTTTTTATTAGTCTGCTTGATACCGGATTGTCATCATAACTTGAGTTCTTAATGCTTTCAGATGGCATATGAGTTACATGGTCTGTTGGCTGGAAATGTAAGCGTTGTGACTGGAGAAAACATCAGACCTTCATATGGATGTGATGATGAAGCTTTCTTGAAAAAAGTCATCACACCTATATACCGTGTTATTGAAAAGGTACGTTTCGAATGAGTGGTCATAAAGAACCTTCAGTTTTAATCATTTGAAAATAAAATCTATGATGCTATTTTCCAGGAAGCCAAGAAAAGCAACAATGGGAAAGCACCACATTCAGCATGGTGTAACTATGATGATCTCAATGAATACTTCTGGTTTGTTAAATTTCTTAGATGCTGCGAATGTTTTTGTTAACGGCTACTTTTATAAACATATACGTTATCTATGCAGGTCACCAGCATGTTTTTCACTGGGTTGGCCTATGCGTGATGATGGTTCATTTTTCAAATCAGTATGCAAATCAAAGACGATGCTGGTAAGATTGGATTTTTAAAGTAGGCATCCTTCATCCTACTTTTGCAAAGTGGCAAACGATCATCATCAATTTATTTGTAGGGTGGACATTTATCTCAGAGAACATCAAGCAAAAGCATCGGGAAATCATATTTTGCAGAGACAAGGACATTTTGGCACATATTTAGAAGCTTTGATCGTATGTGGACTTTTTATGTATTGGCACTGCAGGTATGAATTGCAGATGTCTTTTATTCCTTTATTTTTGGGTGTGAACACAGATAACTAAATATTTTGTTTGAGACAGCTTTTTTATAATTTTGTTTTATCAAACAACTGCCATAGTTCTGTTTGGCTATATATATATATATATATATTTACTACTTTTCACAATTTTACAATAAGAAATAATTTTTTATTTTTACAACAAGAAATAATTTTTTATTTTTACAACCATGTTTATTAGAGTATGATTATTGCAATAAAATTGTTGTCTGATTTTTTTTTAAATTAAAATATTTAATAGTACTTACAACTTTCAAAAAATTTATTTTTCTCACAACAATAGATACAGTTGTAGCTGCCCCAAATGAATTCCAAATATTTGAGAAGTTTACATGAGTGTTAATTGACACATTATGATATTGTTTCAGGCTTTGATAATCATTGCATGGGGAGATTATACAGTGAATGACATTTTAAAGAAGGATTTCGTCTATGACATCTCCAGCATTTTTATCACAGCAGCATTCCTTCGCTTTCTTCAGAGTATGATGCTTTTATATGTTTTATGTGTGCGATATTTATTATTTATTTATTATTGTTTTTGTTTTGTAGCGTGAAAGTAAGTACTCTTCATACTATCATGCAAATAAGAGTAAGTGGCCGTTACGTGGATATATAAAATAGATACCGCAATATGTATAATCTCATTCTGAAGAACTATGGTTGCTTGAATTTCAATTGCCTTTTGTCAGACAAGTGGATCACCGGATCTTAAAAAACACTCGGTGTTAAAGATAACTAACTTCCAAAAGTGATGACGTTACCTTAACTTAAAGCAAAATATACTAATGATGGTTGCATATCGTTATCACATTTAGACATGTAAAGCTCTCTCTCTCTCTCTCTATATATATAGAGACACACACCATTAAATTACACATTTATTTGATGATAGAGTGCAACTTCTAATAGCTATATGTTCTAATAAATCAAATAAACAATACTAAAACTTGGTTATCAATTTCTTTCTTTAGCAATTGACATTACATTTTTCTCAATTAATGCAGATAAATGTTTCATGCTTTTAAGGGTGAGCATTCGATCGGTTCGGTCGAATTTTTTGTGAAATCGAACAAACCGAACCAAATAACTTTAAATAATCGAACCATCCAAATAACATATAAAACCGAACTAACTAAACCGAACTATAATTCGGTTTATTCGGTTCGGTTTTTGGTTAAACCGAATAACATATAAAAATTAAAAATATATATTTTTAATGAACTAATTAATTAAAACAATCTAATAAATTTTCTACATTAAAAATTGCCTAGTTAATTTGAAATCTATAAATCTGTATAAATAATTAAGTATTACGAACAAAATTACATATTTATATTTGACCTTTTAACTAATTTTGATTTATTCGATTTAACCAGTCTTTTTTTAAGAAAAACCAAACCGAAAATCGAATAATTAGGCATTTACAATCAAAAATCAAACTATGAGATTTAAAACCGAACCAAACCAACTAAATAACGTAAGTTCGGTTCAGTTTTTTGGTTTGAACCGACTAGTGCACACCCCTACATGCTTTTTGTCTCCTTGATGTTGATTACATCCATAGTGCTAATGACATGCACTTGTGCATTCTAGCAGAATTGCCTGTATAAATTGAACTTCATATCAAGATTGCATATTTTTCTCTTCATTTTCACTTTGACAGTTTGATTCTTTACCTTTAAACTTCCATCAAGTGTTGTTTGCAACCTAGAAACCTTTTACTTGTGATGTTCATTCTCACTAGGTGCATAGTGCGGTTCAACTCTTTTCAAAATAAATAAAAAAAATTTTTAAAAAAAATCCACAAAAAATTTAATAAGTTTACTAACTTTTAGCTTGTTTGTTTCTTTCAAGACTTTCAACGGCATGCTTATGTTATTTTCATGCGACTGAAACTTGTTGTAGTATATCTTAATATCTAGATTTTTCTAATGCAAATATAGGATGAGATGCCCAAAATCATGTACATAATATATATTCGTAGTTTTGAAAACTATAATTTTTGAAAAAATAAAAATACATAAAATTTTCCTCAAATAATAATTTAATGAATGCCCAAAAAATATCAATAAGAATCACACTACAATTAAAAAAAAATCAAATTATACATGATTTGATTAAATTTAATCACATGCACAAAATACATAATTGAAAAAATTATATGAAATTAATTCATTAGATCATAAATTCAGACCTTAAGGTTGTTCAAGGAAATGGCTTTCACTTGAAGTTGAAGACCATGCTTGAAGAATTCACATCCAATCAACACAAATAGAGAAAAAGTAGAAATTTTCTTAACCAATATTATTCCTTATATACCTCAAGCATCACCTATTTATAATAGAAAAAGACTTAATGTTGGCAACCTAATGCCAAGATCCCAATATTTGTTACAACATGAGAAACATCATTCGTAGTTTCAACAACTCCTAGAATCAATAATAATATTGGTGTTGTAAGTCATGATTTTAACAAACATCCGAATCACGTATAGTGTGATAATCACAAGTTACAATTTCAGTTAATCCTAAAGTTAACTATAGTGTCAAAGGCCATAAGTCATGGTTTCAATAAATCCAAGGATGTTAATTTATCATAGGGACAAAAAATGTAGGAAACAACAATAGATAGTAACAATAGCAAATTTAGAAAAAACTAATATTGAATTGAGCATCCTCAAAGCATCAACCAACAATGAATCGAGTTGGTCCACATATTCATTAAAGCACGCCATCTATTCGGCATAGGCATGTAACATGTTTATAAGAAAATAAACTAACTCGGAATTAAAAAAAAAGTAAACCAAATCATAACTCAGATTGTTGATTTGTGCATCTTAATGATGCTTCGTATGTTTCTGACGAGTATAAATTTTGATATTTACTTCAAGTATGCTTTACTTGGAAGAATTTGGTTCCAACGAATTTAAGCATTTTATATAAATGCGATTCACCAAGTAAATTTAGAGATAATGTTTTTTCGTGTAAAATAATCTATGAATTATCATAAGTAGGTTTGTCACACAAATGAGGTATCTCTGATATCCACTCTCTAGTGAAACAATCTTATCTTTTAATATTGCTTTTGTAACAACATGCATAGAAGTGTGTGATAATGTTTTGGGTGTGTTTATTTCTTGTGAAGATGAACATAGAGAAGAATCCATGACCATGGTGATCAATTCATGAAATATGATCAAATCAAATACATTAAAGTCTGGACCATTATTAATTTTTTTTAAAAGTTTCAATTTATAAGCATTGATGTGCATTGCATTATTTTATTTCCTACTTTTCTAGTAATTACTTTCTTATAACCTTATGCATAAATTTTTTTTTTTCAGAAAGTAGATCATTCATTAGTTCAACATGTAGGTTAAATTTTATATCTCTCATATTCATGTCAACAATAGACTTATACTAGTCATAATTAATCGTTAGATTTTTGCATATATTTTCATGCAAGTTAGGCAAATGACTAAGATGATATGAGGCGAGTAAGACAAATACTGAAATACTAATTGTCCTAATGGATAATAATAAAAGATATTATAACTAATTTTTAGAGAATCAGATAAGAAAGCAGACTAAAAACACACTAGTTGTACAAATATGATGTCTAAATTGATGAACAACCTATTTAAAGCATGAATTATTCAATTTCACATTTAAAAGTGGTTTCAGCTCTCTCAAATTTAAAATCAAAACTCAAAATCATGAAATAAACCAACATGACACCTTTCATTTTCTGATGAGCATAAATTTTGATGTTTGTATCATCAGAGTGATCAATGAATTCTATGGTTTTTTGCAATTTTTTTTACTACAGTCATCATTGTAATTTTGTATTCTCAAACTATTAAACTATTATATCCACTCTCAAAACTCACTTTTTTTTCTCATGACAGATATATTGGATCTTCTTCTTAATTTTCCTGGATATTATAGATGGAAAATTGCTCCTATGATGAGAAACATAATGAAGATAATTGTCAGTATTGCTTGGGTTGTTATTCTTCCACTTCTGTACATGCGTCCAGGGTGGTCACCAATTAGTTTACCATTTGATTTAAAAAATTGGCTTAGTAAAGTTAAGGGTGTGCCATCTTTATATATGATGGCTGTTGCATTGTACATGCTCCCAAATCTATTAGCTGCAGTACTGTTTATTTTTCCTATGCTCCGGCGGGGAATTGAAAGCTCTGATTGGCATATCATCAGGCTTCTTTTATGGTGGTCTCAGGTACTGCTTTTGATACTCTTTTTTCTTTTACGGTGATTTTTGGCTCTGCCCAATTGCTCTATGCATTAAGTTCTCTCCTTTTTCATTTTGTATATCTGAGCAGTGAGTTAGGATAAGCATGTACAAATTACCATGTGACTTGGCATATGCATTTTCCCTTTTTTTCTCTTTTTTTGTGAATGAATTTTTTTTCATACATTTGTTCTTCACAGCCTAGGATTTATGTTGGAAGGGGCATGCACGAAAGTCAGTTTACACTTTTCAAGTAAGTTTATCGTGAAAATAAAATAATCTATTCCAGCATATTCTATCATTTGGGATCTTAATAATGTTTGCTTTTGTCAGATATACCTTGTTTTGGTTGTTGCTGTTGAGCTCCAAACTTGCCTTCAACTACTTTGTCCAGGTATGCTTTGCCCTGGTAGACAACATTTGCATGAATCGTAAGCACGCCTCCTCTTTATTCTAATATTTCTATAAATTTATGTTTTGCAACAGATAAGGCCTCTAATAAAGCCAACAAAAGACATAATGAAACTTCACAATATTCACTATGCTTGGCATGAGCTCTTCCCTAATGGTACTATTTTACCTCGATACTCTGACAATTTATATTATGCATTTTGCTTAATAGTGATTTTTATATCCATGCAGTTAAAAACAACATTGGCACAATTGCCTCACTTTGGATCCCCGTAATCTTGGTGAGCTTTATTGTTACTGGTGCCTAGTAATGAATGATAAATGTTTCATCAATTGGAATCTTGATTTAGTACTGAGAAGTTATTTTACTGCAGGTTTATTTTATGGATATTCAGATTTGGCAATAATTTTCAACTTTATATGGTGGTGTTTCTGGAGCATTTCGTCGCCTGGGAGAGGTAATGCTTCTACTTGTGAAAATCTCAGCTATTATTATTCGAAAACATCATTGCAGCAAACCTTTTTTCAATTATTTGGTGTTGGGAAAATCATCATTTGGAGCATGATTTTTAAAATAGGCATAATGATTAAATATAAAGCTTTTTTTTTTTTGTAGTTCTTTTGAAAGCCATAAGCTAATATGATTTTCATGGTTTCTTCATGAGTAGCCTTTTTGATGTTGGTGAGATGTAATTAGCTGTGAAATCTAAACTAAGTATTGATTGTTTAGTTGTATAAACGAATATTTGAAGGAAAATGAGTGAATTCATGTTACAGATAACAACTTATTTATTTTTGTGGTTATTATTTTTCGTTCAACTGGGTTTCTTCATCTTAAAACTTCTAACACAGATAAAAAAGTTTTACAGATAATTCACTTTTTCTGTTTATATCTTTGCATCAAAGATTATCATCTTTTGTTATCAAATTTATGTTACTATCATAGCTCTCGGAGAATCACTATTATATAAATTCTTCTGTAAATGTAATTTTTTTCTTGTTAACAGGATCTAATGTTTTATTTCTCTTGCAGATAAGGACCCTAGGAATGTTGAGATCACGATTCCATTCATTACCTGGAGCTTTCAATACTTGCTTGGTACCATCTGAAAAGAGGCAAAAGCAGGGTTTTTCCCTGTCAAAGCGATTTGCCAAGGTATCACTTTTGTCTGATTATTTTGTTCTAATGGAATTGGAATACGTGTGTCAATTAAATTTTTTTTTTTTAATAGGCTTCACCAAGCAAGAGAACTGAAGCGGCAAAGTTTGCTCAATTATGGAATGAAATTGTCTGCAGTTTCAGAGAAGAAGATCTTATAAGTGATAGGAAAGGCCTCAAATTTAATTTCGATTTATTGAAAATATAATTGGTTTTATTAGTTTGTCTTTATCTAACATAATATTATGCAACATTCTAACCACCCTTAATTTAATATAATGCAGGGAGATGGATCTTTTACTAGTTCCATATTCATCAGATCCAAGCCTGAAGATGATACAATGGCCACCATTCTTGCTTGCTAGCAAGGTGTCAATCAACAATTCTTTGTAAATTTTTTGGGTTCCTCTAAGTAGTAATACCTTGGAGTTGTTAATACTTGTGAGGATTGCTACAGATCCCAATCGCATTAGATATGGCAGCCCAATTTAGATTTAGGGATGCTGATCTGTGGAAACGCATTTGTTGTGCTGATGAGTACATGAAATGTGCTGTTATTGAATGTTACGAATCTTTTAAGCTTGTGCTTAACCTTTTGGTTATTGGGGAAAAGGAGAAAAGGTAGAATGCAACACCCTTAGCGCTTTATAAAATCTAAATGTTTGCATTGACGTTTGGATTATCATCCTACTCACTGGTTTTAGTTTAGTAGTTTGTTAGCATCCTTTTAATATAGTGGGTTTAGGGGATTGGCAGCCTTGTTCTTTGATGATGGAAAAGATATGTGATCCCTTGTTTCCAAACTCAAGATATAAGCATATATCCCAAGCATGTGCTTTTCATGGAGAAAAAAAATGCATTTATCACTTGCTTAAATTGACAATCATTAAAATCAAGTCAAGCTATTTGACTTTTGCAAGGATTCAAACCTTGGACTTCTACTTTAGTTAGATATCGATTGAATTATCACACAACCAACTGGTTGGTTTTCTAGTCAAGGTGTATGAATAATTCAATATTGGTTCTTCACGGTTGTACTGCAATGAGGTCAGCTTGCTTTTTCCAGTTATTTACCTCTACTTCTTTTGTAACTCTATTTTGGTCTTAAGGTTTGTTTGTGGAGGTCCATGTAACTTACGTGTATATAATTTTTTCACCTTCCATATAGTCTTTACTATTACTAAATTATTATGCAACAGACATAATGCATCACCGTTAACAAACATCAAACATAAAAACAGTTTGGATCTCTTTTCGTTAGTTGAGTGGACATGGATTTAGCACCATGCTGCAACGATACAACATTATTTTGTAACAAGTTGTATTACCCATTTTTCGCCATGCTACTTGGCATGTCACTTTTATGCCGAGTATTCATCTGTCATTTTTTTGTTTATTTTTTATTTGTAGAGGTCATCATTAGACAGCTTACTTTACTATGATCACCATGTGTTGTTTAACATTTTTTTTAACAGGATAATTGGCATTATAATTAAGGAGATTGAAGTTAGCATTGCAGAAGGATCTTTTCTTACCGATTTCAGAATGAATGCCCTGCCGACGCTATGCAAGAAGATTGTTGAGCTTCTTGGGATCTTGGTGAGTCAATATTTGTAGCTTCTATGTAGGTTCAACAATGGCATCTGAGAAAGAATTAGAGGATTATCTGGCCACATCCAGTACCTCAAATGTTTTTCTTTGTGCAGAGAAATTCATGCAGGCATGAAGATTTTGATTGTGATATCATGAGATATTGATTGAAGTTTCTATTTTCATGTTACAGAAAGAAAGTGATGCATCTGATCATGATTGTGTTGTACTGCTGTTGCAAGATATGCTAGAAGTTGTTACCCGTGATATGATGGTCAATGAGATTAGGTTCGTAAAAAAATTAACTTCCGGATTTGTTAAATTATTGAGGTTCCAATTTGTTGTTGCACATATAATCTATTTATTGATATGTTGCAATCAGAGAGTTAGTCGAGCTTGGCCATGGTAATAAGGAGTCGGTCCCTAGACGACAACTTTTGCTGGTACTGGTTCAAAGTCGTTATTTTGTTTCCCCAGTGACTACAGCACAGTGGGAAGAACAGGCTCGTATCCTTTATATAAATTTGACTTATAAGAAATGTGATTGCAGGCTACTCATTGTTTTACATATTTGCAGATTAAGCGTCTATATCTGCTATTGACTGTGAAAGAATCTGCCATAGATGTGCCTACAAATCTTGAAGCTCGTCGAAGAATAGCATTTTTCACAAATTCATTGTTTATGGACATGCCACGGCACCTCGAGCAAAATGCTTTCATTTAGGTCTGTTTGTGTTTTCCCTGAAGGTTATAAACTATACAAGAGCATATGTTGTGTTTAACTTTGGAAAGCCAAACAGAGTTGCTAAACAAATCCAGCTTTAGGGACTTCGATTTAGCCATCAGTTTTTATGGCTATGTTGGAAAAACTGTTACAGTTGATTATTACATAAAAGAACCTTGAATTCTCAATAATTATTACTCCAATGTACGCATAAGAGCCTTTATATGTTTTCACTTCTACAAATGTATATTGTTTAGCTGTATTTACATGCCTCTGTAATGGAACAGCTGGATGGATGGATGAGAGGAGAGGGGTGGTAGGGTCTTTGCATATTTTTGTATGAGGAATTCATCATTAGTAGCCATAGTCCCACTATTTCAACAAATTATGAAGAGTTACTTACGTCAGATACAAAACTAATAAGAGAATAATTTGTTTTTATGCGTTAACTATGGTTATGTGATAACGTACTTATACATATGTTATATTTGCTAGTTAATGTATTAACTGTTAAACTGTGGAGCCTAATTTTTACCGTATGAAGAAGATGCATCATACATACTTAGCTACATGTGAACATTCATTGTGAGGTCGCCAGGGGGGCTGGAAGGGGGCAAAGGAACCCCTTTCTTGGGATTGAGGGGTAGAGGCCCCGAAGGGTATCCATATTTTTGGGTATCTCATTAAAGTCTTTTTTGGTGATTTTATTATATTTTTGACTGCCATATATTTTTTTTATAAAGTGGTGCATCGTCTTTATATTGTATTTGTGATATTAGACAAATTATAGTGAAAGTTATAGTGGTGGTAACAAGATGTAGCCATCTATTTGGCAAAGCTGTATGTATGTTGGTTTGATTTGATTGATGCATGTTCTCATTTGAATCAGCATTTTAATGTGTGATTTAAAAGTGATTGTTACCATTAATGACTCCGAGTAATCTTAATTCTGTCCTTGTAGCTATTAATACTTATCGTATTGGTGGTGTTGGCAGTGTCATGACACCATATTACAGTGAGGAGACTGTATATTCGAAGAGTGATCTTGATTTGGAGAATGAAGATGGTGTATCCATTATATTTTACTTGCAAAAGATCTTTCCAGGTATTGACAATGAGTTTACTTGTAATCCATTAGTTTCTTTATTAACCTTGTTAAGGTTTCATTTCCAATGTTGGAGTGAATCTATTCATTTGCATAAGATGAATGGAGCAATTTCATGGAGCGACTAAACTGTAAGAAAGAGAGCGAGCTTTGGAGTAATGAGGAAAATGTCTTGCAACTTCGGCATTGGGCTTCTCTAAGAGGCCAGACCCTCTGCCGAACAGGTGCTAATTAGTTTTTTTTTTTTTTGCTCATTACTACATCTTATATTCATTCCGCACATATTTTATATAAAATGTTTATTGTGATGCAGTTAGGGGAATGATGTATTACCGAAGAGCTCTAAAGCTTCAAGCTTTTCTAGACATGGCTTCAGAAAGCGGTAGCAGAATATCCCACCTGTTTCTTGCAGATGAGGTGTAATTTTTCCAGAGACACTGAATTTTTTGTCTATTAAACAGAAATTCTAGACGGATACAAAGCCGTGGCTGAGCCTGGGGATGAAGACAAGAGAAGCCAGAGATCACTTTCTACACAACTTGAGGCCATAGCAGACATGAAATTCACATATGTTGCGACTTGCCAAATTTATGGAAATCAGAAACAATCTGGTGATCGCCGTGCTACAGACATTCTGAACCTGATGGTTAAGTAAGTTTATCATCTACTTCATAAACATAGTTTTGAATTTTGTGCCTTGTTGTATTTGAAGTTTCATGTGTTATATACCACTGATAATACCAAGCGGAAGTTTTCTTATACATTTGCTCCACACAAACAGTGAAAATCGCTAGTATTTTTTTGTATTTAACATATAGATATGTACATGCATATGCATGTATGTATAATCTGAGCATACCTGAGAAATTAAGAGTTCTTTATGACAAGAATGATGTAAAACACTTTGAAGCTTGCATTTGTGGTGCGTGCATTCTTTCTTTTACATAGCATGCAACTTCTGGAAACTAATTTTATTTCTAAAATCCAGTTATCCATCACTCCGTGTGGCATATATTGATGAAGTTGAAGAAAGAGAAGGTGACAAGGTAAAGAAGGTCTACTATTCTGTGTTAGTAAAGGCTGTTGACAATCGTGATGAGGTAATGCTTCAAATATTTAGATTAAATTAACTGGCACAAACTCTGATTCCACCATAGTAAACTATTCCAGCTGTTCTTTAAAATAGGAAATCTACCGCATTAAGTTGCCAGGAGCAGCAAAGGTTGGTGAAGGTAAACCAGAAAATCAAAACCATGCAGTTATCTTCACCAGAGGGGAGGCTCTTCAGGCCATTGATATGAACCAGGTACTTAGACATAAAGTGCACAATTCCGTTTAGTTGTAGCCAGTTTTTCCAAGGGTTTAAGTGTGCTGTTATTTAATTATTTATTAATTTTTTTTTTAGGACAACTACTTGGAAGAGGCTTTGAAAATGAGGAACCTTTTGGAAGAATTCAATGAAGACCATGGATTGCGTCCACCAACCATCCTTGGTGTACGCGAGCACATCTTTACAGGAAGGTAAAATTATTAGCTGTGTTATACTTAATTTTTTTTTTTCAGCTATGAATTTAGTACCATGTTGCTGAACATGTGATTTGATCTTAATTGTAGTGTTTCCTCATTGGCGTGGTTTATGTCAAATCAAGAAACAAGTTTTGTGACAATTGGGCAAAGGGTTCTAGCTACACCATTGAAGTGAGTTTCTTTCTACATTTTACTAGTGAAAACTTCTCAAATTTACGTAGATACCCTGCCATTATAATTTATGAGTTTGTAAATTAATCAAGTGCTAGGCGTTCCCCTTGATGAATAAAAATACTGGAAAAATAAATGTCTTGGAAAAGTAGGTTATAAATAATACCTGGTAGTATGACTGTTGGAATTTTTGTTCGAGGTAGCTTTGGTCATGATTAACTAGATCAATTTTCCCATATCTGCCCAGGGTCCGCTTCCACTATGGTCATCCAGATGTATTTGATAGAATCTTTCATATTACAAGAGGTGGCATAAGCAAGGCTTCCCGTGGAATTAACCTAAGTGAGGATATCTTTGCAGGTGAACACTTAAAACTCTATGTTTTTTCAACTAGAAATTTCATTTAAAATTCTCTAATCATGTTTATGCCTTTTCACTTTCAGGATTCAACTCAACATTAAGGCTAGGAAATATCACCCACCATGAGTATATTCAAGTTGGGAAGGGCCGTGATGTGGGGCTTAATCAAATCTCACTCTTTGAAGCAAAGGTTGCATGTGGAAATGGAGAACAAATACTTAGCAGAGATATCTACCGCTTGGGCCATCGATTTGACTTCTTCCGCATGCTTTCTTGCTACTTCACGACTGTTGGATTTTATGTCAGCTCAATGGTAACTTCTGGTTTAATTTCTCAGGTGGCTTGCATTATTATTAAATAAGTGAGAACAGCACAAAAAACTTTCTAATATGATCATGCAATAGAATTAAACTCTATCAACTGTCATTTCTAAGCCAGATGATATCTAAACATCATCTACTGGGGCAAGTGAAAAATGACTTAGCGTTTGATAGGGATTCCCTAGAATAATTGAAATGCACAGTGGTTGCAAAAAATTATCTTTCCAAGTTAATATTTATTTTCATTCCTTCTCAAATTGCTTCGCATGAATATGCAGATGGTTGTCATCATAGTCTATTTTTTCCTGTACGGCAAGCTTTATCTATCATTGAGTGGGCTTGAGGCTGCCATCATGAAGCAGGCATTGATGAGAGGAAACAGTCCTCTCAGGGCTGCCATGGCATCTCAATCTGCAGTCCAGTTTGGTCTTCTGTTGGCTTTACCTATGCTCATGGAGATTGGACTAGAGAGAGGATTCAGAACTGCATTGGGTGACATAATCATCATGCAGCTCCAGCTCTGCTCAGTGTTCTTCACTTTCTCCCTTGGAACAAGATCCCATTACTTTGGACGGACAATCCTCCATGGTGGGGCTAAGTATAGAGCCACTGGAAGAGGATTTGTAGTCCGACACGTAAAATTTGCAGAGAACTACAGGATGTACTCGAGGAGCCATTTCACAAAGGGGCTGGAAATGACGTTGCTGATTGTTTATCAGATCTATGGATCCGCAGCAACTGACTCGACCACTTTTATGCTCCTCACTGTAATGTGGTTTCTTGTTTCATCCTGGCTATTCGCACCATTCCTTTTCAATCCATCTGGCTTTGAATGGCAGAAGATAGTTGAGGATTGGGATGACTGGACCAAATGGATAAACAGCCATGGAGGCATTGGTGTCCCTGCGAACAAGAGCTGGGAATCATGGTGGGATGAAGAGCAAGAGCACTTGAGTTCAACAGGAATAATAGGGCGCTTCTGGGAGATCATCCTCTCTCTCCGTTTTTTTCTCTTCCAGTATGGCATTGTTTATCATCTTCATGTCTCCAACAACAACAAGAGCCTCATTGTAAGTCCTTAAACCACCTCAACCTTTCAGTTCATCAATATTTTCCCTAACTGTTCCTTGTATATCATAAATTATCTATTGCACATCCCATGCCTTAATTTTCTACCACGTCAGGTATATGCGTTTTCATGGCTGGTGATTGTTGCTGTAATGCTCATCTTGAAGGTCAGTTTGATCGCTCTCAAACCAGACTTGTCTCATGTGATTTCCTTTTATATTGTGTCCATACACCATTGCTAAATCATTACCGACCACTGCAGGTGGTGTCCATGGGTCGGAAAAAGTTCAGCGCCGACTTCCAGCTCTTGTTCAGGCTGTTGAAACTGTTTCTCTTCCTTGGCTGCATTGGAACTCTTGTCATCCTCTTCACTCTCCTCAGTCTGACAGTAACTGATATCTTGGCCAGTTTCCTTGCATTCATACCAACCGGCTGGGCCATCCTCCAGGTGATATTGGCATTTGCATACATAGCACACTATTCTTATATATTTATATATATATATATATATAAAATACGGAAACATTGATATTTATTTAAATAATATCTAAATCTTTAATATTGTATCAAAAATAGCATCATCATTAACTTTTTTTTGAGTGAGATGCATTTTTTCATGCATAGGAAAAATGTTGTTTTTATAAATATTAAATTTTAAGTGTTAGATATATAAATACATAAGAATTGTGCTAGTGCTAGGCATCTAAAATTTTTTATTATTTTCATATTAGGTGCATATAGTCTGGACGTAGAGCTACCTACATCCATGACTCCACTCTTTTTTTATATATTTTATGATGTTATAGGTAAATTTAATTGACGATAAAACTTATTTTTAATAATATTTATTGTATATTTTGGAGTACTCAAAGTGTGTACTCTAAGTTTTATTAAGCACACACTATTTGCATTTTATTTATGATTTTTATGTTAAGAATTATTAGGATGGTGTTAAGTGCATATTTAACCTATGAACTAATTATTTAATTATTATTTTCATCAACACATGTGTATTTATTTTATTAGGTTTGAATTTTATTTGTTTTAAGTGATTTCACTAACAATTTTTAATTTATCTGTAAAATATATATATATAACAAGAAGATTGTTTTTGGATTGAAGTCGGGATTTAGCTTCAATTTGAGCTTCTTTTTATTGTCGGCGGCGCAGATATCGCAAGCTTGCAGGCCAGTGGTGAAGGCATTTGGTCTCTGGGGCTCAGTGAAGGCGCTCGGCCGGGGCTGAGTACATGATGGGACTGGTCATCTTTGCACCAGTGGCAGTGCTGGCATGGTTCCCCTTCGCCTCCGAGTTCCAGACGAGACTGCTCTTCAACCAGGCTTTCAGCCGCGGTCTCCAGATCTCTCGTATCTTGGCTGGTGGCAAAAAGCAGAGGTGAAGGAGACAAAAGCGCACAGAACATGGAATAAAGGGCTGAGGGAGTCCAATAAACCCTCTTCACAAGCAAATGGCCGCCCACCCTAACAGTGGCATAGAGTTTATCTTCCAGTTTTTGATATCACATTAAATTGATTTGTTTATTATTATTATTATTTTCTTTCCTTTCCTGCATTCTTTGAGAGAGAAAGATCAGCCATGTAAATTTAATAATAAGTGCTTGCTAATACGTATAAATCCCTTCATCTTGTTGCCAACATCAGTTGTAGTCTATGTATTTATACAAGAAGCTTTATATTGAGAATGGGTCCATTTGAAGCAGCTGTAATTATCTGAATTATAATTTTTAAATTGTTTTAGAAAAATTATATCCTAAAAAAATTATAGTGAATGTTATAAATTATTTATTTATTTTTTAAATAATTTTTTAATATAAATTTTTTTAAATGCAGTTAGATTGTGATCATTCAAATGACATTTAGTTACATTCGGGAGAGAGATCACAAATGGGATCCAAGATTGTATGATATATTTGATACGAAAATTCTATTAGTTAATCGAATCTTGACGTTAAAAGAACCGATCCAAGTTGCTGAAATCAAAACTTAAAATATCATCAAAATTTTATGCAAAACTCTAAAAGCTCTCAAATATAGTATAGTCAAATCGAGGCCTCGACTGGCAATGCCAAGATCTCAAAATTTTGACTTCATTTGAGCATTCAAATATTTAAAATACATCAAATGATCAAAGGGATCATTTTGAACCGTCCAAGTGAGGAGGGACGGTATTTACAGACGCCACTCTCCAAATAAATAGCCATCATTCCTCATATGAGGAGCCCAAGCAAGAGAGAGAGAGAGCTCTAAAGCTTGAAGAAGATCCTCCAAGACAATCGTAATCGCCGACTGCCAACCACCGCCTCGCCGCGGCCGCCGCTGATCCTCGCCGCCAACCTCTTCAGGTCTATCATGATGACCTTCATCGCCGCCGTTGTTCCTCATTGTTATCATCTTCTACCACTAAGAATTATTACGAACGGACTACATAATTGTTCCTTTCTCATACAATTGTAATCCGTTATCTAAAGATTTTGTCTCAAACAGATACATAGTTTACTGCAGCCTTGATTTTTCCTCTTTTCGAGGTTTTCACGCTGAAAATTTCTGATTTTTTGTTCACTCTTTAAATACTGTGTGGATTTCACAACAAAGTGTAAACTTTTCTCTACCACAACTGGTTTTCGACGCATGCTTGTCATGAATAGAACCCATCAATCACAATTTCTGAAGATGGCCAATAGCGCAATACCGTCCAACGGAAGCCTCGCTCCAACTCCGCCACTCTCAAAATCAATCCTTGAACCAAGGACGCTCAAGCTTACCTCACTCCCTAATACGTGACCGAAAGGAAGGGATCTCTTTAGAAGATCGTGTCCGAATGGAAGAATTCTCAAAATGAGATGATCCGACGAGAGGAACACAACGACCATTACCATGGAAACACACCTCTCCCAAGATCGATCGTTGGGAGGTCAAAATGCCGATCTCCTTAATAATGAAGTCCTCCGCTTCACCAGATGATCTCCTGAATCGCTAGTTCTACTCATCCATCACGCGTTCAACCGACCGCTAATCCACCAATTATTGTAGTTGACACATTCTCATCTGTTGACTCCATGTTATACGCGAATTATTACACTTAATGACAAATTTCACCTTCAAGACGAAATCATCTTCCCCACCTTATGAAGAATTCTCACCTTTAAGTTATTCTTCAACATCCTATTCGTGGTTTCAAGCTTCGAGCATTGATTCTATGATGGCGACCCATATGAACACATTGATCATTATGGGACTATCATGCATATCCAACGAGCTCGACACACTTTTTGTCGTCTTTGCTACCCCCTCAAGGGCAAGCTTCGACTTGGTTTACTCCCAAGGGGATCCATCGTACCTTTGACTAACTCACCAAGATTTTTGTGGAGTTCATTGCAAAAGAGGATCATTAAAGATTCCTCACATCTCTCCGATTCGTGAATGGGTGAATCACTTAAGGAATACTTCGAGTTCTCCTTAAGCTCGCCAAATACGGAGTAGACCTAACTATTAAGAGGAGTTTTCCTTGAGGACTCGCCGTGGCCTTTACTGTCATTAACGAGACACGGTCCGCTCATATGCCGACTTGGTTCATTGTGGAAGCACAAATCGATGAGGCTATTAATCGCCCATTGCAAATAATTTGAGCAATCTGGAAAATGTAAAAGCACCCAGAATGAATCGGCCCTATAAAAAAGAAGCAACAAGGCGCGTGATCTCCACGGCCCCATATCAATGACGCGTGAACCACGACCAAAAGGAATACACGCGAACACATCTCGTGTTAACCTCCGAATGGCTATTCGAGATGAAGAAAATATCAAGTGGTCGCATCCATTGAAACCAAATTCAGGAAATCAAGAGCAATATTGTCACTTCCATCAAGTCGACACACTCAGAGCATGCAAACAACTCAAAGAAGAAACTCATTTCATTCGTGAGGATATCTACGCCGATTTGAAGAATCAATCGACTCAAACAAACATACCTCCAACTGGGGGGCAACCAGGACAATCATCACAGAAACAATAAAATAATCATCAAACAGTTGGAAAAATTGAAACAATCGCAGGAGGACCAATACTATCTAATCAAGTTCTCATTACCATCTCTGAAGAGCCGAAATTAAAGAAGTCTCGTACTGATCATTCCATCACTTTTAATGACTCGGACTTAGAATGAGTACATGTTCCTCATCAAGATCCACTTGTCATCGGACGGTGACCCATGCTATAATGTTAAGAGAATTTTGATTGACAATGGGAGTCGTTGATATCTTATTTTACTCCACATTTCTTAACATGGGCTGTAGGAAAATCTCAACGCATAGGACCATTATGTTTGATAATCGCCTGCAGTAGAGGGACAATCACTCTTCATTGTCCTTGGTGAATTTTCTCAACAAGCTCATTTAATCCAATTCATGGTGGTCAAGTTAGATTCAACATATAACGCTATCTTTGGAAGGCCCTATAATCAATTTTGCGCCACTTGATCTCATCTTAAGAAGAAATTTCTAACCCCCGTTGGAGTTAGAGTGGTCTGTGGAAATTAACAGATAACACAATCATGTTATCTCAGACAAGCTTAACCACGCCTTTCTATGACCTTCAGCATCGAAGATTTTAATTTTCGAGATGAAGAGGTACCCCAGAAATCTTCGCCTGTAGAAGACTTGCTCTCTATTGCATTATCAGATGACCAACCATTACGAACAGTGCAAGTGGGATTTTTGTTCTTAGACGAACAAAGAAAAAAATATACAGACTTCTTGCGCAGAAATCAAGCATCTTTGCTTGGAGTCCGATAGATATGTCGGGGTCGACCCTAATGTAATCATGCACTCCTCAAGATTGATCCAACATTTAAACCAATCATCCAAAAGAAACGGAGTTTTGCACCTGATCGTCTCCAGGCTATTGAACAAGAAGTTAACAAGCTCATAGAAGCAGGATTCATACGAGAGGTACATTACCCTACATGGCTAGCAAATATTGTCATGGTTAAGAAAATAAATGGAACATGGAGAATGTGTATTGATTACAAATTGCTAAAAGATAGTTTTCCTCTCTTCAAATTGATCAATTGATTGATGCTACGTCTAGACATCAAATGCTCAATTTTTTGGATGTTTACTCTGGTTATAACCAAATAAAAATGAACATAATGGATGAAGAAGCTACAGCATTTTAAACATATAAAGGTTTATACGTTACAAGTTATGTTATTTGGATTAAAAAATGTTTGTTACCTATACCTTATGAATAAGGTTTTAAAGACCTATTAGGCCGCACAATGGAGGTATATGTGGATGACATGTTAGTGAAAAGTTTGGAAGAATCACATCATATTTCTGACTTAGAAATATGCTTTAATCTTCTTCGATGTTACAACATGCGACTTAACCCAACCAAGTGTGCTTTTGGGATTACGTCAGAAAAATTTCTTGGATTCATGGTAACCCACCGTAGGATGACCCAGAAAAAATCAAAGCTCTCAAAGATATGACTCCTCCAAAAAATATCAAGGAAGTTCAACGTTTGAATGGACTAATTGCGTTATCCCGCTTCTAGCCATTGGGATAAATACTTGTCATTCTTTAAAATATTAAAGGAGCTAAAATAATAATTTTCAGTGATGATGAATGTCCGCTTTTGAGCAACTAAGGAGTATTTAGCATCTCCACCCCTACTTTAAGCCTATTCAAGGAGAGAGATGTTATACTTATATCTGCGTCTTCTTCGCGATAAGCTCTTTTAGTAAAAGAGAATGAGATACAACAACCAATTTACTATATGTCAACAAAATTCTCTTGATAGTGGTTATCCACTTGCGATAAGGTGGCTCGGCTTTAGTTTTCGGCAAAAATTGCATCCATACTTTCAAGCTCATACTATCTGCATTTACACTCATTTACCATTAGGGTCATCACGTAAACTAGAAGCATCTGGGAGGTTAATCAAGTGGTTTGTAGAATTGGGAGAGTTTGATATAAATTTTCTACCTCACCCTGCTATAAAGTCTCAAGTACTGAGACTTTATAGGAATGCAATGCCCAACTCCGGATGAGTTATCTACTACATGCCTTTCGCCTCCTCAATGGACCCTCATGTTGATGGAGCTTCAGAATCTGGTCGTGAATCTTACTTATTTCCTCCAGAATACCTTAGAGTATGAACTTCCTAAAAATTCTTGCAACTAATAATATGGTGAATATGAGGCTCTCATAGGTTGAGACTCATTGACCGCTAAGCTCAAGACTTAGTGAGACACCGACTCTCAACTTGTCGCCTCCCAAGTTGAGGGAAACTTTAATACTCATAATCCTCACCGGCACAATACCTCCACTTGGTGAAGTCTCTTCTTGCCCATTTTAAGACATCAAATCATTCATATCGAGAGAAGAATACTTGACTTCTAAGCTTGCTATATCGCTACTAGGGATTTATTTAAGGCATGTTGAAGAAATACATTTTCTAGTATCCAAGGGTCATGGGTAATTCAAGCAATTAATGAGATAAAGGAACATTCATGGATGGACCCCATCTGTCTTTTCTACAATAAGGAACCCTTCAAGACCCAACTTAACTGCCTCAAGACAAGCTTCAAACTTTATTATCTGAGGTGAACTATACAAACGAGCTTTTCTACCATACCTCAAATGCCTCTCACTTTTAGTGACACGACAAGAGAGGTTCACTCGGATATGTGGAGAACACCTAGGAGGAAGGCGTAGCCTTAAAATTATAAGCAAGGGTTCTATTGGCTCACGATGAAACAAGACGCCTTAGAGTTCACAAAAAAATGTGCAAGTTGTCGCACTTTAACCTCTCTCACATGCATCTGAGCTCTCATCCCTTCAAAGCCCGTGGCCTTTTGCTGGGGGATTGATATCATGGGACCTTTTACAAGATCGAACGAAAGTTTATCATTTTAGCCATCGACTACTTCACTAAATGGGTGGAAGCCAAACCACTCGCTAAAATTACAGAGGTAAATGCTAAACAATTTGTTTGAAAAATATAGTATGTCGATTTGGTCTTCAAAGATCATCACCGACAAAACCCAATTCTTGGAAAAGTCTTTACGTCCTTTTGCAAAGATCTTCATATTCACCGCATACACAGACATCCTCAAACTAGCGTGAAAGCTACCAACAAGACTATACTCAAAGGACTAAAAACATGTCTTAAGAAGGCGTAATGGGTTGATGAGCTTTCTAATGTTCTTTGGGCTTACACACTACATCAGCACCGGTGAGACACCATATAACTTGTGTTTTGGCACAGAAGCTATTATACCAGTAGATATCAGGGTTCCAAGTCCAAGAGTTCAATTATTCGATCATGATGGTAATGAAGAAAAACTCGACACCACCTACTACTCAAACTCGACATGGCCCTACTTCTGACCTTCATATCACCAAAGGGTAGCTCCACTTCAAGAAGAGTAAAACCTCCCATATCTGAACTTGGTCTTACTTAAGTCTCAAGCGCAGCAAAGGCCCTCAACGCAATAAACTCTCACCTCTTTGGGATGACCCATATGTGATTATAGCATGGTAAAGCCAGGAACATTCAAGCTCAAGGATCGAGAGGGAAAAACTTTACCTCGACCTTGAAACATTGAGAATCTCCAAAAATATTATCGCAATTCTACTACATAACTGGTAACTTTTATTTTATCTGTTTGTCATTTCCTCTTTATGTAGCAACCACTTAGTGGGATAAAGATTTGTTGTTGTTGTTGTCATTTCCTCTTGAAACTCATATCCGTGTTAAAATCATCTTATGATTGTATCACTGAACTTATCAGAGTAATGAATTTATAGTTTTTTTCTTACAAGCTTGTTTCTTCTTCATTTAATCCTCCCACTTGAGAAATATACAACTCACGTTGTATCTCAATCGGGGCATAATCAATCCCAAGCGATTGATCCTCTTCCATATAGGTAAGAAGTCAAGTAACACTTTGGCGATACCAGGATAGGTCAAAAGGTCCTTGGTGGACATCTCATCTCTTCCATACGAAGTCAAGTAACACTTTGGGCGATACCTAGGTCAAAAGGTCCTTGGTGGACATCCGCGACCTCTTCCATGAGGTTAACGCCATCAAGTAACACTTTGACAAACAACCTCATTGGAAAAAATCCTCGTGGATTCAATTCAACCTCATCCAGATAGTTAGCGTCAAATAATATTCACCAATTATCGGATAGGTAAAAAAAAACAATAGTATCATCTAAAAAAATCATTGACAGATTAACATGATGATATAAGAAAGAATCAAGATTGATACACACTAATAACAATACATATAAAAATGCATCCTCAAGTGATGTTATATCATATCGTTGGTGATATCAATGTCCTCACCACTGGGAGATGCTCCTTGGACTCACTCTCAACTCCTTCATCTCCTAATCAAGAGTCTTGACACTTGGCGGGAGATAGATCCTCAACACTAGCTCATCTTGATGTACCTTCGGATTCCTTTAGGAACCCTGGATGAAGCCCTCCTCTAAACATTGGTGCTCCAAGTCCTTCACTTCAACATCAAGAATATGATTACGAGCTTCAACATGGTCTCATTATACCGCGATAAGCTGAGAGCTCTTAAAGTCTTCCACCCTTCAAGGAGATTTCATTTGCTTGACATTATATGCTCCTTCTTAGAAGACGATCTGTAATGCTTTCTTCTCCAGTTCTCCCTTCTCCCAGTGCCTTGAGTCTTTTCTCTTTCTAGCGAGTCTCTGTCCTCACCTCAATCAACTCATCACTAGTGCGCTCCACCTCAGACACTGGAGAGAAAGAAAAGTCAACATGTGCTAGCTCGTTACACCTGCCATTGATCCTCCAAAGTCGCCACTTCTTTGGCCAAGCACTCATCTTTCGCTCATCTCATCATATTTTACCTTCACAAATTCGATTCCACTCATCTAAAGAGACACCCAAATGAGCCATCAACCCTAATGTTTGAGTTACCTATAAAAAAACCATCACAAATATTACACAAAGAAAAGAAAAGAAAAGAAGAAGAAGAAGAAGGAAGAAAACGTACCAATTCATCTGACGCCAAATGCATATGTGATTTAACACCTCTTTAGAATGTGTGGCTTGAAATGAACTCCCCATCATGAGTTGAAACAACTAAACTCTTAGAGGCCAACTAGGTAACATCTTTCAGAGATCCGACGTAGTCACTTCAACACATGTCTTCTTTTCTTTAGAAGAAACATACATCACCCCGATTTCATGGGCTTCTTGAAAGAACCCTATGAATATGAGGAGACCTTTCATCACCTTTACTTGACCTCTTTAGTGGAAAAGAATGAGATCTCCGCCGGATGGAAAGGATAACCTTGAACATTCTATCTTCAACTATATATTTGCTAATGTGACGCAACTCATGTAAGCTTTCTACATCGGGGAACATTAAGAGTTGCCAAGATCTCATTCCTTTCAATCGAATGGATGGAAGGTCATTCAATCTTCCCATCTCTCGAAGGCCCACTCATTTTTCACAAAAAGAATCCATTAGACCAATTTTTTAAATCCTGCTAAAAAATTTTATCCAATTCTTTATCATAAGAAACACGCCCTTGAGCATCACATGTGAATATACACATTTGACAAGTATTTGATGTTCAAAGTAACACCATGCCTCTAAAGAAGACACCAAACCGACGATGACCACTAAAGCCCAAATGAAAATTGTGACAAAGCTACACCACATATTTTGAAGATCTCAATCACTCGGAGCCAAAGGGAATCGAGTCCAAAGATGAAGAATCATCTCGAAATAGTGAAGTATCACAGAGGTGAACGAGCGATCAATCTCTTGGCAACAATAGCCACCAACTCATTAGGAAATAAAATTTCCTAAACACCATTAAACTATCCGATGTGATAAGGGATGGTATATCGTCATGCCACTATGGGTTTTCCTCCGGTCATCACCTGAAAATACATAATGAATAAGTAAAGAGGGGGAGAAATGACAAAAATCTGAAAATTTTGTGAAGCTACTCACTCACCCCAATACTTGGGCATACCCTCACTCATCATGGACTTGGGCTAGAATTTTTCTACGACCGACGAAAAGGACATACATATGAGATCAAAAGAAAAGGGGAGAGAGAGAAACTATTCCTCCCAATGATGCTCTAAATTACCTACCAAACTTTCTCATTCAAATGACGGTTCAATTATCGCTTCGCCATCTTGGCAATTACCATTGAACCATCCATCGAAGTTTGAAGAAATCCAATTTCTCACTACGGGTCTTGATAGCCTTCAAACCCGGTCGGTCCGACGAGATCAGTTGACACCTCTTTCGAGGAAAAACTAGAGCCTTGCCGTATGAACTACGAGTCTTGATAGCCTCCAAACCCGATCGGTCCAACGAGGTCAGTTGACACCTCTTTCAAGGGAAAATTGGAGCCTTGCGATGAACTACGGGGTCGATCGCTTCCAAACCCGGTCGGTCCGACAGGTCACACCTCTTCGAGGGAAAACTAGAGCCTTATCATGAACATGGGTCTTGATCGCTCCTCAATGACCCTCACTCAAGAAGAAGCACTAGAGCGTTGAAGAAGTGCCTTCTCCCTTGGCCCTGAGGGTTTTATAGACCCTATAGGAGGGTAAAAAATCATCACCATCAAAATCACCAAAACCGCTAATCGCCCTAACTTGATCAGACGCGGCTTCAGTGCCCACAGCCGTATGGCGAGCACACCCAACCGCTTCAATGTATTCATGCGCCAAATCGCATTCAAGGCTTAACCCGCCACAAGGTCTGCTCAGACTTCGCCACCCGGCTACAATGCCGCCCGGTGACATATGCGTTCGCGTTGAAGGCCATGTTGCAGCATGCTTGGGCGCACGTAAGGGCCTGATGACTCAGAATCTCGGGTTTGTGCATACTACACATCCTCACGCCGCTACTTCTATAGTCATAATTTTGTGCTATGAAGATTTGTTATCTCAAATTGTGGTTAAATAACCCTCAAATTTCATTGAAAATTTATTATTTTCAAGTATATGATATATATTTTGGATGATTGAGATAATGTCATCCAAAAATGGGTAACTATATGACAGAAAATTCTAAGGCACGAATCTTGACGTTAAAAGCAAACCGATCCAAGTTGAAACCGGTCAAATCAAGAACTTAAAATATCATTAGAAACTTTGGGATATCGGTTAAACCCCTAAAAGCTCTCAAACATGGAGTGTTTATACAATCGGCCTCGACGATGGATCAACAAGCCCAAGATCTCAAAATTCCGACTTCATTTGAGCATTCAAATATTTAAAATACATCAAATGATCAAAGGATCATTTTGAACCGTCCGATGAAGTGGAGTGGTAGGTTTTGCATGTATTTCTGAGACGCCACTCCAATCTATAAATAGCATCATTCCTCATATGGGAGCCCAAACAGAGAGAGGAGAGAGCCCTAAAGCTTGAAGATCCTCCAAGACCGTGCCACCACTGACGATCGCCAACCACCGCTGCGGATCCCTCTCGCCGGTCTCCATCATGACGACCTTCATCTTTCCTGCTCATAGCCATATCATCATACCACTAGTAATTGTTACTCAACGTGACTACATAGTCATTGTTCTTTTCATATACAATTGTAATCCGATCGGAAAATTTTGTACTCAAACAGATACATAGTGGAAGCTTTTTCGGCTAGCCGTATTTTTTTTTCTCTTTCGAGGTTTTTCCATGTGAAAATTTCGAGTTTTCTTGTTCTTCTTTAAATACTGTGTGCTTTGGATTTTACAAAAGCTATATGTAAACTTTACTCTACCATAACTGGTTTTAAAGACGCAATAAATCCAAGATTGTAGGATAGACTATCATTCTCAATGTTCTAGGGCTTTGGTCTTGGAGTTTCAAAATGTCAAATTCATGATAAGGCATTGCAAAAAAATTTTGTCAGCCTATTCTTAATGGATAGTCTTAGAATTTATTATTTAGATTAATATTTTATTTATTTATTTTATATATATTATTTTTAATTATTATTATAATGTTGTGTCTAATGCATTTTAGTATCTCATATTTTTAAAAATAAAACTGTCTCGTATTTGTAATGTTTCATGTTCATGTCCCCATGTTCAGATATGTATCCATAGTTTAAGTTATATGTACATATTTTTAATGTGCGTGATATTTTTAAAATGAGTTGTGGATGTCTTGTGAAATGCATCATGTGTGCCCTTTTGGTTTGGCTCTTAAATTTTTTTTATAATTTTAATTAAAATGGTAATCAATATTAAATTTAATCTTATGAGAATTTTATAAAGATTAAAATTGCATGTTTTCCTTAAGATTGTTTTTTATCACATCTTTTATCATACAAAATATCGATATATTAATTTTATATCTTACAAAGATGACATTTATTTTAAAAACTAAAATTCAAATCATTTCATAGCAAAATTTCTATATAGTTAAAATTTTGTTTAATGCATATAATTCCAATAGCACCTTATATCATTATAATTACAAATTATACTGATTGAGCATGATTTAAATAAATTTTAGGATTTATACATAAAAATTTTATGTATTTATATATCAACATAAACTTAGATATTCTTATCTAATACTTTTCTATGCTTAAAAGATGATTTCATTTTAAAAGGAATAAAGTGATATTTTATGTAATAGTGAAGATTATGTTATATATGTAAAATTGAAGGTATCAAATATGTAAATACATAAGAATTGTGTGATATGTATGTAAATCCCTCATAAATTTATCTAAATGATCGTCTAAATATATGATTGTTTAGTGGCGTATTAGTCCAAATAAGATTATAAGACCAAGTAGATATTTTGACTCAAATAGTCATTATTCTATTTCAAAGGCATCTCTTTTTATTATAATGGATATAAGACCAACCAATTTTCTATCCAATTTGATCAACAAAATTGATTACTAAATTTTTGTTGTTCCCAATCATTCCTTATATGGTGCTTTCTAGCAACCAATGACCAAAGTTTGCTCATCATCAATGTTTAATGCTAATATGAATGATCATATCAGGGGCGGACCTACGTTGAGTTGAGGGTGGGCAAATGCCCACCCTCAAATTACTTTTTTTCTCGTAAAAAAAAAAACTTTTTATCTTTTGCTCACCCTCAATTTATATATTTATGCAATCAATCTCTCTCCATAAAAAATCAATTTAACATATTATTCTTAAATGATTACATAATTAATTAAAATAAAAATTCATAAGTTTAATAATCTTGCTCACTTATATTTTTTCTTATAAATTTAGTGATATTATTTTATTAATTATTTATATATTTTTTTCAAAATATTAATTTTAAGTATTATTTATTTATTTAATTATTATATTATTTAATTTTTTAAAATTTTGCCCACCAAATAATGATTGTTCTCTGTATATATATATATATATATATATATATATATATATATATATATATATATATATATATATATATATATATATATATATATATATATATATTATATAATGTAGTTATAATTGATATTTAATAAAAGTTTTTATTGTACAAATCTTTAGCTATTTCAAACCAAAAATTGAAAAGGACTGGTTGTCTTTTTCATGTGTTCAAGTGTTGTAGTCAATTATTTTAGTAGTGGCATTATACTGCAATGTTTTTGTTTATTCAAATAGAAGGATTGATGTTTTGCAATATATATATATATATATATATATATATATATATATATACATTTCTTTTAAAGGAGGGCATGTGCACTCTATTTTTTTTAAATTTAAGTGTCAAAATTCAAATTTAACAAATGTGACTTAATCACAGGACCTTGACAACAACTTTCAAGGCCTTTACCA
Organism: Cymbidium sinense; assembly: GCA_021442155.1. Taxonomy (NCBI): domain Eukaryota; kingdom Viridiplantae; phylum Streptophyta; class Magnoliopsida; order Asparagales; family Orchidaceae; genus Cymbidium; species Cymbidium sinense. Next base: position 64,870,734 of record CM038222.1, read on the forward strand.
ACTAAGTTAGCTAACACCATTAACTCTTCTTCATGAGAGAAGTATTTTACAGTAACACAAGTAAGTGCATCAATTTTTATACATTGCAAATCTTAATTTACCTTATTATTTTTTTTCTGAACTTTCACTTTGAGCTACTAATTTTTATTAGTAGTCTCAACATTAAATTTTACGATCTCTAACTGCTCCAATCATTACATGTACAAACTATGATCATAAAGGTCCATTTATAAGCTAGGGCTATTTTTCATTTTGTTATTCTTGCTTTTGAAACACATCCATCATATTATATACATATATATATATATATATATATATATATATACACACACACACACAGAAATGTAAGTACAAACCATGGATAATTCATATGTTGTAGTAAGAATTGATTTAATTTATTCAATATAATTTTAATAAATTTTATTTCACATTGTGGGCTCTGAAAATTCACCACTGACCTCCAACATATGAAGTGAGTATGATTTATGTCAATAAAATTTTTAAAAGGTAGATGGAATAGTAAATAAGATACTACCCAGAGATTTCTCTCTCATTTTATGAGGACTTTAGATCTAGTTCCAGGTTTCCTATAGGCGTAAGCACCTATAGTTAATCTCTCAACAGAGAGAACTTTCGATTAAGGCTAGTCGTTAGGTCGCTTAATGCATAGCATATAGTAGCAGCTGGATGTGGAGTTTTGATTTTTAGATTTATGAAATTCATCAGGATTAACTTAAAGCAGATGGTTGGGGGAATGATGATGTGCCCGATCTAGATCCCATAGTCATCTGCCATCGTAGTCCCTAGTCTACTTAGTCGAGGAGATAGCAATTCAACCCGATCGAAAGGATCCTTATCAATAACATATACTATCCAAGAAATCCTTATAAAGTGTTTGTTTGTCTAAGGAGACAAGTTTAAGTCCACCTTAATTGATAGAGGGCATTTTGCCCTATCAGGTATACCCTATGATTCACAACTCAAAGGGCAGCGCCATTGGGGAACATACGGGCTACGGTCATGATCGTAATATAATAGTTTCATTTGGCGGTAACCACCCGATCAGAGGACTCTGGTCGTAACTGCATCATATAGGGAGCCTACTGGCCAAGCCACACAGTCAGAGGACACGGGCCACAACTTTACTGGCATGTGATTGACTGAGAGTGAACATAGTAGAACACTTGATTTGATATCGGCTCCTTTATGAGTTAGAGTTTTCTTAATTTTTCACCTTCAACAAACAATTACGGAAAGTGGATTGAATAGAGCTTGCTTTAAGTTTTTAAAGATTAAATTCCATTTAACCATTAATTAAACAATATATTTTCTGAATTTCATATGAGAGTATGTTTGTCTTCCTAGAAGAAGATTAGTCATTTTATTTTTAAATTAGTTTTGTAAATATATCTACTATTTTATATCGCAACACAAATACTTTGTGTCACTAAGACTCCAAATTATTTAGTATATTTGTATTGGTATGGTGCTTTTAACAATTAAGTTCATCATCTTCTCATGTTAAAGTGAATTCAATATATTTTATAAATCAGTTTAAATTCTCATAAAATTATAGAGTGCCGAATAAAATGATGATTTTAATATCAACTAAAGAAGTGTGCATCTTTGGACATATGTGTGAACCTTAAATATCTTTTCAATGAAATCCAAGCAATTAGTTTGAATGGAATAGAGAAATAATTAAATAGATGCTATTATTTTGCAATTGTTATAAATAGAACAACAATTTTAAGCTATCATATGCATCCTCTTAAGTGTTTATGATGATAATAAAGCTGAAGAAAATAGCTTGCAATTAATTCAAGCAATTAGATGTTGGAGGTAGCTATATAAAGTCATGTTTAAGAGCATAAGTAATAAGGTAATTTAATTTGTTTCACCGTATTCTACAAACTCCAAAGCTCTAGCTCATTTTATTTTAATTTTTTGCATATATATATATATATATTTAAAATTTTTATTCAAATGGAAGCACTTAATTTTATCAGATATAAAATGCTAACCATTTTATGTAACTACAAGCAGTGGTCAATGTATATTTTGTAGTAAGAATTGATTGAAATTATGCAATATAATTGTTGCATGCTAGAAAACCAGTGGTAGAGTAAAGTTTACACCTTAGCCTTGTTAAAATCCAAAGACACACACAGTATTTAAAGAGTGAAGAAGAAAACTCTGAATTTTACGTGGAAACCTCAAAAGAGGGAAAAACACGGGCCTAGCCCAAGAAAAGCTTCCAATCAGATATTTGTTTTCGAGTACAAGTTTTCCCGATAACGAGATTATATAATAAGAAGGGCTAACAATGGGAATCCCAAAATCAGACAACAACAGCCATATAGTCACGTTCAGGTTGTAACAGTTGCTAGTGGTAGCAAATGATGGTGAACAACGGGGAATAGCCACTGACGATGAAGGTCATCATGATGGAGACCGATGGAGATTGACGACGGTGAGGATCAGCGGTGGCGGCTGACGGCGGCGGCCGGCGGCGGTGGTTGGTAACCAACGGGGGTGGTCGGCGATCGTCGAGTGGTGGCACGATTATGCCTGGAGTATTTTCAAGCTTTAGAGCTCTCTCCTCTCTCTTGGTTGGCCTCCCCTCATATGAGGAATGAGGGGCTATTTATAGATTGGAGGAGTGTCTCGTATACATGCAAAATCTGAACCACTCCTCTCCATCGGACGGCTCATGATGATTCCCTTGATCATATGATGTATTTTGTGTATTTGAATGCTCAAATGAAGTCAGAATTATGAGATCTTGGGCTCGTTAGATCCAGCTCCTCAAGATGCTCGATTTGACTGTAAACACTCCATATTTGAGAATTATTTAGAGATTTAACTGACATCCAAGAGTTTCCAACGATATTTTAAGTGCTTGATCTCGATCAATTTCAACTTCGGATCTTTTGCTTTTAGCATCAAGATTCTTCAACTAGTAGTATTTTAAGTGCCATATCGTGGTGGAAATGCGGGTATAGGTGACCAAGATTTCTCACGATGGCCAACCGCTATGCGTTAGAAAATCGGCCATGGAGTGAAAGTTTACTTTAGTTTTGTTGTGAAATCTAGCACACACACAGGTATTTAAAGAGAAAACAAGAAAACTCCAGAATTTTTACGTGGAAAACCCCAAAATGAGGGAAAACCATAATTTAGCCCAGTAAAAATCTTTCACTATCTATCTATTTCAGAGTACAAAATCTTTCCGATAACGGGATTACAAGATTGCATATGTAAAGAGAACAACAACTATGTAGTCACATTCAGGTGGTAACAGTTGCTAGTGGTAGCAGATGATAGTGAACAACAAGAGACATCGACTAATGATGAAGGTCATCATGATGGAGACGATAAAATTGACGAGGATCAGGTGGCCACGAGGTTGACGGCCGCTGAAGTTGTGGTAGTTTGGAGGATCTTTCTCCTTTCTCTTCTTGACCTCCCTCATATGAGGAATGAGCTATTTAGATTGGAGGAGTGGCATCTGTAAATACATGCAAAATCCGAACTACTCTCCATCGGACGGCTCATGATGATTCCCTTGATCATATGATGTATTTTGTGTATTTGAATGCTCAAATGAAGCCGGAATTATAAGATCTTTGGCTTGTTGGAACCGGCTCGTCGAGACGCTTGATTTGACTATAAACACTCTATATTTGAGAGCTTTTTAGGAGTTTAACTGATGTCCCAAAGTTTCTAATGATATTTTAAGTGCTTGATCTCGACTAGTTTCAACTTCAGATCAGCTTGCTTTTAGCATCAAGATTCGTGCTTCGACTAGTAGTATTTTAAGTATCATATCAATTTCCCCTCTATTTTTGGATGACATTATCTCAATCATCCAAAAATATATATGTCAAAAACTTGAAAATAGCAAATTTTTCAATGAAATTTGAGAGTCCATTAACCACACATTTTGTGAGAACAGATCTTCATAGAAGCACAAGATTATAAATACAGTATGGCGGATGTGTGTGTAGTATGCACGAGATTTCAGGTTACGGACCCATCCTGCACGAACCAAGCCAGAGTGTTTCTAGGGCGGCCAGCCGGCGATCTTCACATATACCGCATTTCCACCACAACTGATATGGCACTTAAAATACTACTAGTCGAAGCACGAATCTTGATGCTAAAAGCAAGCTGATTCGAAGTTTAAACTGATCGAGATCAAGCACTTAAAATATCCTTGGAAACTCTGGGATGTCAGTTAAATCTCTAAATAACTTTCAAACATGGAGTGTTTATAGTCAAATCGAGCGTCTCGACAAGCTGGATCTAACGAGCCCAAGATCTCATAATTCTCGCTTCATTTGAGCATTCAAATACACAAAATACATCATATGATCAAGGGAATCATCATGAGCCGTCCGATGGAGAGGATTGGTTCGGATTTTGCATGTATTTATAGAGATGCCACTCCTCCAATCTATAAATAGCCCCTCATTTCTCATATGAGGGGAGGCCAAGCAAGAGAGAGGAGAGAGCTCTAAAGCGTGAAAATCCTCCAGGCATAATCGTGCCACCACTCGACGATCGCCGACCACCCCCGTTGGTTATCAACCACCGCCGCCGGCCGCCGCCATCAGCCGCCACCGCTGATCCTCACCGTCGTCAATCTCCGTCGGTCTCCATCATGATGACCTTCATCTTTAGTGGCTATTCTCACTGTTCACCATCATTTGCTACCATTAGCAACTGTTACAACCTGAACGTGACTATATGGTTGTTGTTGTCTGATTTTGGAATTCCCATTGTCAGCCCTTCTTATATACAATTATGTAATCCCATTATCGGGAAAACTTGTACTCCAAAACAAATATATAGTGGAAGCTAAGCCCCGTGATTTTTTCCCTCTTTTTGAGATTTTCCACGTAAAAATTCTCAAGTTTTGTTCACTTTAAATAATTGTGTCCTGGATTTAACAAGGCTATACGAACTTTACTTTACAATCGGTTTTCTAGCATAACAAATTTTAATAATTTTTTTCACATATATTTTAACTAGTTGAAATTGAAATTTGCAAAGAAATGGTTGTATTTTAGTTGTGTTCATGTGCGATTCAGTTATTTGAGTAGTGGCATTATATTTCATATTTATGTTTATTCAAATTTTTTTAAAACTGAAATTTGAAAAGAAGGATTGAAGTTATGAAATCAAGTTTGGTCATATTTTTGTTGCAGTTCTCCTTTAAATAAGGGTAAACTATAGATAAGTTTTGATCTCTTTTTTATGATAAAAAATTTAAGAGTTAAAATTTAATATATATGGAAATTAATCGCAGGACGTTGACAATTACTTCCAAGTTCCTTATAAACTAAGCTAGCTGGCACCGTTAGCTCTTGTTTGGGAGAAAGCCATTCACATTTACCCTAAGTAAGTACATTAGTTCTATACATTGTATTGCCAATCTTAATTTACTTTTTTATGTTTCTAAATAACCACTTTGAGCTACTTAATTTACTAGTCTTTATTCATTAATTTTACTATCTGGTGTCTCTACTTCAATTGTCACATGTGTAAATTATCATCTATTATTTATTTTTGCTCCTATTTCATTTTGTTATTCTTACATTCTATTTACATCAACATATATATATATATATATATATATATATATATATATATATATAATTTTCTATCTTTATTATTAAATGCTAATTTTTATAAGATATTGTAGTCCTATAAAAAGATTAGGAACAATTAAGCTAAAACTTTCTTTTCATTTCTTATCATAAAACACTAATGATTGCTTTTCATTTTTGAATTTTGAAGTTTAATCTTACCTTTTATATTTAAATTAATTTCCTTCTCTTTTTTCTCTCATTTGTTTGCTCTCCCATATCTTCTTAGAGGCTCTTTCATTTTTCTTAGTATGTATTTAATGATAGCTCCCATAGTGTGGCCCTCGCTTTCAAAATTCGAGATCTTCCCCTCTTGCTCATCGTGGAAGAAAGAATGCTTTTATGGGTTGAAATTAATTGAACTCTTATATGCCTTAAAGTATAACTCTTCTCCCATCAAAGCATCAATTGTTCATTTGATTATTATTAATGCATTTATATATTCTAGCTAAGCATACCATAATTTTTATATATTCCAACTTTTAATTAAAATTTTTCTATTATTTAGATAGAACCTTCTTGTTTAAGAGTCTACCTATTTGATAAGGCTATCTTATTGTCATTTTGTTATTTAATTAGCAACCATTGTCACAAGGATTCTTCTTTGATGTTGTCTCTAAGCTTTTGATCGCAAAGAGTTTTAATGAAAATTAATATCACTTAAAATTGCTTGGATATTATTTGGATTAGATTTCATGCTAAAGATTATTAGTAAAAGGTGATATTTGAGTGAAAGCTAAGCTTTAGCTCTCATTACATTTTGCTTGGGCACGAGATCCATTTTTGTAAAAAATGTGCCAAGCAGTTAACATCAATAAAAAATTATTATTAATCCTAAGAAAGTCCAATATTCAAAATGGCTCGATGTCTCTCCTTAGTCATCAAAAATCTTTTCAATCTCAAAACACATATCTATTTTAAGGGTAGTCTTTTTTTTCCTAATAGTATTAAAATTGATGTTATTGTTGATAATCTCACTCTAGAAGTTGTTCTCACATCTCTTCAACAACTACCTTGTCCTCACTTATGCTCATTCTTATGATGGAAGATATGTTCTCCCACCTCCCTCTTCTCCTTAGTAAATCCATAATGATATTTCTATCACTCTTGTTACTTTAGTTGGTAGAGTATAAGAAAGATTCAATTTCATGCACACCCAACCCTTCTTTTTGTACTCTTTAATATAAGTCAGTTTTCCAAATTATTTTTGCCAACCATGTCTCATGAACAAAGGAAAACTTGTGAAATCAAATAAATTCTATTTCCCTTATTATTTTTTATCCTTGTGTTCATTATTGCACTCGAGGGCATAAATTTTTTAATAAAGACATGTGATATTACTTTATGAGAAAACCACCCATACTTTAATAAGAAATAATGTGATCCTAATTTTAAATAAATATATAATCACTAAAACTAAAAATAAATCATTCATGGAATATTTTCCTAAAAAACTTTTGGGATCCTTGTGTGACGAAATCTTTATTTCATTATCTTTTAATTATAACCATAGAAATAGCCGAAAACTTCCCACAAATAGAGTACCTAAGCATCGCCAAAACTTCCCTAAAAGCTCCGCGGAAGCATCGCCGAAGCCAATGTTGGTTCTTCAGTCAACGAAGATGAAGGCTGCAAGCAAGGGATGCGTAGCCCAAGGAAATGGGCTCAAGGGCTTGGGTGGCTAGCCAAGGGAGCTTGGTTGTCATAATGGCCAAATCAGGAGGATGGAAGGCACATTTCTGAGGGCGGGAAGGCCGGACATTTCATGAGGGTGGGAAGGCCGCTCGGTTGCTCGGACGGATGAAATCACAGACGAAAATTAGGATGGTTTACAAATGCACCGATCTGTTTTGATAACTATAAATATCTAATTATACCTATATCAAAATTTTTTTAAATGTAAATTATTAATTATATTTTAAATCATTTATTTAAAAATTTTATCTAATACATATGCAAGAACTTGAATTCAAAACTTTTGATTGAGAGTCAAACTCTTAATATGCTAAGATTTTGCACCCATATTGTCATTTAAGAGCACAATTTCCTCTACTAACAGGCTGATTGAATAATTTGACGCCATTAATGAAAAGTGGAGGCCCATGGACAGTTTTTCTTGGAAGAAGAGATATGGTATCAAATGGACCAAAACAATGGGCTCCCAAGTCCTTTTGATAGTCTCAATCAAAGAATAGCTAAATTTGTTGTTGGACTCAACACCATCATGGTCACTTTATCATAATTTTGTAAGTAATTAATATTTGCTTGATAATTGACTTGACTTTGTGGTTTTCATGCAAAAAAATTGATTATAAGAAAGTCAATTTAAGAAAGTTTAAAGTTCGGTTAGATATATTAATAATTAATTTTTTGAATTCAAAAATTTAAATTTATGAGTAAAATCAATTACCTGGTATTTTTATATGAATATATATTTCAAAAAACTGGTATGTTAGAAACTCCATGAGTTGTTAGAGCCATGCATGAGTGTTTCGTTAGTCAATTTCTTGGTTTGACTATCTCTCTCTCTCTCTCTCTCTCTCTCTCTCTCTCTCTCTCTCTCTCTCTCTCTTATATATATATATATATATATATATATATATATTCTTTATAAAGATTCTACATCCTATCAAACTTCTTATCTCTTCTAACCAGGAAATTCAAATAAAGATAATAATTTAGTATTTTGATAAATAGAAATAATCGATCTCATATTAAAATCTTGGAAACTTGGATGATATTATTAATTTCTATAGACTTAAAATTCCATAAACATAATAATCCTAATAGTATAAATTATCACGCATGACTATTCATAATAAACAAAAATAATATTATGTCGTAATTTTTAAAGCCAAATCTAGTTATAGAATTAGATGTAATTATTTTATTTATAAAATAAATTATTATTCATTTTAAAAATCTTTTATTTATTATAGGCATAATTACATTAGTTTATTCATTCATATAATATGATTGTATTTATGGATATTGGGGTTTGAAGAGGAGGTAAAGTTGAGAAGTCATACAATGGCAACAATTGCCTACATACAACTACTGATAGTAATCTTATTTCTCTTCTAACTTTTTTATGAAATGAATTACTATGCAGCAAATTTCCTCCCTCATTTATGTAATGAATATAGTAAAATTTGAGGTTTAGGGTGTACATGAAACCCCAAAAGTTTTCTTTTTTTTTTTGTTTGGTGGAGTAACATGCATTGTTGTACAATTTTTTGTATCCAAATAACATATTAATATGTAGTACAATGCATACTCATTTGTTGTATTCTAAATTGAGTTGTCAATACACAATTTTTTTATGTATTCAAGTATGTACTACATATATGTACACAAATTATATGTATTTTGTTTCATTGTACATCATGTCATTATTGAGCTATGTTGTCAACATTACAACACTTATGTATTTAATCAGGTAACTATTAATACAAAAGATGAAGTATATTTCTTGAATGCAAGCTCATTTCATTGTATCAATTAATCCAAGACACAACTCTTTCATTTCATAAAATGCTTATTAATACATAGATGTTGTATGCATTTTATTGTAAAGCTCATTTCGTTGTAATTCGTATGTTGTCAATACACATCTCTTGTGTATTCCTTGTAGGTACTACCCTATTATTCATATATGTATTGAGGCAATATTTATTTTGAAAAATTTATTACGGATAAAAATTGCTTGTGTTGACATATGATATGTATTTATACAAGATTACAAATCAACGCCAATATAATCATAATGTAACCTCATACAAGATTACAAATCAATAATGCCACATGGTGTTGAGAATTTATTAAAAATGTATGTTTGTAAAAGAGAAGTAAAAAAATTCACAGAAGTCAAATTTAGGATTTAGGGTCCTTTAAATAGTTTGAAATGATGTCACTTTGATTATATGTCATATTAATCACTTTAATAATCAAGTAACTTGATTAAAATGTTCTGAGGCATATAAAAAAATTTATTTTAATTAAGCATTTTTACTATAATAGATAATTTAGAGTGATTAGAGATTTGTCATAATGATTGTTGAGCTTCATGTTTTGAATTTTTTTTGAAGCTCACTTTTGGGATACAGAAATTTCTCTAAATTAATCCAATGACTTTGATCATTTCTTATAATTGTTTATTATTTGGTCTTTAGTAATTGGTACATAGTTAGTAGAGTTGATTTAACTTGTGCTCATGTAATATTCAAAATCAATATTCATGTCAAATTCCCATTGATATAATTCAAATTTTATTAAGTGTTAAATATATTTAATTTTTTTGTTTCAAATAAATGCATCCAAATTTTCTTTCCAAGATAAAATCAAGATATTGACATGATATAACAAAAAAAATTAACTCCATTAACTTCAAATGGGAACCAAACTATGTATATTATAAGTCATTTTGACTGAATTGGTAAAATCAAATAATTAATTCAATATATTATTATATAAATCATGCTAGAAATTAATATAGTCCAATTAATAAAGATATGATTCATTTAACCTAATAATGTACATGCCTTTAATATCAAGTTAATAAACTTTAATAGTAGTCAATTTAAGTTATTTGTCAAAAATTTAACTAATAATCAATTCTACATATTGATCAAACTCTATTTAAAAGTAATTGTCAATAAACTTAAAATTTTAAGTTGGATTGTTAAGGTCATATTAAAGTACCTTGGTTATGATATTATATCTCATGATTTTGAAGAATTTTTATCAAAAATATTCACTTAAATCTAATGAATTTTTTTTTTGAAATTTTGCTCAAATTTAAGAATATCATATTATGCCATTAGAAATCACATATTTTATGTAATGGAATGTAGTTTAATCCAAAAAATATAGATTTTAAATGTTTTAGTTAATTAGATCAAAGTCATTAATTAAACAATATATTTTCTGAATTTCATGAGAGTATGTTTGTCTTCCTAGAAGAAGATTAGTCATTTTATTTTAAATTAGTTTTGTAAATATATCTATTATTTTATATGAACACAAATACTTTGTGTACTAAGACCCAAATTCTTTAGTATATTTGTATTGGTATGGTGCTAACAATTAAGTTCATCATCTTCTCATGTTGAATACAATATATTTTATAAATCAGTTTAAATTCTCATAAAATTATAGAGAGAGTGCATGAATAAAATGATGATTTTAATATCAACTAAAGAAGTGTCATCTTTGGACATATGTGTGAACCTTAAATATCTTTTCAATGAAATCCAAGCAATTAGTTTGAATGGAATAGAGAAATAATTAAATAGATGCTATTATTTTAAATTGTATAAATAGAACAACAATTTTAAGCTATCATATGCATCCTCTTAAGTGTTTATGATGATAATAAAGCTGACGATATTTTTACATTAATTCAAGCAATTAGATGTTGAGGTAGCTATATAAAGTCATGTAGAGTAAGTAATAAGGTAATTTAATTTGTTTCAATGATTCTACAAACTCAAAGCTCTAGCTCATTTTATTTTAATTTTTATATATATATATATATATATATATATATATATATATATATATATATATATATATTATTTGAAAATTTTATTCAAATGGAAACTTAATTTTATCGATATAACCAACCATTTTATGTAACTACAAGCGTGGTCAATGTATTTTGTAGTAAGAATTGATTGAATTATGTAATATAATTGTTGATGCTAGAAAACCATGGGTAGAGTAAAGTTTTTTTAGCCTTGTTGAAATCTAAAGACACACAGTATTTAAAGAGTGAACAAGAAAACTCAATTTTAGGAAAACCCAAATGAGGGAAAACCACGGCCTAGCCCAAGAAAAAATCCCATCTATCTATTTTTGAGTACAAAATCTTTCCATAACGATTAAGATTGATAGAAGAGAACAACACAACAATATGCTCGTTGTAACTGCTAGTGGTAAATGATAGTGAATGGGAATAGATACATGAAGGTCATCATGATGGATCATAGAGAATGAGGATCAGGCTGATGGCGACGCAGAGGTCGGCCAAGTGGTTGAGTGGTGGATTATGCTTGAGGATCTTCAAGCTTTAGAGCTCTCTCTCCTCTCTTGTTGACCTCCCTCATATGAGAAATGAGGGCTATTTATAGATTGGAGGAGTGCCTCTGTAAATACATGCAAAATCCGAACCACTCCTCCATCGGACGGCTCATGATGATTCCCTTGATCATATGATGTATTTTGTGTATTTGAATGCTCAAATGAAGTCGAATTGTAAGATCTTTGGCTTGGAACCGTCAGAGCTTGATTTGACTATAAACACTCCATGTTTGAGAGCTTTTAGAGTTTAATTGATGTCCCAAAGTTTCTAATGATATTTTGTGCTTGATCTCGACTCAATTTCAACTGGATCGCTTGCTTTTAGCATCAAGATTGCTTTCAACTAGTAGTATTTTAAGTGCCATCATATAAATCAAAATGAATATCCACGATATATCCAAATTGCTTAGAAAATCATTCAGAAAGTGAAAGTTACGCCATGTGAAATCTAGTACACAATGTGTATTTAAAGAGTAACAAAAAACTCCATTTTACGGAAACCCAAAATGAGGGAAAACCACGGCAGCCCAAAGAAAATCTTCACCATATCTATTTCAGTACAAAATCTTCCATAACGATTACAAGATATGAGAAGAGAACAACAACTATGTAAATAAGTGTGGTAGTAAAATAATAGTGAACAACGAGGGACATCACTAACTCATCAAATGATGGAGACCGATAGAAATACTATGAGGATCATATCCGGCTGAGCTCATTGGCCGACGGCCGTGAGTGAGTAGTTCTGATCTTCAAGCTTTAGAGCTCTCCTCTTGCTTGACCTCCCCATATGAGAAATAAGGGGTTATTTATAGATTGGAGGAGCGCTCTAAATAGCAAAATCCATTCCTCATCGGCGATGATGATATATCATGTATTTTGATTGAATGCTCAAAGTCGGAATTAAAGATTTTGCTTGTTGAACCGACTCGAGACACTTGATTTGACTAAACACCCATATTTTGAGAGCTAGATTTAATTGATCCCAAAGTTTCTAATGATATTTTAAGTTTGATCTCATTAGTTTCAACTTCGACATTGCTTTTAGCATCTTGTCTTTGTAGTATTTTAAGTATCATTTAATTGCCCTCTATTTTGGATGACATTATCTCAATCATCCAAAAATATATATGTCAAAAACTTAAAATAGCAAATTTTTTCAATGAAAGAGTGTTTTAATCACACATTTGAGAAATATTTTCATAACTGATTGAATAATATGATATATTTTTTCATATAGATTTTTTATGAATCCAAAAGAAGGGCTAATATCATATATTTTTTATATTGCAGATTACCATATAGATGAACTTAAAATACTAGTCAAAGTTCGTTGATGCTAAGCAAGCATCCAAGTTTAAGACACAAGAATTTAAATATCATGGAATTTGTCACTAGGAAAACCTCAAACAGAGGTTTATAGAAAAAAGTAGAATCCAAGAGCAAGATCTCATAAAATTTCATTTGAGCATTCAAACACAAAAATACATCATGATATGGAATCATCAGAGTATCGATGGAGAAGAAGTTGATTTGCATGTATTTACATAGATGTCATTCCATCTATAAATAGTCATCAGTGGAGGCCAAGAGAGAGAGAACTTCAAAACGGAAAATCCTTAGAGATCACCACTGAATATCACGATCACCAGTGGTTGAACCAGGAGGGCGTCACCACCATCGATCTGGCTGATCTTGTATGAGCTCTCTTTATGCTATTCCCTCTTCTTCATTTTCACTTGCCTCACCATATGGAGAATAGGGTTGTTGATTGGAAGTGAGCCTTAAATACATAAAACCCAAATGGACTCCTAAATATATGGACTCGCACTCTTTGATCTCTTTGGTATTTCAAAAATTCTATTTTCATCACTTTAGCTCTTTGATTTGACTATAAACTTTACTCATTGAAGGTTTTAGAACAACTAATTTAATAATTTTTTCATATTTTTAACTAGTTGAAATTGAAATTAAAAGAAATATTTTAGTTGTTTCATGATGCATTTTGAGTATTCCATATTTATGTTTTTTCCATGAGAGTTTTTATTAGCTTCTCAAAATCAGACACAATGTATTTAAAGAAATAAGAAAGGTCCATTTTACATGGAAAACTCAAAGAAAAATGTAGCCAAGAAATTCCACTTAATCATGAGTAAAGATATATATTAAGGAGATGAGAGAAACAATGAGAATACTAAATAATATGATGTGAATGAGGAATAATCAGTAAACAAGGAACATTAGAAGTAGTGATGAGACGGCGAGATGGTGCGAAGGATCAACGGCCGACGGCTGGGCGGGACGACCATCGGTGATCTTGCTTGGGATCTGAGCTCTCTCCTCTCTTGCTTGCCTCTCTCCTTCTTCACTTGGCCTCCCAAAGTGTCCCCTCATATGGAGAATGATATTTATAGATTGGAGGAGTGGAAGTCTTGTAAATACATGGAAAACCCAAACCACTCCTCCCCATCGACGCATTCCTTTGATCATTTGATGTATTTCGAACATTTGGATGCTCAAATGAGGTCGGAATTGTGAGATCTTAGGCTTGTTGGAACCGGCTCGTCGAGACGCTCGATTTGACTATAAACACTTCATATTTGAGAGCTTTTTAGGAATTTAACTGATGTCTCAAAGTTTTCAATGATATTTTAAGTGCTTGATCTCAATTCCAATTGACTTTTGGGCATCAAGATTCTGTGCTTAGAGCAATTTTGGTCATATTTGCATTCTATTTTGGATGATATTATCTCAATCATCAAAAATATATGTGTCAAGTACTTCAAAATAGTAAATTCTTCAACTAAATCTGTCCATTAACCACATATTTTGAGAGAAGATCTTCATGTAAGCACAAGATTATGACTACTAAGGGAGATGCACGTACCACAAATATGTAGATGTGGAAATGAGGCAAATTTGCGATATGACTGATACATTGGGTACATTGCATGACAACACAAAGTTGGTACGATTTTTATCAGTGATTGCTTATTTTTTAAAAAGTGTCATATGGAGAATGAGGGGTTATTTACTAGAGGAGTGGCAGTGTAAAATCTGACCCAAACCACTTATCAGCGAATGATCAAATGACAGGATTCTCTGAGGGTGAGCAGGGGAACCTCGGGTCAGACGCCGATTTGACTATCACTCGAGGCGAATTCGGTCCAAAGTTTTCAATGATAAAGCGGCGATCTGGCCATCATGCTGGCGAGATCAAGCTGGCCGAGTGTGGTCAGGCTGCGGTAGATGATAGCCAATCTATATGTGTCATTCAAATTAGTAAATTCTTCTAACTGCAGTCCATTAACCACATATTTTGAGCAGATCTTCATGTAAGCACAAGATTACTATGGAGATGCATGTACATTATGTTATCACTACACATTACATTTATTCTACGTTCTTACATCTAAATTCATTCATTTTTACATAAGATTTCTCTTCTCTGCCTAAAAGGTTGATCGCCAAGGCAAAATCCTCCTCATCAAGGTGGGTGGGCACAGAACGGCCGTGCGCTCCTCGCGTCGCTGGCAGCCCAGGCTTCAAGGAACTGATTCAGTGCACAGACTCTCGTCGACGATCGACCCGCCGCAGGTGGTGGTTGGGAGCCAGAGCCGGCAAGTCGAGCGAGGCGCTAGTTGGGCGCGATTTTTTACCGCGTTCTGATATTTGCGACGCCCGCTTGTGCTGCAACTCGTCCATCTCCCCCACAAGCCGGATGCGCCTTCAGGTGATGTAAAGGAGTGGGGAGAGTTTTTGCACAACCCCGGCAAGACGTTTTACGATTTCTCGGAAATCGGGCGTGAGATTCATAAAACCGACTGAATAAAGGAGGAGTTTCAGACAAGCAAATTCGTTTAAAGATTTATTCGCCAAATGTCCTTAATATTACTCTGGTCGATTTGCCTGGAATAACAAAGGTTCCAGTTGGTGATCAACCAAGTGACATTGAGGCTAGAATCAGAACAATGATATTATCATACATCAGACATGAAACTTGTATAATATTGGCAGTTTCACCAGCAAATGCAGATTTATCAAACTCTGATGCACTTCAAATGGCAAGGATTGCTGATCCAGATGGCTCTCGAACAATTGGTGTCATCACAAAGCTTGATATAATGGATAGAGGTACTGATGCACGAAATTTTCTTCTGGGAAATGTGATTCCACTTCGACTTGGCTATGTTGGAGTGGTTAATCGTAGTCAACAGGATATTAATTTAAATCGAAGCATAAAAGATGCTCTGGAGAATGAAGAGAAGTTCTTTAGACCAGATATCATGGTCTTTCTCATTGTTGTGGGGTTCCCAAATTAGCTAAGAAACAATCGATTTTGGTGCAACATATTAGTTCTTCCCGGATTGAAGTCTCGCATAAATTCCCAGTGGTGGCAAAAGGAGCATTGCCTATGGGGATGTTGTAGAATCAAGGTCGGTCGTGGTGGTGTGAAACTTTTGAACATTCTTACAAAATATTACAAGCTTTTACTTCAATGATTGAGGGAAAAATGAGGAATTATCAACCAGAGCTTTCAAATTCATTATATTTTCCAATCAATTTTGTGAAGAGTTTAGAGGAAGTTGATCCTTGTGAGGATGAGGACATTCGCATGGCCATTTAATGCTACCGTCCTAAAAGTGCTTTGTTTGTACCTGAGGTACCCTTTGAAGTTCTTGTAAGAAGGCAGATTGGTCGTCTACTAGATCCAAGCCTTCAGTGTGCAAAGTTCATCTATGATGAATTGATTAAGATGAGCCATCACAGCTTATCTAATGAGCTTCATAGATATCCTGTTCTACGGAAGTGCATGGATGAAGTAATTGGAAATTTCTTGCGAGATGGACTTCATCCAGCAGAAACCATGATAACCCACCTAATTGAAATGGAGATGGATTATATAAATACTTCACATCCAAATTTTATTGGAGGAAACAAGGCTGTGGAGATTGCACAGCAACAAGTCAAGGCTTCAAGATTAGCAGCATCAGTTTCCAGACCCAAGGATGGTTTAGATGGTGATAAGTTACAAGTATCTGAAAAGAGTCAAAAATCTCGTGCCATTCTTGCTAGGGCTGGAGCAAATGGAGTTGTTCATGATCAGGCTTCGGGAGCGAGACCTGTTTCATTCTGACAGACCGGGTTTAGCTGGAAGTTCAAGTGGAAGTGGACCCATTTGGGGCATTTCATCCATTTTTGGTGTTAGCGAGAAAAAGTACCAGAGAGCTCATCAAATAAGCCTCTTACTGTTCCTTCTCACAATGTGGAACATTCACTTACCATGATCCAACTAAAAGAGCCTCCAATGATCTTGAAGCCATCAGAAATCAATCGAGGAAGCTTTGGAGATTTCCATTACAAAATTATTACTGAAATCGTACTATGACATTGTTCGGAAAAATATTGAAGATAC
Organism: Cymbidium sinense; assembly: GCA_021442155.1. Taxonomy (NCBI): domain Eukaryota; kingdom Viridiplantae; phylum Streptophyta; class Magnoliopsida; order Asparagales; family Orchidaceae; genus Cymbidium; species Cymbidium sinense. The sequence continues at coordinate 64,887,885 of CM038222.1, forward strand.
TGTGCCAAAGGCGATTATGCACTTCTGGTGAATCAAGAGAGCTTCACAATGTTTTTATTAGAAAACTTTACAGAGAAAATCTTTTTGATGATATGTTACGAGAACCTGATGATATAGCTGCCAAGAGGAAAAGGATTAGGGAAACACTTAAGGTTCTCCAGCAGGCCTACAAGACGCTGGACGAGCTGCCACTCGAGGCTGACACAGTGGAGAAAGGTTATTCTCTCGAATCAGACTCAACCGGCTTGCCCAAAGTCCAAGGTCTGCCATCTTCATTCTACTCGACTGATTACAATTCACCTTACACTGCTTCTCCAAAGAGCCAGAGATCAAGGAAATCAACGCACTCTGGAGAACAGTTATCATCCCTGATTTTCAGCTCTGATGCCAATGGACTTGGCTCTTATCCTTCCTTGGATGCATGAGGCTTACAAGCAGTGTTTTTGTTCTTTCAAATGACCTTCCCTTCCATGGTGATTTCGATCACACGTTTTATAATTGGAAGTCCTGAGAGTTAAGCATGGCAAAGGGGTCCTTGTATATTGCATGGGGTCCACATTGCCTAATTTCTATTTATATATATTTTTTTACTCATGAGGGGCTAATAACATGAGCTACTAGTAGAAGATAAAGACTATTTTTTTTGCTTAAGTTTTCATATAGTCAAATTGAAATTGTTTGTACTATCTCCTGTATAAATATATATATATATATATATATATATATATATATATATATATATATATATATATATATATATATATATATATATATTTCTATTTTATTAAATGATTATATTGTAGTCATAAAAGATTACACAATTAAGCTAAAACTTTCTTTTCATTTCTTATCATAAATAAATGATTGCTTTTCATTTTGAATTTTGAAGTTTAATCTTACCTTTTATATTTAAATTAATTTCCTTTCTCCTCTCCATCTTGAGGCTTCTTGCTCAAAGAAGAGTTGAAATTAATTGAACTCTTATATGCCTTAAAGTATAACTCTTCTCCCATGAAAGCATTAATTGTTCATTTGATTATTATTAATGCATTTATATATACCATAATTTTTTATATATTCCAACTTTTAATTAAAATTTTTCTATTATTTAGATAGAACCTTCTTGTTTAAGAGTCTACCTATTTGATAAGGCTATCTTATTGTCATTGTGTTCTTTAATTAGCAACCATTGTCACAAGGATTCTTCTTTGATGTTGTCTCTAAGCTTTTGATCGCAAGAGTTTTAATGAAAATTAATATCACTTAAAATTGCTTGGATATTATTTGGATTAGATTTCATGCTAAAGATTATTAGTAAAAGGTGATATTTGAGTGAAAGCTAAGCTTTAGCTCTCATTACATTTTTCTTTGGGCATGAGATCCATTTTTGTAAAAAATGTGCCAAGGAAAGCGTTAACATCAATAAAATTATTATTAATCCTAAGAAAGTCCAATATTCAAAATGGCTCGATGTCTCTCCTTAGTCATCAAAAATCTTTTCAATCTCAAAACACATCTATTTTTAAGGGTAGTCTTTTTTTTCCTAATAGTATTAAAATTGATGTTATTGTTGATAATCTCACTCTAGAAGTTGTTCTCACATCTCTTCAACAACTACCTTGTCCTCACTTATGCTCATTCTTATGATGGAAGATATGTTCTCCCACCTCCCTCTTCTCCTTAGTAAATCCATAATGATATTTCTATCACTCTTGTTACTTTAGTTGGTAGAGTATAAGAAAGATTCAATTTCATGCACACCCAACCCTTCTTTTTGTACTCTCTAATATAAGTCAGTTTTTCAAATTATTTTTGCCAACCATGTCTCATGAACAAAGGAAAACTTGTGAAATCAAATAAATTCTATTTCCCTTATTATTTTTTTATCCTTGTGTTCATTATTGCACTCGAGTGCATTTTTTTTTAATAAAGACATGTGATATTACTTTATGAGAAAACCACCCATACTTTAATAAGAAATAATGTGATCCTAATTTTAAATAAATATATAATAACTAAAACTAAAAATAAATCATTCATGGAATATTTTCCTAAAAAACTTTTGGGATCCTTGTATGAATCTAAATTATTTCATTATCTTTTAATTATTTACCAGTTATGCATTAAATATAATAAAATGTTATTTAACATTATAAATGGGGAAAATGTAACTTGTTTTAGAAATAAGATATGAAAGAAAATCTATTATTTTAACTGCTATGAAACTTGTAGTAACCATATCCAATCTTTTTTTCGTTGATCTCACCATGTTTTCCATAGAAGCACATGCTAGATATACATATATCCAAGATGATTCAAAACATATTTTGTAGTTTCAATGAGGCATAAATTCATAGCAATATTACCTATGCATAACTTACATGAATTATAGGGAGCTAAGCAAAGGTTGTGTTCCACCCATAAAATGCTTTACTTTGGAGAGGGAGCAAAACTTTTACTTATCCATTCAAACCTAAACTACTATCAATAATTTCAAATTATAATGGCACTAGAAGATATTCTTAAACTTTATTATCCAAGATTGATACAGTGTATTAAAAAAGAATAGAAGTTGGGAAAGCATGAAAAACTCTTCTTCTATGAGAGTATCTTAATCTCCAAATGATGACAAAAAAAAAATATAAATTATACAATATTTTTAGAAGAATAACTAGCCCTTCTCCAAAATAATGAAATAAGAAGGCATGCTTCTAATAGTGAGGTAAGATAAACTATATGTTCTAAAATCTAATGTAAAGCTTCCAAATGTTTGTATTACTATTCTTAAAAAGTAAATTTATTTTGGGGTCTCATATTTCTTATCTAAATTGTCACATTTGAATATATTTAATTGATATATTAAAAGTAATGCAAGATTTCTATTTTTCAAGGGGAACTCATTATCACATTTGTTGACAAAGTTAACAAGTTGATTTAATTTTTTATAAGAAAATACAAGTTTGTTATTTGGGAATCTAGACCAAACTTGAATGCCAATTTTGTGTTGTGTATAAATCAAGAGGTTTTATTATATGTCATAATCTCTTTTAACAAGCAAACAAATTGTTTAGGTATTCTTGAGGCTTATAAAAAAATTATTTCATTATTAAGTATTTATACTATAATAAATAGCTTAGAGTGATTATTGTAACATTTCTATATTGATTGTTAAGTTTCATGTGATAAATTATAAATTTAATGAGCCTCACTCTTGGGAGACTCTTTAGAGATTTCTCTAAAAGAGCTTCAAATATCATTTTCATATCTTTTTATTTGGTTTTCATTTGCTCGCACATAATTAGTTGAGTAAATAGTATGTTCGTTGTCTCCATGTAATGTTTGAAATTAATAATCGTGCCAAAATTCTCTTGGGTATAATTCAATCCTAACTTCATTTAGTGTTAAATATATATAATTTTTATGTTTGAAATAAAAGCATCCACACTTTCTTTCCAAAATAAAAGCATGTTACCGATATGCTTTGGAAATAGAAAATTTAACTATAATAACTTCAATGGGTTTAAGCTGAAGTGAACCCATGCTCAATTTGTTTATTATATAAGTCATAATATTAAATTTGAATCTAACTATAATATCTTCTTCTTTTTTTGTTAGTTTCTTTGTTTATTTTTCATCCTTATGTTCATTATTTCTCTTAAGTGCACCATATTTCTTAAAAAGGATATATGACATTACTTTATGAAAAAACTTATTGTAACAACAACACTTCAAATAAAAAATAATGAGTTACTAGTTCTAAATAAATATAAAGTCACTAAAACTAAAAAGAAATCATTCATAAAATATTTTCTTTAAAAAACTTTTGAGATCTTTTGTATTGATATCTTAATCTCATTAGCTTCTAACTAATTACCAATTATGCATCAAATAAAAAATATATGATTTAAGATTAACAAGACGGGAAAACTAATTCTATTTAGATATGAGGAATGAAAGTGGATTCATTATTTTAACTCACGTGAAACTTTTAATAACCATATCCAATTCTTTTTTTTTATCTTCTCAAGTTTTTCATGGAAGAACATGCTAGATATTCATGTACGATCGATGATTCAAAACACATTTGCAATTTGTATAAATCAATGAGGCCTAAATTTATAACAATCTTAACCATGCAAAACAAACATTAATGAGATGGGGTCTAGGAAAGGGTTGTGTTCCACCCATGAAAAGTTTTTTCTTTAAATAGGGAGCAAAAGTTTTTGTTTGTCCATTCATACCCCAAGCTTAGAATGGTTTCGGTATTTTTCATTGATTATACATCAAGATCTTTGATAAGACAAATTATGGAATTTCTTATGGATGGTTTATCTTTTGGTTCTTACAAACAAATGATAAACTTCATTTGTTATTTTCATATCCCACTCAAGTATTAAACTAAATCTTGTTAGGAAGCATTCCAAAAAATCATCTAACTTCTATTCTAGTTATTAGTTTGACACTATCATTTAGAAAATGATGGATAATTCATTATATTTTTAATTTTAATAATAATTTAATCATTTATTATGGAAAATATTACCTTAAATATTTATGATAAAAATAGGATAGTATAAGCATTAAATCATTAAAATAATAAAACTATTAATAAATTTTTAATAGAACATATTGTCTATTGTATTAGAATATATAATAACTATATTATTCTTTAATGTATAATAGATATTTAATGTGATCTATTTATCATTATATATATTTTTTATTTTGATGAGAAATGATCCAATTAAAACAAAATTAAAAATATAGTGATTTCTCAATAATTTACAAATGTTTAAGGTAATTTTATTAATATTTTACTCAACTAATTATTATTACATTTCTCACTCCTATAATTTAACAGTATTAATCATGTTATTTCCTTAATTTTAAGGCATTGGCATGACACTTAGCATTTCAGGAAAATGTTGAAATGTAGTGAGTAAAGATGATGTATTTTTTTGTTATTAGGAGCATTAAGATATTAAAAAAAAGGTGCATTAAAATGAAATATAAAATTAAAATTGTCTAGAATATAAAATCAATTTTCAAGAATCATCATCATCATTATTAGCAATTTCCCACAAAATTTCAAGTCTTTTTGCTCATTTTAGGAATATTTATTTTTCAAATAATAAGATATAATTCATTTGATATGTATTAGTTTTTCCTTCAAATTTTTGTGATCCTATAAAGTCATAATAATATAGAATGAACATTTAAAGAATCGCCATCAATATGTTATAATCCTTCAAAAAAGGCGTATGAAAAATAAAACTAATGTAAGTGAATACATATGGGCTAGGTAGCAAATGTTTTCTTTGGTGATATTATGAAGAAGCACTTGATGTAGACTTATAAGCTTTACTAGTCTACCCTTTTAAACTAGATGAACTAATTGTGGGCTCCAAAAAATTCACTACCCATCTCACAATATTCAATTGAAGAGAGTTTGATTTTAGAATGTGTCAGTGTAATTTTCACAAGGCAGATGGAATAGTAGATAAAACACTACCAGAGATTTCACCCTCATTTTGTGAGGACTTTAGATCTGGTTCTAGGTTTTCTATAGGCGCAAGCCCCTATAGTTAATTACCCTCCCAATATGTGAGAGAAAACTTTGATTAAGTGGTCGTTAGTCGCTAATGAATATAGTAGCAAAATATGGAGTTTTAGAATTTAAGATTATGAAATTCACCATTTCGCTTTAAACTGGATGGTTGGGAATGATGATGTGCGATCTAGATCCTATGGTTCCATCATCCCGTGGTCGTGGTCCCTAGTACTTAGTGAGGAGGTAGTACCCAACGACCAAAGGATTCTTCTCAAAGAACACATATATATCCAAGAAATCCTTGTAGACATAGAGTGGTGTTTGTCTAAGAGAACAAGCTTAAGTCTACCTTGACATATGACTTTTGCCTTATCAAGTATACCTATGATTCACAACTCAATAAGCAAAGCCATTGGAGATCATAATGCTATTGCCAGTGTAATATAATAGAGTCTTCCTGGTCAAGCCACCCAATCGAGGACTTTGGTCATAACTACATAATCGATGGAGCCATCGCCGGCAAATGAGGATAATGGGTCACGCCCCATCGATAAGAGATTGATTGAGAGTGAACATAGCAGAACACTTGATTTGACATTAGTTTTTTTATGAGCTAGAGTTTTCTTAATTTGTCACTCCACAAATAATGGAAGGTGGATAGATTGAATTTACTTTAAGCTTTTAATGATTGAATTTCATTCAAATAGTTTTTAGATTGATATTTGATTTAAGTTAATTTGATTTGAATTTAGAATCACATTTTGATGGAAGTATCCCCACTGGTTGAAATCACCCTTCAACACAACCATCATCGGGGTAGTTAATTGATTGACTCAAATATATTTGAGAACTTTAGATCCTGTCTACTTTGTTTAGCTCCTAACATAGGATCAAATCTATTATCACATGACAGGATTAGCTTCTCAGATATTTTACTAAGTTGAAATTCTTATAATAGATTTTTAGGTTTTGTTAACCCAGATGCAGTCCTAAAACTAAATCAGTTGCGAGAACATCCTCATACTAAGTTTAAGCATTAGTAGGTCGAGGCCCATCTGTTTAATAATTGATAATTTTATATTTGAATTATGAGATTAATTTTGTATTTATTTAATCTCAACTTAGCCTGCGCAGCCTTTTCAGATATTAAAGTTTACACTTTAAATCTCTATGTCCGAGCACATGCATGTGTATCTAAGAATGCCTTAATTAACATCTTCAGCTTGCTTGTACAAAGTGTTGTGAATTCGGTGGCGTAGAAGACGTAAATTGATCTAGTATCTTATTATATTTTTCAGATTAATATTTAATTAATTCTAGTTTAGCTGCGCTTTTTGACTTTAAAATTTGCACTTGAAATCTCTATGACTGAGCACATGTAGGTGTTTATAGCTTAGATAATTTCACCTGAGTAGTAATTTCATTGATTTTGAAAATTATAATTTTGAATGAAGTTCCTTAATTTTTGTATTGAAGGAAAGCTCATTCATTCATGTAGCATTTAGTTTAGTGATGTCTTCTCTCTGCTTGTACAAAGAATTGCATATCCGGTGGCGGTCATTTGAAAGTTTGTACGAGCTTTGAATAAGAATATATTAGTTTAGATATGTGTAATGAATTTTATTTTCAATCAAGCATTTGCATGTATTTTGGAATATTTGACCCAAATGAGTGATCGCTATAAGATATGTGCGAGGGCATACTTCATACAGTTGTATTCATACAAGTTTATATGTATGAAGTTCACCTAAAAGAAAGCTTCAAGCTTATCTAATTTTATCATTGAATGACTATTCACATTTTTTTACAATAAGCGTATTCAATTTTTAGATTTGTCCTTAACTTTATATTAAATTCTATTTATTTGAAAATTAGACTTCAAATTTGAAAATTATGCATCATCCCCATGTAGGGGGCTGCATCGATAGTGTTTTGGCTTTCTCAGATGTCCTAATGAGCGAGGAGTGGTGTCTTGCAACACCACGCTTCACACTGTACGCTCATGGGGCATTAGGGTCTTAAAACATGCATTGGTGTTCAAACATGGGATTAGAAAAATAAAGTCGATGAAATTTGGTAGCATTTCTAGTGGAGCAACATCTAACAATTTGTTTATTTGCTCAAGATGCTATTGAGCATAGTGAGTGGTATCTTGTGACATCAGATGTCTAATGCCACTCTATTAGGCATTAGCTGGGTCTTGAAATCGGCAGAAAAAAGTGCAAGCATATACTTCATATACACATTCATACATTCTGCATATCCACAACTAGCAACAATAATAAACTTGCATGAGTTCTAGAAATTGGATAGAAAAATAATCTTTGAATAGAGTGGAGCTTCGATTTTCTAGACCGCAATATGAGCCTTATGGAAGACAAAGTGGAGGTTGTGTGCTGTCAATGGTAGGTAGTGAGTTATTCAACATAGTGAAAGCAAGTGGAGGAAGTAGATGAATTGAGTTCCGGTTAGGGTGTTCTAGTCCATAAAGTCGGATATCACGGTGAATGATCGGCCCAAGAATGGAGATGATTGAGGGCATCTACTATTTCAATTGCAATGCTCATCCTTATCCGCCATGGCGGAATGATTCGGATGCCTATGGGCCATGAAGGTGGTGAATTGTTCCATTGGGCACAAATTCATACACAAGGAGGAGCTCACGCTATGTAACAAGATTCTGGTGGCACAAGAGCGATAGATATTAACTTCATTTATAAACCGCCCACTTTGAATAATTATTCTCATAGAGGCGCTTCATGCATCTATGTGACCGTCTCGGTTTACCTTTGTAGATCAGCCGCATCACCGAGTTCTCTTTGTATGGCTATTATAAGTCTTTTGTTTCCTTTATTTCTTCCGAGGTTGCTTCACACGCTCCGTTTCTTTTTCGCAGCGAAAGGGGGGCAATTGAGAAAACGGAAGAGAGAGTCACTTGCATGCCTAGCAAGAGATGCCAATAGAGAGAGAGAGAGAGAGAGAGAGAGAGAGAGAGAGAAAATAGATGATAGCACTTACTATTTTTTGAGGAATCAGGGAAATCGGGCTTCGCTTTTGGAGGAAATCGAACAAGGAGCCAGCTGTTTTCCTATCAGAGAAAAGAAAAGAAAATGAGAGGAGCTTGCGGTTGAGGGAAGAAAATAGAGAGGGGGAACGCTTCGGTTGAAGGAGAGAAATTAAGAATTAATTAATTGATATATTATTAATTTTTTAAGTGTCAAATTGATTTTAATATGAACTTTATGTCGCCATCTCTATATAGTTAATATATATGTTGATCTTTAGTTATTCGATGATGAAACACACGGTCCGCTTTGAACGGAGACCGTTGATTCAAGTCGATGTCAAATTTGGTCAATTTCAGCTCAAAATGCGCGTTATCACTTCTGACCGCTTGATTTTCATGCAGATTTGTCCAAATTGAGTACAAATAGTCTTACTTGATAGATTTTGATATTTCAAAACTAACTGCGTAATCAATTTCATGAATGAAGTTTGTTTGGTTTAGCCTCTTGACCTCGATATGCATGTAGTGATGACTCGATCGCTTGATAGGTCGATCATCAAGTTGTGCAACATTTATATTCTGACCAGTTTTGACATTTTGAACGCAATGGAAAAGTTTGTTCATCGATCGGAGGTCATTTGACGACATCCTGTATTACGCCCGCTTTTTGCTATCACTTCAATCTTCGATATTTGCACATACTGGTCCGAATTGAGCACAGATAGTCTCATTTGCTAGTTTTCGATGTTTCGAAGCTAACATCATGATCAATTTCATGAACGGAGGTTGTTCGGATATTGTCGCAGTTTCCCGATGTATGTGTCGACACATTGATAGTTGGCCGCCGATTATGTGTCGACATTGATATTTTTCACAGAACTATGCAGCCTTGTAGTTTACCTTTGTAGACGGCGTCAAGCAGCCACCGAGTTCTCTTTTGTATGGCTATTATAAGTCTTTTCTTTCCTTTGTTTCTTCATAGGTTGCTTCAGACGCCTCCATTCTTTTTTTTCAAAGCAAATGTGAAAGGGGCGGAGAAAAAATGAAAGAGAGAGTCTTTGCAGCGCCCACAGAGATGCCAAAGAGAGAGAGAGAGAGAGAGAGAGAGAGAGAGAGAGAGAGGATAGTGCACTTACTATTTTTGAGGAATCGATGGAAATGAGGGCTTCGCTTTGGAGGAAATCGAACAAGGAGCTGGTTGCCATTTTTTTGGAGAAAAAAAAGAAAAATGAGAGGGAGCTTGTTGAGGGAAGAAAGTAGAGTAGAGGGGAATGGTTCGGCGATTGAAGGAGAGAAATTAAGGTTAATTAGTATTAAATGATATATTATTATTTTTAAGTGTCAAATCAATTTTAATATGAATTTTATGTCAACATCAATATATAGTTAATATATATGTTGATCTTGGGTATTTCAATGTTTGAACAACGACACAAACCGCTTTCAATCGGAGACCGTTTGATTCAAGTCGGCGTCAAATTTGGTCAATTTCAGCTCAAAATGCATATTATCACTTCCGACCGCTCGATTTTCATGCAGACTTGTAAAAATTGAGTGTGAATAGTCTTACTTGATAGATTTCAATATTTTGAAACTAACGACACTACCAATTTCACGAATGGATATCATTTAGTTTAAGTTGGCGCCTCCTGACCTTGATATGTGTGTAGGCTCAATGACGACTCGATCACTTGATAGATCGATCATCAAGTTGCGCAACATTTATATTTTGATTATTTTTGATGTTTTGAATGTGATGACGGTTCGCTCAATCGGAGGTCATTTGTGTTGATTTTGGCAACATCATATTTATTTACATTTATCATCACTTCCAATCATTTGATATTTGCACAGACTCGTCCGAATTGAGCACAGTCTCATTTTCTACTTTTCGATGTTTTGAAGCTAACGGAGTGATCAATTTCATGAACGATGGTCATTCGGACATTATCGCAGCTTCCCACTTTGATATGCACGCGACATATTGATAGCTCGACGCTTGATGTTTCGTTAGATTGTGCAATATTTATATTCAATCAATTTCGATGTTCTCAAACATGACAACAAAGTTCGCTCACAATGGAGGTCTTTCAACCATTTTCGGACGCCCAAAGGCATTTTGAGCCCCGATTTGCACTTATCGTTTCACACCCATTGAATTCGAATTTTATGCTTGACTAGACTTATGACACATATATGGAGGTCAACACTAATATATGATTTATTTTATAATCGAATAGAACTTTAAGACCAATGTTGATTTCAAGAATTTGAATGTTGAGGCTAAAAGTTGACTTTTAGGGAAAAGAAAAGTCGCTAAATACAACCATCAAGAAATTCAAATTACAATGGTACTAGAAGATATTCTTAATCTTTATTATTTGAAGATTGATATAGTCAATTAAAAAAGAATAGAAGGTGGAAATGTATGAAAACACTTCTTCTATGAAAATGTCTTAGACATTAAAAATGAAAAATAAAAAATAAATTATTTGATGTTATTAGAAGAACAAACAATACTTCTAAAATAATGATTTATATAAGAAAACATGCTTCTAGTAGTGAGATAACATAAATTATGTGCTCTAGAAGATAATCGTATTGTTTCTAAGTGTTTGTATTACTAGTCTTAAAGAGTAAAATTATTTAGGGTCCCTTTTACTCTAATATATGTACATTGCCTTAACTAAATTATCACACTTTAATATATTTAATTGACATGGATATTAAATGTAATACAAGATTTCTAACTTTTCATGGGAGACCCATTATCATATTTATTGACAAAGTTAACAAGTTAACTAAACTTTCTTAAGTAAATATAGGTCTAGCTTGCTAGTGAGTTACAAAATTTTGACTTGGGTTGAGGATCTCAAGACCCTAAAACTAATTTTGGCCTAGAATTTGATTGATTTAGACTTCAATTTTTTAGATAAGCCAAGTACATATGCAATTCTATTGGATTGATATTTACACAATTGAGCTTTTGGACATTAAATATGCTAAGTATTTGATGAGCAAATCTAGTGTTAAGCTTATGAAAATAACTTTAAACAAGCTAGAAACGCAAAGCACAACCTTCTATTTTGATTCAAATTTAATAAAGGTAGGTCAAAACAAAGGAATAAGAAACCTTAAATTGAGAAAAATCATTCAATTCTAAAGTTAGGACTTAGGGATGCCCCATTTATCTATTCTAAGCATCCCTCTAAGAAGGGTAGGGATTTCATGAAAGAAAAGAATCCAAAGTCAAGAGAAACTCTTATGTCAATTCAACTAGTTCAACACCAATAAGCTCTCTAAAGGTATATATGTGAATTCTTAAAATTTAAAATTCCCAAGTGACTACTAATTTCTTTAAATAAGTTTAATACTCACACATTGCTAAGTTTTGTCTTTGTAAGTTGTATAGATATCAAGTCAAGCTCGAAAATACATCTGAATTATAGATGACACTAACCACTATGCTTTTCACACACTTGAGAGAATTAAAGGAGATTTCTATTGGTCCTAAGTTGCATGCGGAGTATAACGGAACCCAAATTTAGTGAGTCTTCGCAAAAGAACTATAATTATTTATGCATGCCCATTACCAATAAGCTTGTGATTGCTTTAAGTGCGAAGTTTCATCATGCATGCACTTATGTAAGTGTTGTCATGGTCGCCAACTTTCGATAAAACTCAACTCCCCTTGAATTCTAGAAAGAATTATGTCCGGATTTTCTCATATAAATTTTATTAGAATGAGCAAGATTAAAAATTATTTCAAGATATTCTTATATGTATTTTAAAATTATAGTAAAAATAGGCATAATGCATAACATTAGTTTGGTTGGTTAGTAGATCGCTTTAGTTACATCTGAAAATCTGAAATTAAGAATTGATATTAATATGAGAGTGTGATTTCTACTTCCAACTCCTCTAAAAATACTAAAAAAGAGTATGTGTGATAGTGCCTACTCATTCACTCATGTGGTTGACCATAGTAACATTTACATTGTCATGAGATGTTCGAGAAGGAGACGAGTTTGACAATAAAAAATTAAAAGCAATTAGGTTTTAGTTATAATCAACTCATTTATTACATCATAAAAGTTTCTTGTTTGTAATGATTGAGTTATTTTCCATATATTTTTTAGGTTTATTTATTTATATATTTTTAAGAGAAAGTGAGTTGAAGATGAGCTATATCATGTTATTTGGTTATATTATGGCTAAACTCTCTCTCTCTCTCTCTCTCTCTCTCTCTCTATCTCATTTGAATTGGCTCCAATGGGAACTATCCCAATAAAAAAATTGATTGTCTTTGAATGACCTTCGACTTTAAGTCAAATACAACCAACTCTCCTTATTTTCTTTATTCCACCAAGCAAAAGAATCCAAAGATGCAAGTGAGATTCATTGCAACCTCTAACCAACCAATAACAAGACAAGCCGATCGAACTCATCTCCTACTCATTTTCTTATAATATCTTTTACAATCCATGTGCCTTATACAAACTCTAAAACTATGCTAGGGTTTATGCACACCGATGTTGAGTTAGCCAGCAGCCGCCCACTATACAAAGAGATAAGCTTGAAGATATAGACATATAGCACCATTGGTTTTTTCTCTCAGTGCTTCTTACTCTATATAAGCTCTATCTTCAGCCTTCAATTATCCATAGTAACATATAGAGAGAGAGAGAGAGAGAGAGAGAGAGAGAGAGAGAGAGAGAGATGAGGTCTTACAGAGAGAATATGAAGAGCTCCTCTTTGAGTTTGGGTGTGATAATTTTATTTTGTGCATGTTTTAGGGCAAGATGTCAATTGAGAACTGATTACTATGCAAGTAGTTGCCTTGTTGTCTAAAGTGGTGTGGAGAGAGGTGTTTAAAGATCTTCTAATGAGATGAGAATGAGAATGTCTCTTCATCGGCTCCCACTTTCATGACCGCTTGTGAATGTGAGTTTCATTCATGTATCTTAATATTATTTAGAAAAAAAAATGTTGATAAAAGGAAAAATATTATATTGCAAAAAATAACATACAAGGAGTTTTGTTAAGAATTGCCTTACGGTTCAAGAAAATTAAAACCTTCAAGCAAATTTTTTTTGGGTGATATTCTATATGTACCTGACTCTAATAGTTTAATGTCATACAAGAGTTAGTTAATATAAACTGCTATATATTATTATGTATTGATGTAATATAAACTGCATAATATTATGTATTGATGTAATATAAATTGCATAATAATGTTGTGTGTGTGTGTGTGTGTGTGTGTGTGTGTGTGTGTGTGTGTGTGTGTGTGTGTGTGTGTATTTATTACTATTCTTAAAAGTAAATTTATTTTGAAGTCCCTTATTTCTTATCTAAATTGTCACATTTGAATATATTTAATTGATATGTTAGAAGTAATGCAAGATTTCTATTTTTTCCATTTAACTCATTATCATATTTGTTGATAAAGATAACAAGTTGACTTAACTTTTATAAGAAAATATAAGTCTATTATTTGGGTATCTAGACCTAACTTGAATGCCAATTTTTTTGGACATGTATAAATCATAGGTACTTGATTATATGTCGCATTAATCTCTTTTAACAATAAAATAAATTTTTTAGGTTTTCTTGAGGCTTATAAAAAATTATTTCAGTACTAAGTATTTATACTATAATAAATAGCTTAGAGTGATTAATGTAACATTGCAATATTGACTCTTTAGAGATTTCTCTAAAAGAACTTCAAATTTCATTTTCATACCTTTTTGTTTGGTTTTCATTTGCTGGCACATAATTAGTTGAGTTAATAGTCAGCTCGTTGTCTCCACATAATGTTTGAAATTAATAATCATGCCAAAGTTCTCTTGGGTATAATTCTATCATGGCTTCATCTAGTGTTAAATTTATATAGTTTTGTGTTTGAAATAAAACATCCACACTTTCTTTCTAAAATAAAAGGAGGTGCTAACATAATATGGAAATTAAAAAATTAACTATAATAACTTCAATGGGTTTAACTTGAAATTAACCCATGCTCAATGTGTTTATTATATAAATCAAAATATTAAATTTGAATCTAACTTGATCCAAACCCAATGAGTGTAATCTGTTTATTATATATTTCATGCAACTTTTGAATCATTGTGGCCTAATGAACCTAATATGATTCATTTAACCTAATAATATGCATGCTTTTAATGCAACCCAATTAACCTGAACTTGAATAGTAGTTGGGCCAATTTTGGGTTATTTAGTTCAACTCAAATGTAACCCAAATAATAAACAAGTCTGAAACTCGACCTAAACTCTTTAGGGAAATTTTTTTAGTTAATTATATCCAAGTCATTAATTTAAAATTTATATATTTTTTCAGAATTTTATATCAGAATATGTTTGTTTCCTTGAAAGAAGAACAATAGTCATTTTATTTTTAAATTAGGTTTTGCACATATATCTACCGTTTTATATTGCAACACAAATTCTTTGTATCACTAAGACCTTATTTCGTTGGGCTTTATCTCTTTGCTGGTTGAAATAAGTTGTCCCTTTCACATTAAATTAAATACAATTTTTTCATAAATCAAATTATATTCCCATAAAATCATACAGATAGTGTGCATCATTGGACAAATGTGTGAACCTTGAATACCTTTTAAATGAAATCCATGCAATGAGTATGCATGCTTGCATGGATTAGCGAAATAATTAAATAGATGCTGTTATTTTGCAATTGTTATAAATAGAACGGCATTTTAAGCCATCATATGCATCCTTTTAAGCGTTTTTTTTATGATAACAAAGCTGAAGAAAATAGCTTGCAATTAATTCAAGCAATTAGATGTTGGAGGTAACTACATAATGTCATGTTTGAGCTTAAGCATTAAGGTAATTTAATTTGTTTCACTATATTCTACATACTACAAAGTTCAAATTCATTTTAATTTACATTTTTAATTTTTTTATTCAAATAGAAGCACTCAGTTTCATCAGATATACAATGCTATATATATATATATATATATATATATATATATATATATATATATATATATATATATATATATATATATATATATATATATATATATATATATGATATATTATATATAATTGATATTTATGTTTTATTGTACAAATCTTTAGCTATTTCAAACCAAAAATTGAAAAGGACTGGTTGTCTTTTTCATGTGTTCAAGTGTTGTAGTCAATTATTTTAGTAGTGGCATTATACTGCAATGTTTTTGTTTATTCAAATAGAAGGATTGATGTTTTGCAATATATATATATATATATATATATATATATATATATATATATATATATATATTACATTTCTTTTAAAGGAGGGCATGTGCACTCTATTTTTTTTAAATTTAAGTGTCAAAATTCAAATTTAACAAATGTGACTTAATCACAGGACCTTGACAACAACTTTCAAGGCCTTTACCAACTAAGTTAGCTAACACCATTAACTCTTCTTCATGAGAGAAGTATTTTACAGTAACACAAGTGCATCAATTTTTATACATTGCAAATCTTAATTTACCTTATTTTTTTTTTTTTCTGAACTTTCACTTTGAGCTACTAATTTTTATTAGTAGTCTCAACACATTAATTTTACTCGATCTCTAACTTCTGCTCCAATCATTACATGTACAAACTATGATCATAAAGGTCCATTTATAAGCTAGGGCTATTTTTCATTTTGTTATTCTTGCTTATTCTATTATATTTTATATATATATATATATATATATATATATATATATATATATATATATATATATATATATATATATATATATATATATATACACGTAATAATGAAATGTAAGTACAAACCATGGATAATTCATATGTTGTAGTAAGAATTGATTTAATTTATTCAATATAATTTTAATAAATTTTATTTCACATTGTGGGCTCGAAAATTCACACTCCAACATATGAAGTGAGTATGATTTATGTCAGTAAAATTTTTAAAAGGTAGATGGAATAGTAAATAAGATACTACCCAGAGATTTCTCTCTCATTTTATGAGGACTTTAGATCTAGTTCTGTTTCCTATAAAGCGTATATTAATTACCTCACCTTGAAGAGAGATTAGTCGTTAGTCGCTAATGCATAAAGAGTAGATGTGGAGTTTTGATTTTAGATTTATGAAATTCATCAAGATAACTTAAAGATGGTTGGGGAATGATGATGTGCCCATCTAGATCCCATAGTCATTATCTCGCTATCGTCCCTAGTCTACTTAGAGGAGATACACCCCCGATCAAGGATCCTTATCAATAACATATGGGTTACGTCATCCAAGAAATCCTTATAAACTTGGGGTAGTGTTTGTCTAAGGAGACAAGTTTAAGTCCACCTTAATTGATAGAGGGCATTTTGCCCTATCAGGTATACCCTATGATTCACAACTCAAAGGGCAGCGCCATTGGGGAGCATACGGGCTACGGTCATGATCGTAATATAATAGTTTCATCGGTAACCACCCGAATGAGGACTCGGTCAATCGATCATATGTGGAGCATCGCCAAGCCACAAATGAGACACGCCACAACTTTACTGGCATGTGATTGACTGAGAGTGAACATAGTAGAACACTTGATTTGATATCGGCTCCTTTATGAGTTAGAGTTTTCTTAATTTTTCACCTTCAACAAACAATTAAAAGTGGATTGAATAGAGCTTGCTTTAAGTTTTTAAAGATTAAATTCCATTTAACCATTAATTAAACAATATATTTTCTAAATTTCATATGAGAGTATGTTTGTCTTCCTAGAAGAAGATTAGTCATTTTATTTTAAATTAGTTTTGTAAATATATCTACTATTTTATATCGCAACACAAATACTTTGTGTCACTAAGACTCAAATTATTTAGTATATTTGTATTGGTATGGTGCTTTTAACAATTAAGTTCATCATCTTCTCATGTTAAAGTGAATTCAATATATTTTATAAATCGCTTTAAATTCTCATAAAATTAGAGAGTGCTGAATAAAATGATGATTTTAATATCAACTAAAGAAGTGTGCATCTTTGGACATATGTGTGAACCTTAAATATCTTTTCAATGAAATCCAAGCAATTAGTTTGAATGGAATAGAGAAATAATTAAATAGATGCTATTATTTTGCAATTGTTATAAATAGAACAACAATTTTAAGCTATCATATGCATCCTCTTAAGTGTTTATGATGATAATAAAGAAGAAAATAGCTTGCAATTAATTCAAGCAATTAGATGTTGGAGGTAGCTATATAAAGTCATGTTTATAAGTAATAAGGTAATTTAATTTGTTTCAATCAGATTCTACAAACTCCAAAGCTCTAGCTCATTTTATTTTAATTTTTTGCATATATATATATATATTTTAAAATTTTATTCAAATGGAAGCACTTAATTTTATCAGATATAAAATGCTAACCATTTTATGTAACTACAAGCAGTGGTCAATGTATATTTTGTAGTAAGAATTGATTGAAATTATGCAATATAATTGTTGCATGCTAGAAAACCAAGGTAGAGTAAAAGTTTACACCTTAGCCTTGTTGTAAATCCACACACACAGTATTTAAAGAGTGAAGAAAACTCAGAATTTTATGGAAACCTCAAAAGAGGGAAAACACTGGCCTAGCCCAAGAAAAGCTTCCATCAGATATTTGTTTTCAGTACAAGTTTTCCGATAACGAGATTATATAATTGTATATAAGAAGGGCTAACAATGGGAATCCCAAAATCACAACAACGTATAGTCACGCTCTGTTGTAACATAGCAAATGATGGTGAACAACGGGGAATAAACGAATGAAGGTCGCCATGATGGAGACCGATGGAGATTGACGACGACGAGGATCAGCGGTGGCGGCTGACGGCGGCGGACGGCGGCATGGTTGGTAACCAATGGGTGGTCGGCGATCGTTGAGTGGTGGCATGATTATGCCTGGAGTATTTTCAAGCTTTAGAGCTCTCTCCTCTCTTGGCCTCCCTCATATGAGGAATGAGGCTATTTATAGACGGAGGAGTGGCGTCTCAGAATACATGCAAAATCAACCACTCCTCTCCATCGGACGGCTCATGATGATTCCCTTGATCATATGATGTATTTTGTGTATTTGAATGCTCAAATGAAGTTAGAATTATGAGATCTTGGGCTCGTTAGATCCAGCTCCTCAAGATGCTCGATTTGACTATAAACACTCCATATTTGAGAATTATTTAGAGATTTAACTGACATCCAAGAGTTTCCAAGGATATTTTAAGTGCTTGATCTCGATCAATTTCAACTTCGACGCCTTGATCAAGATTCGCGTTTCAACTAGTAGTATTTTAAGTGCCATATCTTGTGGTGGAAATGCGGGTATAGGTGACCGAAGATTTCTCACAAATGCTATGGCTAGAAAATCAGTTGCGGTAGAGTGAAAGTTTACGCCTTAGTTTTGTTGTGAAATCTAGCACACACACAGGTATTTAAAGAGAAAACAAGAAAACTCCAGAATTTTTACGTGGAAAACCCCAAAATGAGGGAAAAAACCATGGGGTCTAGCCCAATAAAAATCTTTCACTATCTATCTATTTCAGAGTACAAAATCTTTCCGATAACGGGATTACAAGATTGCATATGTAAAGAGAACAACAACTATGTAGTCACGTTCAGGTGGTAACAGTTGCTAGTGGTAGCAGATGATAGTGAACAACAAGAGACATCGACTAACGATGAAGGTCATCATGATGGAGACTGATAGAAATTGACGACAGCGAGGATCAGCGGCGGCGGCCGGCGACGGTGGTTGACGGCCGTCGAGTTGTGGTAGGATTGTGCTTGGAGGATCTTCAAGCTTTAGAGCTCTCTCCTTTCTCTCTTGACCTCCTCATATGAGAATTGAGGGCTATTTATAGAGGAGGAGTATCTCAGAATACATGCAAAATCCAACCACTCCATGCTCATGATGATTCCCTTGATCATATGATGTATTTTGTGTATTTGAATGCTCAAATGAAGCCTATAAAGATCTTTGGCTTGTTGGAACCGTCGAGACTTGATTTGACTATAAACACTATTTGAGAGCTTTTTAGGAGTTTAATTGATGTCCCAAAGTTTCTGATATAAGTGCTTGATCTCACTAGTTTCAACTTCGATCCTTGCTTTTAGCATCAAGATTCGCTCACTAGTAGTATTTTAAGTATCATATCAATTTTCCTCTATTTTTGGATGACATTATCTCAATCATCCAAAATATATATGTCAAAACTTGAAAATAGCAAATTTTTCAATGAAATTTGAGAGTCCATTAACCACACATTTTGTGAGAAGATCTTCATAAGCACAAGATTATAAATATGGGGCGGCGTAGGATGGATGTGTGGGTATGCACGGGGTAGATTTCGTTACCGGACCCATCCGGCACGAACGGGCCACGAAGTGCTCTAGGGCGCTGGCCGGGCGATCTTCATCTGGCCGCTGGCTATACGTGATTTCCACCACAACTGATATGGCACTTAAAATACTACTAGTCGAAGCACGAATCTTGATGCTAAAAGCAAGCTGATTCGAAGTTTAAACTGATCGAGATCAAGCACTTAAAATATCCTTGAAACTCTGGGATGTCAGTTAAATCTCTAAATAACATTCAAACATGGAGTGTTTATAGTCAAATCGAAGCCTCGACAAGTCGGATCTAACGAGCCCAAGATCTCATAATTCGCATTTGAGCATTCAAATACACAAAATACATCATATGATCAAGGGAATCATCATGAGTCCGATGGAGAGGATTGGTTCGATTTTGCATGTATTTACATAGATGTCACCTCCACTATAAATAGCCCCATTTCTCATAGAGGGAGAGGCCAAGAGAGAGAGAGCTCTAAAGCGTGAAAATCCTCCGCATAATCGTGCCACCACTGACATCGCCGACCACCCCTGGATTAACCACTGCCGCCACCGCCATCGCCACCACTGCTCTCCGCCGTCTCCATCATGATGACCTTCATCGTTAGTGGCTATTCTCGCTTCACCATCATTTGCTACCATTAGCAACCGCTACAACAACGACTATATGGTTGTTGTTGTCCCGATTTTGGGATTCCCATTGTCACTCTTATATACAATTATGTAATCCCATTATCGGAAAACTTGTACTCCAAAATAAATATATAGTGGAAGCTTTTATCAAGCCCGCGGATTTTTTCCTCTTTCAGGTATTTCACGCAAAAAAATTCAAGTTTTCTTGTTCACTCTTTAAATACGTGTATTTCAAGGCGAAACTTTACTCTACCGCAACTGGTTTTCTAGCACGCAACAATAATTTTAATAATTTTTTTTCACATATATTTTTAACTAGTTGAAATTGAAATTTGAAAGGAAATGGTTTAAGTGTTCATGTGCGATTCGCTTATTTCAGTAGTGGCATTATATTCCATATTTATGTTTGTTGCGTGCTAGAAAACCAGTTGCGGTAGAGTAAAAGTTTTCGCCTTAGCTTCGTTGGAAAATCCAGCACACACACAGGTATTTAAAGAGTGAACAAGAAAGGTCCAGAATTTTTACATGGAAAACCTCAAAAAGAGGGAAAAACCACGGGGCCTAGCCCAGTAAAAAGCTTCCACTATGTATCTGTTTCAGAGTACAAGATCTTCCCGATACCGGGATTACAGAATTGTATATGAGAAAGGAACAACAGCTATGTGACAACGATCGTTGTAATCAGCCTAGTAGTAGTGATGATGGTGAACTGTGGTGGAATAATCACCGGTGGAAATGGCAGGAACATTCACTGGTAAGTCATCATGATGGAGACCGACAGAGATTGCGATGGCAAGGATCAACAGCGGCGGCTGACGGCGGCGGCGGTGGTTGACGACCATCGAGTGGCGGCACGATTATGCTTGGAGGATCTTTAGAGCTCTCTCCTCTCTCTTGCTTGGGCCTCTTTTCTTTCACTTGGCCTCCCAAAGTGTCCCCTCATATGGAGAATGAGGGGCTATTTATAGATTGGAGGAGTGGCAGTCTTGTAAATACATGGAAAACCCAAACCACTCCTCCCCATCGGACGGCTCTGGACGATTCCTTTTGATCATTTGATGTATTTCAAACATTTGGATGCTCAAATGAGGTCGGAATTGTGAGATCTTAGGCTTGTTGGAACCGGCTCGTCGAGACGCTCGATTTGACTATAAACACTTCATATTTGAGAGCATTTTAGGAATTTAACTGATGTCTCAAAGTTTTCAATGATATTTTAAGTGCTTGATCTCGACCAGTTTCAATTTCTGATTAGCTTGCTTTCGGCATCAAGATTCATGCTTTGACTAGAGCAATTTTCGTGGTCATATCGCTTCTATTTTGGATGATATTATCTCAATCATCAAAAAATATATGTGCCATGTACTTCAAAATAGTAAATTCTTCAACGAAATCTGCAGGTCCATTAACCACATATTTTGAGAGAACAGATCTTCATGTAAGCACAAGATTATGACTACGGAAGGAGATGCACAGCCACAAATATGTGTAGGAATTTCAGGTGGAAATGCAGGGAACAATTTCTGGCAGAAATATAGGGAACAACTTCTGGCAGAAATGCAAGGAACGATTAGGTGATTGACGACGGCGAGGGTCGCCGGGCGGCTACGACTGGTTGGCGACACGCTCGTGGAAAGCGATCTTGCTGGGATCTTCGAGCTGAGCTCTCTCCTCCTTCTTGCTTGGACTCCTCTCCTTCTTCACTTGGCCTCCCAAAGTGTCCCCTCATATGGAGAATGAGGGGTTATTTATAGATTGGAGGAGTGGCAGTCTTGTAAATAAATGGAAAACCCAAACCACTCCTCCCCATCGGACGGCTCTGGACGATTCCTTTTGATCATTTGATGTATTTCGAATATTTGGATTCTCAAATGAGGTCGGAATTGTGAGATCTTAGGCTTGTTGGAACCGGCTCGTCGAGACGCTCGATTTGACTATAAACACTTCATATTTGAGAGCTTTTTAGGAATTTAACTGATGTCTCAAAGTTTTCAATGATATTTTAAGTGCTTGATCTCACCGCTTCACCGATTAGCTTTCTGATCAAGATTTGTGCTTCGACTAGAGCAATTTTCAGGGTCATATCAGTTGCCCCCCTATTTTTGGATGATATTATCTCAATCATCAAAAAATATATGTGTCAAGTACTTCAAATTAGTAAATTCTTCTAAATCGCAGTCCATTAACCACATATTTTGAGAGAAGATCTTCATGTAAGCACAAGATTATGACTACTAAGGAGATGCACACCACAAATATGTGGTATGTGCGGCTGAAATTTGAGGTTACGGACCCATGCGACATTTACTATGCATAAGGTTTCGGGTTGGATTATGCAATGGGTCAAATTGCTAGGTCGATAATTTTATAGTCAAGAAATGTGCTGGACCTTTGGTTCGGTCAGACCGAACGGCCGTGAAAGATCTGACGGCGACAATGGTCGAACGGGTCGCTGAAACAATGGCTGGTCGCGAGGCACCGGAACGCGGGCTGAACGCACGGGTCGCGCTGGTCGACGGCCGCGAAAGCGGGTCTACGGCCGCTGGTTGGTTGCTGGTCAACAGGCTGCCCACGTGACGGCGCGGCTCGCGGATCACGGCTGGCGGTTCTCGCCACGCGTCAGCCACGACGCTGAGGACGGCGCAGCCGGTCTGACCGGCGGGCGGGCCAAAGGTGGCTGAGGCGGCCTTGCTGGCGGCGCTGGCTGCCACTGACCACCGGTTCCTGGTATGTATGTAAATTTCATTTTACATTATTTTTACATTCTATTTACATTCTATTTACATCTACATTTTGTTATTCATGCACCGTTCTTACATCGATTTCTAGGGTTTGTTTCTCGCCATACCGGCGCGCTCGGGCACAAAGTCCTCCGATCAAGGAGTGGGTGGAAGAACATGGCGAGGACACGGTTTCCGGCCAATGCAGCCTCCCTCTTCGTCCACTGGCGGCCAGCCCAATTGGGAGCTCGTGATTCCGATCGTGAACAAGTTGCAGACATCTTCGCACACTGGGAGCTCGTCGATGATCGACCGCCAGGTGGCGGTGGTTGGGAGCCGAAAGTCGAAGTGGAGGCGCTAGTTGGGCGCATTTTTTACCGCGTGGTTCGATATTTGACGCGACGCCCGCCAGGCCGCAAACTCGCCCATCTCCCCACAAGCCGGATGCGCCTTCAGTGATGTAAAGGAGTGGGGAGAGTTTTTGCACAACCCCGGCAAGACGTTTTACGATTTCTCGGAAATCGGCGAGATTAAACTGACCGTGAAGTCGGGGCAATAAAGGAGTTTCGCAAGCAAATTGCTTAAAGATTTATTCGCCAAATGTCCTTAATATTACTCGGTCGATTTGCCCGAATAACAAAGGTTCCAGCTTGGTGATCAACCAAGTGACATTGAGGCTAGAATCAATGATATTATCATACATCGACATGAAACTTGTATAATATTGGCGTTTCACCAGAAATGCAGATTTATCAAACTCGATGCACTTCAAATGGCAAGGATTGTCGATCCAGATGGCTCTCGAACAATTGGTGTCATCACAAAGCTTGATATAATGGATAGAGGTACGATGCACGAAATTTTCTTCGGGAAATGTGATTCCACTGACTTGGCTATGGAGTGGTTAATCGTAGTCAACAGGATATTAATTTAAATCAAGCATAAAAGATGCTCGAGAATGAAGAGAAGTTCTTTACGCCACCAGTATATCATGGTCTTTCTCATTGGGGTTCCCAAATTAGCTAAGAAATCAATCGATTTTGGTGCAACATATTAGGTTCTTCCGGATTGAAGTCTCGCATAAATTCCTTGGTGGTCAAAGGAGACGCCTATGGGGATGTTGTAGAATCAAGGTCGGTCGTGGTGTGAAACTTTTGAACATTCTTACAAAATATTGCTTTTACTTCAATGATTGAGGGAAAAAATGAGGAATTATCAACGCAGAGCTCGTGGGGCACGATTCATTATATTTTCCAATCAATTTTGTGAAGAGTTTAGAGGAAGTTGATCCTTGTGAGGATGTCAGTGATGAGGACATTCGCATGGCCATTCAGAATGCTACTGGTCCTAAAAGTGCTTTGTTTGTACCTGAGGTACCCTTTGAAGTTCTTGTAAGAAGGCAGATTGGTCGTCTACTAGATCCAAGCCTTCAGTGTGCAAAGTTCATCTATGATGAATTGATTAAGATGAGCCATCACTTATCTAATGAGCTTCATAGATATCCCGTTTCTACGGAAGTGCATGGATGAAGTAATTGGAAATTTCTTGCGAGATGGACTTCATCCAAAGAAACCATGATAACCCACCTAATTGAAATGGAGATGGATTATATAAATACTTCACATCCAAATTTTATTGGAGGAAACAAGGTCGTGGAGATTGCAAAACAACAAGTCAAGGCTTCAAGATTAGCAGATCTTTCCGCACCAAGGATGGTTTAGATGGTGATAAGTTACAAGTATCGAAAAGAGTCAAAAATATCGCGCCATTCTTGCTATGGAGCAAATGGAGTTGTTCATGATCGGAGCTGAGACCTGCTTTGACTCATGACCGGGTTTAGGAAGTTCAAGTGGAAGTGGACCCATTTGGGGCATTTCATCCATTTTGGTGTTAGCGAGAACCGTGTACCAAAGAGAGCTCATCAAATAAGCCTCTTCCTTCTCACAATGTGGAACATTCACTTACCATGATCCAACTAAAAGAGCCTCCAATGATCTTGAAGCCATCATAAAATCAATCGGAGCAGACCAGTTTGTTGTAAGCTTGAATCATTTTGGCCTTGTACAACTCGAGGTTCTAGCATGACCGTAGGCGACTCTCCTCCAAACCTTCGAGCTCTTCTAACCACAACCTTGCATTATGCTCTATAGTGATCTTGTTTCCCAATGTTATCCTTAGTGACGAGAGTTGAACTTCTAAAGGTAGAACGACTTCAGACCCATACACTAAGGAAAACAGGGTAGACTGTGTTGGAGTTTGGTATGTGGTGCTGTAGGCCCACAAGGGATATGACTTGTCTATTTTGGATTCTTATTGAAATGGACTCATCTTCCAGACATGCCTACTCTTTGGCAAGTTTGGCCAAAGCATTTGCTACTACGTTCTATGCTCGGGGAACCTTGTAGATGGTGACTTCAGGAATTTGGGCCAACAACTTCATAGTATACTCATGGTAATGACGAAGCTTGGGTTTGAGAACTTTGCATGACCTGACAATCTGATTGATGGCCAATTGAGAATCCCCAAAGATGTTGATGCTCTTGACACTAATAGATGGCTAACCTGCATCGGCAATCAAAGCCTCTACTTCGCTTGTTGGTTGGAAAGAAAGAGATTATAGCTTTCCTATTTTTGAAAAGAAGCTGCACCATCAAAATATATCTCCCATCGGTGATTGTCAACCTCCCCTAAGTTCATGATTTATTTATCAGGGAGATCGTCACTAAGCGGAGAATCACTAAGAAGTGGGTGTGTTGCTAAGAAATCAGCTAGTGCTTGTCCTTTTACCACACAGAGGGGTACGAATGTGATATCAAACTGTGAGAGAATCATGGAACATTGTGCCAAACGTCTGGATAGCGTTGTCTGTGTAATGAGGTACTACAGTGGATTTGTTCTAGAGATTAAGTTCACCTTATGTTTCAACAGGAATAAGATGACGGCTGAGGTAGTAGAGAGCATTCTCCTTCCCTTCATCATTGGCTTGGGCCAACAGAGCATCGAGAGAGTCATCCATTGCAGCAGTGTAGAGAATGAGTGGCCTGCTTGGGATAGGGGCTGCTAGAACTGGCGGCTTCACCAAATAATGCATGATATCTTACATAAAGCATATGATTTGCCTACATGAATTTAAAATCGTACGAGGAGTTAGTTGGCGGCCACCCCCAGGTGGTTGTAAGTCCAAGCAGTCGGGTGGTTTATCCTCTCTTATGGAGGTAAACCATATGCCCACTTTCACCTTAGATTTAGGTCGTGCTTTGGCCCTCACCAAAGCTCCCTAGATTTAGGTTCTGAGGTTGCTATGAGCATAAATCCTCACCTCTTAGGCATTTCCATGGCCTTGCATCATGAAATTATAAGCCCTAAACTTCTAATAAAAATTCAACTCAAACAAATAATTCTCCTCAATTATAATGCCCAGATAGTTTGGGATGTTTACTAGCTTTCTAGTATCCTAAAATCCCTACTCACCTCCATTTGGCTTCGATAAGAACTCTCCTCTTAATTGATCCCATTTGGTTTTCCAAAAATATACTAATTGATTGATAGTCCTACCACAAATCCTTAAAGACAATGATCATTTACCTTAATCGAGAGTATTCTTAAGGAATCCTCTTTCCTTAGGATGTAATTAACTATGGGGGCTTGCCCCCATAGGGATCTTAACAAACCCGATTTAAAATAAACCCTACTTTACTTTTCCATGTACCTGAGACCCATAGTCCTTAGGAGTCCTTACTCAATTGATTAGGTCCATTATAGAGTGGTGAATTCTATCTTCCGAGATAGTACACCTCTTCTCAATGTGTACCCAACCCTAATAAGAACATCTGCAGATCTACATGATGTCTCAACTAAAAGGCGTATATTTTTATTTTCATTTATCCTCTCTAAAAGGATAGATGATGGCAGAAATATTATCACCACATGCATCTCGCTTAATATCTTTGTTATTTTTTTCACATACTACTAGCTTTCTAATACACATTTCAAATTTTAAGATCTTATAGCTTACTTTTAAAAATATTTATATTAGTATTTTTTAAGTAACACCATCTAATTATATGATAAATTTTTTTCAACTTTCAACCCTTCATCTTGTAATCTAAATCACTAGTCCATGACTCGATGCTAGTTATTTAAATTTACTAGAAATAATCATACAATTTTGACAATCTAAATGATCAATTTTTTCTTATAAAAAATAATTAATCTGTATTTTACTAAATTCATTCTTTATAAGTAATAATATGCTCTTTACTTTTAATAAATAAAGTATTAGTAATTACAAAATTATAAACTAAAGTAAAATTAATATAATCTTACTTTTTTCAATTGTCATTATAAACTTATAGCCACTATAAATACTTTTAAAACATTTTATCACTCTACTAAAATGTTTATTTAAATATCTTCCAATAAATATTCTTTCTTCAAGATGTATCTTTTATATTAATTCTTCTTAGTCATTTCAAAATATTTCTTTTAAATATACATCAAAATGTACTTAAGGAGCATAAATACATATAACATTAATAATTTTAGCATCAATAATGATCTTTAAAATTATAATTTTATAATTAATTATATTATTTTGATAACATTATCTTTGAAACTCTAATCTATAATTACACAGATCATTTCTAATATGACTTCTATCTTAAAATTAAAATTTAAAATCTAAACTATCAATTTTCTTAGCCTTTTCAAACTCATTTAGTTTCTTGAATACATAAGATATTTTTTTTCTATGAATCTTAATATCAATTAATTTCATTAATATATTTGTAATTATACTTATATTTTGAGTTCTTATTTTAATTGTAGTTCAGGGACTAGCTTTTTTGCTCATATTCGTCCATAATATGAGAACCCTTATTTATTTAATATTGTACATTTGTACTTGGACAACGATGTAACTGCCAACACTTTCACTATATTCATATCATACAGAGCACCGCTTCCAAGGAATGTCCTATCATTAACATAATATATTAATAGAT
Source organism: Cymbidium sinense (assembly GCA_021442155.1). NCBI lineage: Eukaryota > Viridiplantae > Streptophyta > Magnoliopsida > Asparagales > Orchidaceae > Cymbidium > Cymbidium sinense. Next base: position 64,916,184 of record CM038222.1, read on the forward strand.
TATGTCATCATTTTTATCATGAATTTGCTCAAATATATTTCATATCCATACTGAAACCATAATTGTAGTTGGGCCTCTCTAGGTGTGAATAGGAATATTAAAATTTGTCTTAGTCCCACCTCTTGTGATCAGTTGGTATGGGTTTCAAATGTTGATTGTTAGGCTTAAAATTTTGTTCAAGCTTTGGCAACACAATCAACAGTGTTTATAAGAACATGATCATTGATGGTAGGTTTGAAAATGGTGAGCTTTTATGTGATGTCTTTAGTATCTCAACTCACTTTTGTTCTGGTAATATAGATTATGTGATGCATTTCCTATTTCCTCATAATCCACATCTAGCCAAGGACATAAAATAGGGCACAATCATAAATTTAAAGCGAATGTTATGATTTTTGTCGTTCTAAATGCCATCTTTAAAGTTGTGTTTTTTTTTCTCAGTAGCTCTAATTGAAAGGTAAGTTAGCTTCTTGATGTTTAGTTGTGGTTCTTCATTACCTCAAAATGTGACAAAATAAATAGTAGTGAGATACCTTAAATATAAATTCTATGACACTTATCTTGTGCACAATTATAAATTGATGATGCAATTGGTAAATGATATCTTCCACATAATGTTGTTGTCACATCCTCCCACATCTAGAATGGCATTCTCGAAGTTTCCATAACTACATCATCAAGGCCTTGAAGGTTTCTTGATGATTGACATAGTTATTGAGAATTATGATATGAAATATTAACAACATGAGCAATCACATCTATCAATAAATATTGACAAGGACTTGGAAGACCTATCTTGATAATGAATGCATTCATCAGGAATAATAATATGAGCCAATTATTTGCCCACAAATCAAGAGACAAATACTTGAGGGCTCCATTTTTTTGATGAAGATTACGGGTGTACACTAGCTGGTTCAAACCAAAAAAATCGAATCGAATTGGCTTTATATGGTCAATTTGATTTGGTTTGCAATCTCACGGTTCGATTTTTGGTTGTATCTACCTAACTATTTGGCTTTTTTTCGGTTTGATTCTAAAAAAAAATACCGATTAAATTGAATAAACCAAATAAACTACAAATTGTTAAAAAAGTTAAATATAAATATGTAATTTTGATTATAAATATTTAATTATTTATATAAATTTATAGATTTCTAATTAATTAATAAATCAAATATATAAAATTATTAGATTGTATTTTAAATAATTAGTTCATTAAAAAAATATATTTTATATGTTATTGAATTTCATCAAAAATCAAACTGAATTGTAATTCAATTTGTTGGTTCAGTTTTATCCCTTATTTGGATGATTAAGTTATTTTAAGTTATTACGTTTGGTTTATTTGGTTTAACAAAAAATTCAACCAAATTGATAAAACTGGCTGAATGTACAACCCTAATGGAGGTGGGTATGTTGAAATTATGATTAAATGGCACAATGCTATATCAACTATTGGCCCAATAATATGAAGATGAAAAATCAAAGAAATATCATTTCCATTCACCATAATTCATGAGCTTCTAACATATATAAGAACTGCACATGATAGATCCACAAATTAGAGAAAATTGAGACTTTAAAGTATGTTAATGAAGAATTATAAGCCTATTATAAGAATTCCATTTCCTTTCCCTTGATCTCTACAGTGCTTGACATCATCTTACAACAATACTTATGCACTTCTTCTTCTATCCAATAATTATTTATGCTCTTTCCTTCATGTTATTTTCATGCATTTTCTTCCTTTATTGTGGTTCAATTTGTTGTTTGTTCAATATTTAGTTTTGTTTGATATAATTTACTTAGTGCTAGCAATATTGTGTTGCTATATGTTTTGAGTTTGTTGATTATCATTGCTTTTAATTTTCCAATGTATTTATCTTTCATTAGTATTATTATTTTCTAGTTATATGATATTGAGTTAGCTTTTTTCATTATGATAATTTCCTTTTATATTATTGAATTTTAATAAATTATTATGATTTTTAAAGTTTCATGCCATTTTTAAAATAGCACATGCTACATTATGTGTTGAGCTTTTGCTCCATAAAGCTTTTGCATTATGATATGCCATTCATTATTGATATTTATAGATTGGACCATCTTATGTTGGTTATTCCTATTTCAAATAATGTTGAATGCAATTTGATTTTGTGGGCTCCAAAAATTTGCCACTGACCTCTCAATTAAGTGAGCTTGATTAAATGCATGTTAAATTTTCAGATGGCAGATGAGACAGTATATAAGACACTACCCAGAGATTTCACCCTCATTTTACAAGGACTTTAGATCTGGTTCCAGGTTTTCTATAGGCAAGCACCTATAGTTAATTACTTATGTCATTGCTGAGAGATAACATTCGATTAAGGCTAGTTGTTAGATTGGTGAATGCATAACATATAGTAGCAATATGTGGACTTTTGGAATTTAGAATTTATGAAATTCATCATTTTAACTTAAAGTGGATGGTTGGGGGAATGATGATGTGCTCGATCAAGATCTCATAGTTCCGTCATCCCGGGCTATTGTGGTCCCTTGTCTACTTAGTCAGAGGAGGTAGTCGACCCAATCTGATCGAAAGATCCTTGTCAGTAGCCATGAGTTGCATCGTCCAAGAAAATCTTGTAGATGTGGGGTAGTGTTTGTCTAAGGAGACAAGTTTAAGTCCACCTTAGTTGGCATAAGGCTTTTTGCCATATCAAGTGCACCCTATGGTTCACAACTCAAGAGACAGAACCATTGAGGAACATATGAGTTACAGTCGTGACAATGATATAATATGTCATTTGGTGACAACCACCCGATCAGAGGACTCTGATCTTAACCATCATATCCATCGCTGCCACAAATGAGGATAAGTGTTATGTCCTTAGTAGCATGAGATTGATTGAGAGTGGAAATAGAAATACACTTAATCTGATATTATCTCCTTTATGAGCTAAAGTTTTCTTAATTTGTCATCTACGATAAAAAGTTGTAAAAGGTGTGTTGGATTGAGTTTTATTTTAAGTTATAAATAGTGAATTTCATTTAATCATTTAGAACTTAGTAATTTATTTGATTTTATATTTTTATTGATACTTAATTATGATTAATTTGATTTGAACTTCCAAGCACATTTTGATGATGGATATCCCCTCTGATTGAAATCTCTATTCAGCACTGCCATCATCAGGGTAGATAAGTTTGCTTGATCATTTAGTTTATTATTTTAGAACTTATTGTGATGAAAATATTTTTGCATACATCTATCCTTCTAGAGAGGATAAATGAAAATAAAAATATACACCTTTTAGTTGGGACACCACGTAGATATGCAGATATTCTTATTAGGGTGATCAGATATGACATTAAGGAGAGGTGTACTATCTCGAAAGGTAGAATTCACCACCTTACAATAGACTTAATCAGTTGAATAAGGACTCCTAAGGAGTATGGGTCTTCGTATGTACTATAGATTCTTCCCCTAATTTACATGAAAAAGTAAAGTAGGGTTTATTTTAAATCGGGTTCATTAAGTTTACTATAGGGGCATGCCCCCATAGTTAATTACATCCTAAGGAAAGAGAATTCCTTAGGAATAGTCTCGATTAAGATAAATGATCATTGTCTCCAAAGATTTCAATAGGTAGGACTATCAATCAATTAGTTTATTTTTGGCAAATCAAGTGAGATCGATCAAGAGAAGGGAGTTCTTATCGAAGCCAAATGGAGGCGAGAAGGGGATGTTTAAGATACTATGAAGCCTAGTAAACTTCCCAAACTATGGTTGGACTTTACATTTTGAAATTGAGGGGAATTATTTGTTTGAGTTGAATTTTTATTAGAAGTTTAGGGCTTATAATTCCATGATGCAAAGTCATGGAAATGCCTAAGAGGTGAGGATTTATGTTCACGGCTCGGAAGGGAAATAACAATCTCAGAACCTAAATCTACAGAGCTTTGGCGAGGGCCAAAGCATGACTTAAATCTAAGGCGAAAGTGGGCATATGGTTTACCTCCACAAGAGAGGATAAACCACCCGACTGCTTAGACTTACAACTGCCTTGGGGTTTCCGCCAACTAACTCCTCTTATGATTTTAAATTCATGTAGGCAAGTCATATGCTTTATGCAAGATAGCTGGACTGTTATTTATTTAGAAAGAGACTAAGTCCTTAAACTCACTCCCTAAAGGGACTAGATCATGTAAGGGCATGCTTCAAATTACCTAAATCTAATGCAAATCATATTACACGTTATTTTAATTTTTGGATAATCATTTGACTCAGGTTTATAAGATTCATATGCCTAATGCATGAGAAGTAAGATTATTGGCCAAAATCAGTGACAAGGGAGGAGGTGTATTTTCACCATAGCTCTCAAAGGTCAAACTAAATTTCTCTAACAAAGGTGAAAGCCCTCCAATCAAGAGTGAAATAAGATGCTTTTGTGCATGATGCTATAAAATAAGTACTCATCTAACTAAGAGGTTGCTAATTCTTTTATCTTGATCTTAACTTAGGGTTTAAATGAGGTTATGATTTGTTTATTTTAATTTTGAATTGATTAATTTATTAGAAGATTTATTTTTTTTCTGAGAGCCTAATTATCATCCAGGTCATACATCAAAGCAAAAAAGAAACTTGGAAAATATGTCATCTTAATTGACAAGCTACACATTTTATAAAGTTAATGCAAAAGAATAAAAGGCCTAGTGTGGTCGGGCACCACCGCACAAACCCAAAAATACAAATGTGGGTAGCCGAGCTCTACCTTTATACAACCCAAATTACAAATGAATTAATTACAGTTAAATAAGGAATTCATGTTATGTGGGTCTTCATTCTTCATTTCTTCATTTCTTCATTCTTCTTTTCTTTTTTCTTCTTTCTTCTTTTGGTTCCTTTTTTTGGATGGTTGGAGTGTGGATACTCCAAAGGCTTCACATGGTACATAAGATGTGATCTTATAACCAATGCTCATCCTAATCCCCCATAATAATCATTCTAAAATCCTAATTACAAAAGTACATGAAAAAAAAAAGTAAATTTAACTAAAACCTGCAAAATAGATATTAGATAAACAAACCACACATTCCAAAGCATGTATATAAACAAATTAGACTTAGCACCCCACACATGGGTAACCAAGTCTACCTGGCCTATTTTGGATTATGCTTAAGGGTATAAGCAACCTGCACAACAAAAGCAGTTACATTTTTATTACAACACCCCTTAAGCACAATCCCTGTAAATGATGATTAGACAAAATTATCCTACCATTCATTCTATTCATTCATATACATACACCTAACATCCAGACAAAACATCACACAAAAAATAAAAGTAAACATCAAATCATGCACCACCTTAACATAGGACTAGAAGTGGTGACTTAGCCTAATGTGTGTACTATGTAAGGTTTGAATGGTATGCTTAGCTAAGCTTTAAGGTTAGCATTTTCTAATTGTGAAAATGTTCAACTTAGAAGGATGGTCTCATTTAAGTTGTTTAGTTGATATATGTTAATTTTATTTGATGATTTGATTTGGTTTGAATGAACCTACTTAATTACTAAATATTGTGAAGAGAGGAAAAGAGAAGAGAACTTCTCTTTCCTCCCTACCTTGAACAATTTTTAAAGTAGATTCATTAAGGATTTTTATTTAGTGAATATTTTATTATTTATTTTAATTAATCCTAAGTTTAGACTTTCTCTAAACAAACTTATTCAAAAAGAAAGACATTTTAATATCAAGTAATTTGAATTACCAAAACACACAATATTTTATTTCTTTCCCACATGTGTATCATGCACATGAATGAATCTTAAGCATATCTATACATGTGATGCAAGTATTTAGCACACCTTAATAATGAATGCTAAGAGAGGTTGCTTAAGAAAACTTGGAATGTTTCATGTATGCATGATTTTGTTTAGTTGAGAAGAGTGATTCTTTTATCCATTTTTTATATGCACATCTACAAGTATAAAAGACATAAGTGAGTACGACGTCATTGTTAACTATGAGTGTAAGGTAGAAGACCTACTTAGGGCTATGTAGAGAAAAATTCCCACACACATAATATAGAGTCACCTTCAAATCTGTGGTGAAGAGAGAGGTAAAATTATTTATGTGGAAATTCATCTTAGTAAGACACTATACAGATTTGTAAATGTACTTATTAAGGTGATCGGGTTTGTCATCAAGGTATACTGTACTATCTCGAAAGATGAAGTCGCTACCCTTTAATGAAACCAATCACCTCAATAAGGAATCCTAAGGACGATGGGTCTGCATATGTACTAGAGATTCTTCCCCTGCTTTACATGAAAAAGTAAAGCAGGGTTTATTTTAAATTGAGTTCGTTAAGTTCCCTACAGGGGCAAGCCCTCATAGTTAATTACATCTTAATGGACAGGATCCTTTAGGAAACTCTTTATTAAGGTAAATGTTCATTATTTCTAAAGATTTCAATAGGTTGAACTATCAATCGATTGGTTTATATTTTGAAAATCAAATGGGATTGATCAAAAGAGGGAGTTATTATCGAACCCAAAATGGGAATAAGTAGGAGACACTCACGATGTTAGGAAACCTAGCCAGCATCTCAAACTATCCTAGAATTGGGCTTTATATTTTAGAAATTGATTTAATTTGTTTGAGTTGTATTTTTCATTAGAATTTTAGGACTTAAGATTCCTTAACATAAGATTAAGGAAATGCCTAAGAGGAGAGGTATTATGCTTATGCCCTGCAAAGGGGGAAGCAACCTCAGAACCTAAATCTAGGGATCTTCGGTGAGGGCCGGAAGCAAAACCTAAATTTAAGGTAAAAAATGGGTAATTGGTTTGCCTTCACGAGAGAGGACAAACCACCCGATAGCTTGGACTTATAACCGCCTGGGGGTGGTTGCCAACTAACTCCTCCTATGATTTTAAATACATGTAGGGAGGTCTTTATGCTTATGCAAGATAGCTAGGCTATTTTTATTTAGAAAGAGACTAAGTCCTTAAACTCATTCCCTAAAGAAACTAGATCATGTAAAAGGACAAGCTTCAAATGACCTAAATCTAATGCATTGCAAATTTCATTTTTATTTCATTTTTGGACAATCAATTTGACTTGGGCTAATAGGCTTTTTATGACTAAAGCATGAGAAAGTAGATTGTTGGCCAAAATTAGCTAAAAGTTTAGGAGGTGAGTTTCCACCACAGCCCTCTAAAGTTAATCCGGGCTCTCCGGCAAAGATGGAAGCCCTCCAATCATGAGTGAAATAAGATGTCGTTGTACATGATATTATAAAGAAAAGAACTCATCTAGCTAAGTGGTTGTTAATTCTTTTATCTTGATTTTAATCCTAAGCTTTAGGTGAGGTTATGAGTTGTTTAGTTTTAGTTTTGAATTTTTAAGTTGGGTAAAGGATTTATTTTTTCCTAAAGAGCCTAATCCACATCTAGGCCATACATAAAGCAAGGAAGAAACTAGGAAAAGCATGCCACTTAATGCACAAGTTAAACAAATATCAATCAATTTATAAAACTAATGTAAAAAGAATAAATGACCATTTATGGTCGGGCACCATCGCACAAACCCAAAAATATCAAATTGGGTAGCCGAGCTCTACCCTTATACAACCCGGATTACAAATAAATTAAATTACAAATTCAGAAAGGAATTCATTGTTATGGGGGTCTTCAAGATTTATTCTTCTTTCTTTCTCTTTATTTTCTTCTTTTCTTCTTTGGATCTTCCTTTAGATGGTTGAATGGTAGATGCTCCAAGGCTTCACATGGCACATAAGATAGGATCTTATGACCAATGCTCATCCTAATCCTATAACAAATCATTCTAAAAATCCAAAATATACAAATTTTTACATGAAAAGGGAAAGTATAAATCTATCTAACACCTTCAAAATAAAGGTAAATCAAATCACATCACATAAATTCCACGCATATATATTAGACTTATCACCCCACACATGGGTGACTAAGTCCACCTGGCCTATGGATTATGCAAAGGGATATAAGCACCTGCAAGCAAGAAGCATTTATATTTTTTATTTATGATAATGCCCCTTTAGCACAATCCCCTACAGAAAAGAATAGTTAGACTAAGCACATCCTACCATTCATTCTATAAGCATACACCCTAACATCTAGTCTAAAACATTCATTACAAAACAAAACATAACATCAAACCATGCATCGACCTAACCTAATTCGTTCAGTTTACGTATTGCTATTAGGATTGCTTTGAAGGTTTGTGTGGTATGCTTAGCTTAGGACTTTAGGTTTGAGTTTTCTAAGTGTGAAAGACATGTTAAACATAGAGGAACGTTTCATTTATGTTGTTTAGTGACTTTGGGTTTTTTTATTTCATGTTTTAATTTGGTTTGAGTGAAACCTACAATTAAGTACTAAGTTATGAAGAGAGGGAAAAGGAAGATGCAAAAGTTTACTTAATGGTCTCATTTTGTTTATACAATTTATTCATGCAAGTGTAGAAAATCCTTCTTAGATGATGGCATGGGGATGAATAAGGTATAGAATTAAGTAAGTGTTGGGTTCTTTTCAAATGAACGCTACAACTTGCCAATCCTTAGTCAAAACTATGCTAACGTAAGAAAGGAAGGAAAGGCTACACTAAACATGACTTTATAATCTATCACATGCAAGCTTATAATTAAATTAGAAGAATAGCACATTTTCAGATTTGATATTTTATTTATAGGTTTTGAAAATACTTTGAATTTAGTAGTGATAATAGCCACTCATATTTTACTTTAGCCAACACATGCACATTTGACATAAAGTAAATAATTTCATTTTAAAACTTTGAAAACATGAAATCATGGATTCATAAATCACATGGCATACAATTTAATATGTTGGGAAAGATCTAAAGTAATGTAATCATGTAAACAAACTCACTTTACTTAATTCCTAAAGACATATTTAAAAAATAAGAAAACTTAGAATAAATCAAAGTGAAATTCAAAATGATTGTTGTTTGTTTGAAGTTTGATTTAATTTTGAAAATGTGAGATGAGTTTGCTGTTCCTAACCCATTCCCACATGTGTTTTATATTTTAGTTTAATTTTCAGATAATTAAATCATTTTTAAGCATTGATTAGGTTAAGGTATACATTAAGTGGCTTAATTAACCCTTACCTACACCACCTTAGAAAAATTAACTAAGTAATTATGAGACAATGAGATGACATAAAACCCACAAGGTATTTAAATTTATAATGAATCTAGTCATGAAAAGGCCTAATGCAATTTGCTCATAATTAAAAGTTGATTAAGCTAGGAGGTTTAGCTTAAGTACTTTTAAAATACCCTTTCACACTTATGAAATGAGTTTTGATTTCCTTAATTAGACTTAGGCTATTAAACACCTAAGTATCTACCCAAGGTAGATTGATTAAGTTCTAGAGATTTTTAGAATTTTTAAAAATTATTTAAGGGGATAATTAATGAATTAACCATTAATTAAGAAGGGGATTAAGGAAAGAAAATGGGGTTTAGGAAAAATCTACTAATTATGGGTTAATTACCCTTAATCACATGAAGGGGGTAATTAGGGAATGAGATAGCAATTTTCCTAATCAAGGCCTCAATAAATCTCAAGAAAATTAAGAGAGGCAGAGATCATCCCCTAAAATGAACCCTAGAAGTTTGAGATTAATTTGTGACTTAATTAAGGAATAATTAGCAAATTAAAATTCCCAAAGAAATCCAAATTCAGAGAAAAAGAGTAATCAAAATACATTGAAAATATTTTTAAAATATTTTAGATGGAATTATCTATCCATAACATTTTTCTTTATATTTTTCTAATTTTTCTTGAAGGAGTTATGATTTTTTGAAGGTTTCTGAATTAATTAAATATTAATTAAGCAATTTCTTAGTCCTTAATTAACCTCTGGCTCATGACGTGATGCATGATGGTGGCGGTCAGCACGCTATACAAGCATCATCTGTGAGCCTTTACTTAAGTTGTCAAATCGAGAGAGGCGGCGGCGACACACACGCTTTTATCCTTAGCTGTCTAATCGTTACACCCACGGTTTATAAAATGGATAAGGGATTTTAAAACATGGGAATAATCTTGGTCGTCCATCCAAACAGTGCGAATGGACGGTGAGAGATTCATCCCTGCCAAGGCTTAGAAAGAATGAGATCCATCCACCTTATAAGCTTTGATCCGAGCTCGATAGAGCTTGGATTAGGCTAAAATTTATCCCACACCTTCATCATGCAATAACCAGCAAATCTAACGACTAAGATCTTATGAGATTGAAGTTCACTTCACAAAGGACCAACTCCTATGAGAATTAAGCTCAAAAAATCATTAACCTCATTAAAGGTGATCACCAGCGCTTGAATCCCTTGGAGGAGCTTCGTCTGGTAGAGACGAAGCTTTGCTGAAGTTCTTAACACTTAAGGTTGAGTGTAGAGCTCTATGGACCAACTCCCCTTCATTTCTTTTGTGGATTTTATGGAATTGAACTCTCCCTTGACTCTAGAACTTTAGAGAAGGCTTAGGCAGACTCGACCTAGCTCCTAGATCAAGTGTGCCAGAGGAATTGGAGGGAGATTAAGTTTAATGATAAAATTTATGATAAAATTTATGATAAAATTTCTCCAAGTTTTTACATTTAACCTAAATTTTATGATAAAATTTATTTTTAATCTTTTTTTTGCATATTTTGACTCCACTGCCAATTGTTTTACTAATGAGAGCTCTCTTTTTTATTCTTCAAGTATATTTTTTGCATTATTGACCTCTTTTTTGAAATGAGCTCTCAACCTCTCCATCTTAGACATAAGACTTCTCTTAGATTTTCAGAGTTCTTTAGTCTTAAGATATATCTAGTGATTAGGTGAACACTTAACCTAATCCTAGAGACTTAGAAGAGTTAGCCATAGGAATAGATCATATCTTAGGGGTGTTAAGAAAATTTGTCTATCCTATAGCTTGAACCAACTCCTCACTTCTTTCCTTCAAGTTAAATTCAAATCAACTCCAAACTCATATCAACTTCAACACCAAATCAATCATTGAATCAATTTCAATAGATTTTCTCAAATCATGAATCAATTCCAAATAATCAAAACTCATGATTGAAATCCAAATTCAAATTCCAAAAATCTTTCCTAAGTCCTTTAATTCCCTCTTAAGGACTTAGCCTAAATCATGTTCAAATCAATTAAATCTCATGAAATTTTCTCACAATCCATTTATATTCTCATTTATATTCACATATATAAATGAAATATAAATTCAAATCAATCAAACCAAATCCAAAATTCATATCCAAATAAAAAATCTTTCCCAAGTCTTTTAATTCCCTCTTAAGGACTTACAAAATCAAATCCAAATCAAATTCAAATCGTTCAAATTTTCTCATAACCCATTTATATTTTTATTTATATTCATATATATAAATAAAATATAAATTCAAACAATCAAAATCAACTTTAAAAATCAAACTCAAATTCAATCAAAATTCAACCTATGCCTTTGAAGTCAAAATCTTGAACTTAGCCAATTCAAACTCAAATAATGCCAAACTCTTGATTTTTTTTAATGATTTAATCAATCTTTCAATCATGAATCAAATATAAACTCAAATTTCAATTATCAAACCAAAACTAAATTCAAAAATCAAACCCAAGTCAAACTCATATTCACCCCTTTGAACTGAAAAATTGTCAAATGAATCAAAACACATTTGATTTTAAATCTATTGTAAATGAATTTATATTTCAATCATAAATCCATATGTGAGTTCAACCAAACTTGAATCAAGCCTTGATCAAGCCAACTAAACTCAATTAGCTCACTTGACCCAAAGTGGCCAATTTGACCTACATGAATCAAAATTCAATTCAATTCAAATCAAATTGAATTAAGCCAAACCAAACTTCATGTCATGTTTGTTGATCATCATAGGTTAATCAATTGTCATGAATTGGGTCAAACCAAGTCAACCTTGCATGTTGACCAAGTCAATCCTTTAACACATATGAACCAAAACTAGACAAATTACAACCTAAATCAAATTGTTTGCAACCAATGACTCAAGTTCAGTCTAAATTGATTATTGAACTTGACCAAAGCCTCAATTAAACCCAATTTGACCAATTGGATAACTAGACCCAACCTAGCCCAATTGACCATGAACCCAACTTGACCTAAAAAGTCAAATCAATTTGAAATCAAACCAAACTAAAATTAATTGAAACCAAAGCCTACAATATATTCCAAATGATCAATTAAATCCAAAATAAGCTATGATTTAAACTAATTTGATCAATTGGGTCAAATCAGTCAACTTAGCCCAAATTGACCTAAGGATAAAATTAGCAAAAATCCAAATTAAACCAAATTAATTGAAATCAATTGAATCAATATACTCCAAATAGCCATTTGAACTTGACCCAACTCTTGGTTTGATCCAATTTGACCAATTGGTCAACCTAACATATTTTGACCTGATTTGACCCAAATGGGCCAAATTAACCCAAATTAAACCAAATGAACTTCAAATGACATAAAAATTGGTCCATCTTACTTTTGACTCATTTTAAATCTGTCTAAATCAAATTCAATGCCAAATAACCACTTTGCCTTTGGGTCAAGGGCATCTCATGAGAAAAGACACTTTCCCAAGTGATCATTTATCTTCTTTGGCCACTTGTCACTCATCCATTGGTCCACATAGGTACCAAGGACACTGATTTTTTGACCCAAGGAGATGGGGAGGTGAAATCACCTCACTTCTCCCATTAGAACACATGACATGAAGGAATCTCACCTCCCATTGGCTAGGACATCCATTTGTATTTCATGGCAACCACTTTCCATGTCTTAGCCAACTATAGAGAGCCACCTAGGATGATTCTCTTCCATTCCCAACCACCCCAAGGTTCATGAGTTTGGAGCCAAAATTTTAAATAAAAGGTTCATTTTCGTTCACTTTTCATTAAAAGGCGTTATAGGCTGAAGCAAACTCCCATTTTCCCTCATTCTCCTCCTCCTAGAGCTCCCAAAGCCATTAACAATCACCCTCACTTCATTTTAGAGAGAAATACTTCAAAACTAAGTGGATTTCGAGGAAATGACGATCATCAAAAGAAACTTTATTTTGACGTGAAGGAGAAGATCCAAGCTCATTCTAAGGCCTTCTCTCACTCAACAGCGTGCTTGAGTCATCACTACCGCCGGAAATCATCTCCGGTGAGGTAACCTTCAAAAACCATAGTCGGCCTTAGGATCCTTCATTTTATGATGGTTTTTGTGTGATTTTTAGGAATCTACCATAGATAATTCCGTATTTTTAATTTAAATCATCCCAATTAGAAAATAGAATTTTTTTTCTGGTGCAAATTGGCGCAAAAATGAGTCCATTTGGACAAGTTTTCACTTAGAACCCCTCTTTTTTTTAAAAAAAGGCATAAATTTACCGTTCGCCGGCAAAGCGGCGGCCGATCCGGCGGTTCGTGGGATCGCTTTCGTCGGCGTGGACCCGCGATCGAGCCTTCGATGCGATGCAATTTGGACCATCCGATCAGCGGTTTTACGCGATCGGACGCTCAGATCGCTCCGATCCGTGATCGCCTCAGATATGCGATCGATATGGATCGTTTGATCTATGATCGGACCATCCAGAGCGAATCGCGGGTCACTCTCTGACCGTCATTCCCTGGCGAGGTGGCACGCGTGCCAATCGCCACGGCTGATGCCACGCGACGTGACGCCGCCAAATTGCGTGGTGCCACATGGCGCTGTTACATCGGCACGTCGCCGCGGCGGCTAAATACAAAAATCCGATTTCCTGATCTAAAAAATTAATTTAAATCAACTGAAACTTCAAAAAATTATATAAAATAAAATACTTAATCAAAAATTGCAAATAAGGGCTCGTTGGATTCGCCCAACAAATCCAAAATCTCCAAATTTTATTGAATATTTTGAGCTTTTGAGTTTTAGTAAAAATCATATTTCATTAATTAAACTAAAAGATACGTCAGATTAAGTTGAAATTTTTAAAGATTAAAATTGATGTTAAAATACACGTGTCATTAAAATTTCAAGTTAAAATGACTTTTGGATTAAAAGATATTGAATTTTGAGTGTAAATTGGTTTATTTTAATAAAATAAATTAGTAGAATTTATAAAAATCACTTAAATCAATGAAATTTTCTAAATTCATAACTAATTGTAGAAAAATCTAAAAAATACAAACTCATATTCATTTTAAAGATAATTCAGAGGAAAATTCAATAAAATTGTTTCTAATTGATTTTGAACTGTAGATTTTCCTTAATTAAGGTTTATTTGAAAACTTACTAACCCTAATTACTCTATAATGGCTTCATTAATTAATTCCAAACTTCTCAGACATGTTTAGTAGGATTTTTGCCTCTCCTAGTTTTCTTGGAATTTATTAATGAGTTAATAAGAGAAATTAATTAATGAACCTCTAATCACTCTTTTAATATAATTAAGCTTAATTAAGTAGGTGAACAATGGTTTAATTCCTTGATTAAGTTAATTAAACTTTGTTTAAGTGATTAGGAGGTTTATGGAATGATTTCAGGATATTTTCCTTAAGCTATTCCCTAAATCCCCTTTCTTCCTTAAATTCAAATCTAATTAAGGGTTAATCCACTAATGATTTACTTAATTAATCAAATCAAATTCTCAAAACTAAAATTAATCCAGAAAGTTAATCAATACTTCTTGGGTAGATGCTTAGGTGTTAAATAACCTGAGTAACTTAAGGAAATCATACTTAACCCATATGTGTGGGAGGGGTTATGAAAGTACTTAAATAAAATCCTTTAGCTTAATTAATCATTAATTGTGAGCCAATTGCATTTGGTACCTTTCTTTTGTAGGATGCATTGTTGATTTAAATTCCTTGTGGTTTTATTTCATACATTGACTTATAATTATTTGATTAAATATGTTAAAGTGGTATAGGTAAGGGGTAATTAAAGAACTTAATCTACACCTTAACCTAACCAGAGCATAAAATTAATCTAATCACCTAAAAATTAAACTAAAATAATGCACACATGTGGGAATGGGTACAGACCAGTAGACCTCCTCACACTTTTCTAATTCAAATCAAACTCAAAGCAAAATGAAAGTTTCTTTAAACAACTTTTGATTCTCTTTAAATGATCTTATCTCATAAGATTATTTTTAAGAATTAATTAGAGTGAATGAAATTACATGCTCACATCACTTTATTTCTTTCCTAACATGCTAAATGTGTATGACATGAAAATCATACATTCATGCTTTTCAAAAATCAAATTCAAAATGAAATATTTTTTTATGTCAAATTACTTATTTTGGCTAAAGTAAAAATATGAGTGGCTATTATTACTATTAAATTCAAAATTATTTTCAAAATCTATAAATCAAATACTTAAAACTGAAAGTGTGCTACTTATAATTATTTATAAGCTTTCATGTGGATATAAATATGACGATGTGCAAAGTGTATTTTTCCTTCTTGTTTCTTTTAGCATATTTTTGAGTAGGATTTGACAAATTATATAATTCATTTGAAAAGAATATAGCACCTGCCTAACTCCATTCCTATTCATTCTTATGCTAGTACTTAAAGAAAGACATCTATACATAAATTGTATAAACAAAATAAACAAATAAATACAAACTTTTACATGATTCTCTTTACATGCATTTATTTTCGTACATGCACATGTATTTAAGAAAAGTGGTATATTAGTATGGACAACCCCGGGTTGCGAGGCTTTAAGTATCTCTAAGTAGGTCTTGTACCTTACACCCCTCGTTAACAATGGCGTCGTACTCACTTATGTCTTTTATATTTGTAGATGTGCATATGAAAAATGGATAAAAGAATCACTCTCCTCTACTTAACAAAATCATGCATACTTAAAAAATTCCAAGTTTCCTTAAGTAACCTCTCTTAGCATTCATTATTAAGGTGTGCTAAATACTTACATCGCAGTATAGATATGCTTAAGATTCATTTATGTGCATGATACATATGTGGGAAAGAAATAAAATATTGTGTATTTTGTGATAGTAATTCACTTTACTTAATCTTAAAATGCCTTTTTTTTAATAGGTTTGTTTAGAGAAAGTTTAAAATTAGGATTAATTAAAATACATAATAAAATATTCACTAAACAAAAACCCTTAATGAATTTACCTTAGAAATCATTTAAGGTAGGGAGGAAAGAGAAGTTCTCTTCTCTTTTCCTCTCTTTACAACTTTTAGTAATTAAGTAAGTTCATTCAAACCAAATCAAATCATCAAATAAAACTAACCTATATCAACTAAACAACTTAAATGAGACCATCCTTATAAGTTGAACCTTTTCACACTTAGAGAATCCTAACCTTAAAGCCTAGCTAAGCATACCACACAAACCTTACATGATACACACATTAGGTTAAGTCATCACTTCTAGTCCAATGTTAGAGCAGTGCATGGTTTGATGTTTGCTTTAGTTTTATGATATGATATTTTAGTCTGGATGTTAGGGTGTATGTGTGTAGAATGAATGGTAGGATGATTGAGTCTAATTATTATCTTATGCAGCAGATTGTGCTTAAGGGGTGCTGTAATAAAAATGTAACTGCTTTTACTGTGTATGTTGCTTATACCTTTAAGCATAATCTAAAATAGGCTAGTAGAACTTGGTTACCAATGTGTGGTGTGCTAAGTCCAATTTATTTATATACATGCTTGGGAATGTGTGGTTTGTTTAGCTTATATCTATTTTGCAGGTTTTAGTTAGATTTACTTTTTCCCTTTTCATGTACTTTTGCAAGTAGGATTTTGGACTGATTGTTATGGGGATTAGGATGAGCATTGGTTATAAGATCACATCTTATGTACCATGTGAAGCCTTTGGAGTATCCACACTCCAACCATTCAAAAAAAGGAACCAAAAGAGGAAGAAGAAAGAAGAAAGAAGAAATGAAGAATGAAGACTCCCATAACATGAATTCCTTGCTTAATTGTAATTAATTCATTTGTAATATGGGTTGTATAAGGGTAGAACTCGGCTACCCGCATTTGTCTTTTCGGGTTTATGCGGTGGTGCCCGACAACACTAGGCCTTTTATTTTTTTGCATTAGCTTTATAAAATATGTGATGTTTTGTTTAGCTTATGCATTAAGATGATATGTTTTCCTAGTTTTTTCTTGCTTTGATGTATGGACTGGATGATGATTAGGCTCTTAAAAAAATAAATCTTCTACCAAATTAATCAATTCAAAATTAAAATAAATAACTCATAACCTCATTTAAAGCCTAAGTTAAGATCAAGATGAAAGAATTAGCAACTCCTTAGTTGGATGAACATTTTTTATAATATCATGCATAAAAGCATCTTGTTTCACTCTTGATTGTAGGGCTTCCACCTTTGCCAGAGAAATTTGGTTTGACTTTTGAGAGACATGGTGGAAAAACACCTGCTCCCTTCTCATTGATTTTGGCCAATAATCTTACTTCTCATGCATTAGGCATATGAATCTTATAAGCCTGAGTCAAATGATTGTCCAAAAATGAAAATAACATATAATATGATTTGCATTAGATTTAGGTCATTTGAAGTATGCCTGTGGTGAAAATTTTCATTTCCTTTAGAGAATAAGATATATACTTCCATCTTCACTCTATGCGGGATAAAATGAGGATGAAAATATACATCTTCTCTTTTTATGCATTTTTGACATCACAGATCCGCTTATGTTCTTATTGAGGGTGATCGGGTACGATATTGAGGAGATGTGTACTATCTCGAAAGATAGAAGTCACAACTCTACAATAGACCTAATCACCTCAACAAGGACTCCTAAGGATAATGGGTTTGCATGTGTACCAAAGATTCTTCCCCTACTTTACATGAAAAAGTAAAGTAGGGTTTATTTAAAATTGAGTTCGTTAAGTTTCCTACAGGGGCAAGCCCCCATAGTTAATTACATCATAAGGAATGATATTCCTTAAGAATACTCTCGATTAAGGTAAATAGTCGTTGTCTTCAAAGATTTCAATAGGGTAGGATTATCAATCAATTAATTTATTTAAGAAGATCAAATGGGATTGATCAAAGAGAGAAAGTTATTATTGAAGCCAAAAAAGATAAGTAGGAGATGCCTATGATGCTAGGAAACTTGCGAATATTTCAAACTATCCTATGGTTAGGTTTTATATTTTTGAAATTGATTTAATTTATTTTAGTTGAATTTTTCATTAGACATTTAGGGCTTATTATTCCATAACACAAGATTAAAGAAATGCTTAAGAGATGAGGATTTATGCTTATGACCCACAAAAGAGAGAAGCAACCTCAAAATCTAAATCTAGGGAGCTTTGGTAAGGGCCGAAAGCACAACCTAAATGTAAGATAAAAATGGGTATTTGGTTTGCTTCCATAAGAGAGGACAAATCACCTAGCTGCTTGGACTTACAACTACCTAGGGGTGGCTACAAACTAACTCCTTCTATGATTTTAAATTCATGTAGGCAAGTCATATGCTTTATGCAAGATAGCTAGACTGTTATTTATTTAGAAAGAGACAATCCTTAAACTCACTCCATAAAGAGACTAGATCTTGTAAATATATGCTTCAAATGACCTAAATCTAATGCAATTCATATTTTATTTTATTTTCATTTTTAGATAATTATTTTGACTGAGGCTAACAGGATTCATATGCTTAATGCATGAGAAATGAGATTATTAGTCAAAATCAGCGAGAAGGGAGGATGTGTGTTTCCACCATGACTCTCAAAGGTCAAGCCAAGTTTCTCTGGCAAAGGTGACATCACTCCAATTAAGAGTGAAAGTAATATGCATTTGTGCAAATGTTATAAAAGAAGTAGTCATCCAGCTAAGGGGTTGCTAATTATTTTATCTTGATTTTTAGCCTAAGCTTTATGTGAAGTTATGAGTTCTTTATTTCAGTTTTGAATTGTTAAATTTGGTAGAAGATTTATTTTTTTCTAAGAGCCTAATCCACATCCAGGCCATACATAAAATAAGGAAGAAACTAAAAAAATGATGCCACTTAATGCATAAGCTAAATAAATCATCAATCAATTTATAAAGCTAATCGTAAAAGAATAAGAGGCCATTATTGTCGGGTACCATCGCTCAAGCCCGAAAACAAATTGGGTAGCTGAGCTCTGCCCTTATATAACTTGGATTACAAATGAATTGCACATAATTAAGCAAGAAACTCATTCTTATGGGCATCTTCAAGCTTCATCTCTTCATTCTTCATTTCTTCTTTCTTCTTTGGTTCATTCTTTTGGATTGTTGAAAGGTGGATGTTCCAAAGGCTTCATATGGTGCATATGATGAGATCTTATGACCAATGCTCATCCCAATCTCCATATCAATCATTCCAAAATTCTAATTATAAAAATTACATGAAAAGGGAAAGTGAATCTAGCTAACACATTCAAAACAAAGATTAGCTAAATAAACCACCAAGTCTCATGCATGTATATTGGACTTATCACCTTACACATGGGTGACTAAGTCCACCTGACCTATTGGATTATGCTTAGGGGTATAAGCACCTGCACAGTAAATGCATTTATATTTTTATATATCACGGCGCCCCTTAAGCATAATCTCTTGCAGAAGACAATGGTTAGACTAAGATCGCCCTACCATTCATTCTACACACATACAACCTAACATTCAGTCTAAAACATATATCACAAAATAAAAATAAACATCAAACCATGCACCGTCCTAACCTAAAGCTAGAAGAGGTGACTTAACCTAATGTGTGTGTTTTAGAGGTTTGTGTGGTTTGCTTAGCTATGGCTTTAACTTAGAATTTTCTAAGTGTGAGGCATGTTCAACTTAGATGAGAGTTTCTTTTAAGTGATTTAACTATTTTGAGTTGATTTTATTTTATATTTTGATTGGGTTCAAATGAATCTTACAATTAATTATTAAGTTATAAAGAGATGGAAAGAGAAGAACTTCTCTTCCCTAACAAGTAATTTCTCTGATTGATTCATATTTTAGTTTATTTAATGAATAATTTATTATGTGTTTTAATTAATCTTAAGTTTAGATGAACTCTAAATAAACATATTCAAAAAGAAAGATATTTTAAAATTAAGTAAAATGAACTAAATTCACAAAATATACATCACTTTATTTCTTTCCAAACATATATGACATGCATATGCATGAGTCCTAAGCATATCTATACATGCAAATGGGAATGTTTAGTACACATTATGATGCATGCTAAGTAATTCATTTAAGAAAATTTGAATGTTTATGATGCATGATTTTCATTAAATAGCAAAGGGGTTTCTTATCCAATTTTCACATGCATAAATGAATGCATACAAGAACAACAACAACAACAACAACAACAAGCCCTTATCCCACTAAGTGGGGTCGGCTACATGAATCCTTCATCTCCATTATGTCCTATTATGTGTCAAATTCTCATTTAATTCAAGTATACTTAGGTCATTTTTTATACATCTTAACCAAGTCTTTTTAGGTCTACCTCTACCTTTCTTAACATAAGGCAAATCTAAAGCATCTACTCTCTTAACTGGGTCATCAGATGGTCGATGCTTTATGTAGCAAAACCATCTAAGGAGACTCTCTCTAATCTTATCTGCCACTGAAGCTACTCCAACTTTTTCCCAAACATACTCATTTGACATTTTATCTCTAAGAGTAAAATACTCATCCATGCATCCTCATCTCTGTAACACTTAACTTTTGTTATGCTTCTCTTTTATTGGCCAACATTCTGCCATAGTCATTGTAGGTCTTACCACCATCTTATAAAATTTTCCCTTAAGTTTAAGTGGAACTTTTCTATCACACAATAGGCCAATGCATTCCTCCACTTCAACCATCCAACTTGAATTCTACTAATAATCATCTATTTCACCATCATTTTGAACAATAGAACCTAAATATCTGAATCACTCACTCTTATTAATGACTTGTTCACCTAATGTCACAACACTACTACTAGAGCTTCTACAACTAAAATTACACTCCATATATTCAGTTTTAGATCTACTTAAATGAAAACCTTTAGACTCTAATGTTGACCTCCATAATTCAAGTTTCTCTTGGACTCCCTCTATAGTCTTATCAACAAGAAGAATGTCATCAGCAAAAAGCATACACCAAGGTACATCTTCCTGTAAATGTAAGAACATCCATAACTAAAGCAAAAGATAAAGCTTAAAGTTGATCCTTGATGTAATCCAAACTGAAATAGGAAAATATTTTGTCAATCCTCTTTGAGTTTGGACACAAGTAATAGATCTAGTATACATATCCTTAATTACTTGAATATAACCAATATTAACTCCTTTCTATTCTAGAACTCTCCAAAGAATATCTCTTGAAACTTTATCAAAAGCTTTCTCTAAATCAATAAATATCATATGTAGATCCTCCTTACTTTCTCTATACTTCTCCATCAAACCTCTTAACAAATATATAACATCCAAAGTAGATCTACCTAGCATGAAACCAAATTGATTGTGAGAAACTTTTGTATCACATCGTAACCTATGCTCAATTACTCTCTCCCATAATTTTAATGTATGACACATTAACTTAATTCCTCTATAGTTTACACTCTTGTGCATCACCTTTATTCTTAAATATACCAACAAACTCTTTCTCCACTCATCTCATCTTTTAGTCTTTAAAATAACATTAAAAAAATTTGTAAGCCAAAAAATTCGATCTCTAAACATTTCCACCTTTGAATATCATCAGTCCTACTACTTTTCCATATTTCATTTCTTTAAAGCTTCTCTAAAACTTACTAATGATGATAAAATAAAATTCTCTATTTTTTTAGGGTATTGAAGTTGCTAAAATTAATTGTACTTTCAGATCCTTCATTAAAAAGTTTATCAAAATACCTCATCCATCTATTTTCAATATCTTTTTTTAAGAAAAGCACTTTATTATTTTCACCCTTAATACACCTTACTTGAACTAGGTCTTTACTTCTCCTATCTCTTTAGTTGGCTAACTTATACATATATCTTTCACCTTTTTTGGTATCTAATCTATTGTATAAATCACTAAAATTTAAATTTTTTGCATCATATATTGATTTCATAGAATCTCTACAAGACACTTTATATCTTTCCCAATTCTCCAAGTTTTTACATCTAAACCAAGTTTTATAACAATGCTTCTTATTTCTTATCTTTTCTTGCACATTCTGACTCCACCACCAACTATTTTTATTAAAAGAAGTTTTTCCTTTTGATTCTCCAAGCACATTTTTAACAACTTGCTTAATTTCACTTTCTACTTTTTTCCACGTAACATTAGCCTCCTTATGAATGCATGAAAGACATAAATGAGTACGACGCCATTGTTAACCAGAGGTGTAAGGTATAAGATCTACTTAGGGCTACTTAAATCCTCGCAACCCCAGCTTTTTCTAGACTAATATACCACTTTTCTTAAATACAAGCATGTGCACAAAAGAAATGAATGGAAAAGAAAGAATACAAAAATTAATGTCGGTTGATTTATTTTTGTTTACACAATTTATATGTGCAAGTATAGGTATCCTTCTTAAGTGATAGCATAGGAATGCATAGGATATGGAATTAGGCAAGTGTTAGGTTCTTTTCAAATGAACTATTCACTTTGCCAAATTATATTCAAAACTATACTAAAAGAGAGGAGAAGAAAAACTTATACTAAGCACATCCTTAAATTTTACTCACATGCAAACTTATAAATAAGATATAAGTAATACACTTTCTATTTTGATAATTGATTAATATATTTTGAAAATAATTTGGATTTAATAGTGATTATAGTCACTCATATTTCACTTTAGTCAACACATACAATTTGACATAAAGGAAATATTTTCATTTTAAATTTGATTTTTGAAAAGCATGAATGCATGAAATCATATGACACACATATTTAACATGTTGGGGGAAGAACTAAAGTAATGAAAATATATAAACACATCCACTTCAATTAATTCTTAAAGACAATCTTATGAAATAAGAAAGTTTGAAATAAATGAAAGTTTATTTAATAGAATTTTTGTTTGATCTTGAATTTGATTTAATTTTAAAAATATGAATTGAGTTTGCTGTTCTTAACCCATTCTCATATGTGTTTGATATTTTTGTTCAATTTTTAGGTGATTAGATTCATTTTATATTTTGATTAGGTTAAGGTATGAATTAAACATGTTAATTATCCCTTATCTACACCACCTTAACATAGTTAATCAAATAATTATGAGCTAATGAGATGACATAAAATCTCACAAGGAATTTAAATTGCAATGCACCTAGGAGTAAAAGGGCATAATGCAATTTGGCTCATGATTAATGATTAATTAAGCTAAGGGATTTAACTTAAGTAATTTCAAAACACCCCTCACACATATGAGTTGAATTTTGATTTCCTTAATTGAACTTAAGCTGTTGAACACTTAAGCATCTACCCCAAGTAGATTAATTAAGTTATGGAAAGTTTTAGAATTTTAAGAAATTAATTAATAGGGTAATTAGTGAATTAATCTCTTTATTAAGAGAAGATTAAGGAAGAAAATGGAGTTTAAGGAATAGCTTTGGGAAAATTCCCCAAAATTAATCCCTAAGCCTCTTATTCATTGAAACAGACTTTAATCAACTTCAACAAAGGATTAAACTACTAATCAAACCCTTAAATATCCTTAATTACATTAAGGGGTAATTAGGAAATGAATTAACAATTTCTCTAATTAAATCACCAATAAATCCTAAGAAAATTAGGAGAGGCAGAAGTCATCCCCCAAAACATACTCAAAAAGTTTGGGAATAATTAGTGGATTAATTAAAGAGTAATTAACAAATTAATATTCTTAATAAAACCTAATTTCAGAGAAGAGAGATATTCAAAATTAATCAAAATTAATTTTTGAATATTTTATGTTCAATTATATTTCTAATGCAATTTATTTCATATTTTTCTGATTTTTCTTGGTTGAGATATGAATTTTAGAAGTTTAGGTAATTAATTGGAATTATTTAAACCTTAATTAATTCCTTAATCCTACGATTGTACATGCCGAGCTTCCCACACGGATGCTCACAGTGGTCTTAAACATCACATCATAGTCTTTGGCGTGGCGGTGGCGCCGCTTTTCCTCGTCGATCAAGGATGGATGGAGATTAAAGCCACCTTTCAGAGGATAAAATAGGATATAAAATGTGATTTAATCTCGACCGTCCATCCAAAATGCACGAATGGACAACTAGAGATCCTCCTTATTCTTCATTGTGAAAAATGGGTACCAACCACTTTCAAAGATAAGATTCGAGCTCGATCGAGCTCGAATTAGATTGAAAATCAACCCACACCATCTAAACCTAATGACAAGCACTTTTAACGATCAAAATTCCATGGGATCAAAATTTCCTTTACAAAGATTCACACCACATTGACTTTAATGGTCAAAAAAAGGCATACCTCGCCGGATGTGATCGCACTTCGATTCCTTGGAGAAGCTTATCAGGTTGATGGCTTTGGTGAAAGTTTGAGCTCTTGAAGTTGAGTGGATGGCTCTATGGACCAACTCCTCCTTGAGCTTTGATTGAAGTGGATCTTCACTTGCCTTTGGAACTTGGAAGAGAGCTTAAGCAAGCTCGATTAGGTTCTCTGATGGAGTTTGAGTGTAGAGGAAGTTTGCAATTCAATGGACCTCCCCTGTTTTCAAATGAGGAAAACTGAGAAATGCCAAATTCAATCTCTATCTATGAAGCTTAGGAACTCTTGCCAATGACTCCTATCACTCTCTAGGCTTCAATTGACAATGGGGAACTGGAGATTCAAATGAATTAGGGGGAGTATATCTCCCCCTTTGGCAATCGAACGACCGAGAAGGGAGGAGATGTTTTGATCCAATTGAGCTTAGGAAGTGGGTTTGTTAGGCCGATTTAGACTGTCCTTGAGTTCGTTTTAGGCTAGTGAGTGGATAGTGGAGTCCCCATGTGCTCCATTTGAGTGGAGACATGATCCCCATGTGCCCATTTCAAGCCATGTGCTCGGTTTGGCCCTTGGGTCAAGTTGGGCTAACCCAAACCCATTGGAATGGGTGCATCACCCTCCATATTGTTTATTGTACCTATTAGGAGAGTATCAAGTAGGTATGAAGAGGGCTTGACCAAATTCTAAGTGGAATTGACCAAAATTTGTTCTATGTCCTAGGGGTAAAATGGTCATTTGGCTAATTTTTGAATTTGGATATGTTGGGTATGTTGAGAAAATAGGTTTGGCCAAGTTTCTTTAGATTTGAAGTTCATTTGGTATGATTTGGCTCATGTTGACCCATTTAGGTCAAAATGGGTCAGCTTGGGTTAAGTTGACCAATTGGTCAAATTAGGTCAAACCAAGGGTTAGGTCAAGTTCATATGACCATTTGAAATATTTTGGTGGCTTTGGTTTGATTCAATTTGGTTTAGGTTTGAATTTGGTTCATATGACTTCATTTAGGTCAAATGGGTCAAGTTGACCAATTTGACCCATTTGACCTATTTGAGCTAGGTCATGGGTAGGTTTAGGTTTGTTTAGTCATATGAAGTGGATTGATATCTTTGTTTCCAATCAATTTTAATTAAGTTGGATTTTTGCTCAATATGACCCTTTAGGTCAAGTTGGTCAATTGGGGTTTTGGTCAAGTTCAACAAGTGATTTGGAATGAACTTGACCCATTGGTTTCAATCAATTTGGCTTAGATCAAGTTTTCACATATTTTGACCTTTTAGGTCAAGTTGGGTCAACTTGGGTCAAGTGGTCAATTGGGCTAGGTTAGGCTCAAATGTTGACTTGGTCAAGTTCAAACTTTGATCATGAATGAACTTAGATCATTGGTTTCAATCAATTTGGCTTATGATGTATTTTGGCTATGTTAGGTTTCATTTTGGCTAAGTGTTGACTTGGTCAACTCTTAGATTTGACTTGGTTTGACCCAATTTGAGTGATTGATCATCTCAGGATGAGACGCATAGATGAGTTTGATTCAATCCAACTTGGTTGGGATTAAAAATTGGCTCACAAGGGTACTTTAGGTCACTTTGGGTCAAATGAGCCTAAGTGAGTCAAATGAGCCTAAGTGGGTCAAATGGCTTGGTCAAAGCTTGGTTTGAGTTTGATTGTACTTGTATATGGACTTATGATTGAATTATAAATCTATTTTCAAGTGGTTTGAAGTCAAATGTGTTTTAATTCATTTGAAAATTTCATGTTCAAAGGGTGAACATGAAATGAATTTTGGCTTGATTTTTTAATTGAGTTTTGGTTAAGTGATTGAGGTTTGTATTTATATTTGGATTCATGATTATAGGATTGATTGAATCATGAAAGAAAATCAAGAGTTTGGCTTGATTTGAAGTTGATTTGGCTAAGTTTATGATTTGACTTGAAAGGCTTAGGTTGGATTTTGAATGAGTTTGAGTTTGATTTTTAGAAGTGATTTTGATTGTTTAAATTTACATTTCATTTATATTTTATTTATATATGTGAATATAAATGAGAATATAAATGAGTTATGAGAAAATTCCATCAGTTTAATTGATTTATATTTGATTTTGGCTAAGTCCTTAAGAGGAAATTTAAAGGACTTATGAAATTTTGGATTTTTGAACTTGAATTTTGCATTTTGAATTTGGTTTGATTGATTTGAATTTATATTTCATTTATATATGTGAATATAAATGAGAATATAAATGAGTTGTGAGAAAATTCTATGAATTTGAATTGATTTTGATTTGATTTAGGTTAAGTCTTTAAGAGGAAAATTGATGACTTAGGAAATTTTGGAGTTTTGGATTTGAGTTTTGAGTTTAGTTTGATTGATTTGAATTTATATTTCATTTATATATGTGAATATAAATGATAATATAAATGAATTATGAGAAAATCTCATGAGTTTGAATTGATTTGAAGTTGATTTTGGCTAAGTCCTTAAGAGAAAATTAAAAAACTTAGAAAATATTTGGAGTTTTGAATTAGGAATTTGAATTTTGGATTTAGTTTGATTGAACTTACATTTATATTTCATTTATATATGTGAATATAAATGAGCATATAAATGAGTTATGAGAAAATTTCATGAATTTGAAATGATTTGATCATGATAGGCTAAGTGAGAGGAATTAAGGACTTAAGAAGGATTTTGAATTTGGAATTTCAACTTGGAATTCAATCATGGATTTTAATCATGGATTTCAATCATGGGTTTCAATCATGTGTTATTGATTTGAGTTTGGAGAAAATCAAATAAGATTGATTTGGAGTTTGACTTGAAGGAAGGAAGGTGAGGAGTGATTCAAGCTAAGGGTAGGAAAATTTTCCTAACATCCCTAGGCATGACTTATTCCTATAGCTAACTCTTCTAAGTCTCTAGGATTAGGTTAATTGTTCACCTAATCACTAGAAGCGTCTTAATACTAACTAACTCTTAAAGTCTAAGAGAAGTCTTATGTCTAAGATGGAGGGGTTGAGAGCTCATTCTAAAAATGAGTTCAACAATAGGTGTGTGTGACAAGGAACACGCATTGTGTTGGCCGAAATGATCAACAACACCAAGATCACAAGCACTAGAGATGATCTACTCCGACTAGGTGTAGGGAATCTAGAACTTAGTGCAATGTGGCTACTTATGTCAGACATAGAGAGGGAAAGGAATCCACTAGGGATAGAGTGTGAACCTTCCACTAGGGAAGCAGGTTCAAATCATCCACAATGGGATGAGAGATTTGATTTGATTTGAGTCTCAGGAGAAATTTTCACTAGGGTTGAATTTGTTTCAATTTTATATTTGATTTTTTCGATGAACCCTATTGGTTTGCGATGGGCTGCACTGAGTCAGGGCCATGGAGGCCTAGACCTAACTCAGATTTAATAATCCAAAGGGGTAGTTTACTAAATACATAGTAGGACTAGCCAACCAAAGGGATGTCTTTTGTATGCAACAACTGTACTAGGAAGAAAGCATGGTAGACTTACATCCTTCAAAGTAGGGACCATTTGCCGGGGTAATCTATTGGCAAGACAACAAATTAAATCCAACCTAGGGCTAACTATTGAGTGAATTCCGCTAGGGGACTTAAATCAACTCAAAGACAGTCAAGGTTAATTTCATTTTTAGATTTGTTTTGATGGATTCTGTTGGTTTGCGATGGATCATACTATGAAGGAGGCTATATTAGCCTAGATCTATCTCAAATTTACTGAACCAACGGGAGTAGCTTCCCGGCTGATGGGGAACTATCAGACCAAAGGAGTGCCTTTCAGTTTACAATGATCAATTGAAGGGAAGAAAGCTCGGAGACTCACATCTTCCACCACAAAAGACCACTAGGGTGATTGGTTGCTTTGGGCAACAAATCAAGCTCTGCCTAGGGCTGTCCATTGGTTTGCAACAATCATGCTAGACGCATCATAGTCTTACATCTTCCAAAGTGGAATGAGCCGGTATTTTAATAAAAATAGAACTGACCTAGCGACTTCTGAGTGAGTGCTCGGGACTTATCTCAACTCTGGTAGTCAGGAAATTTCTATAGGGAGTTCTGTTAACACTGGCCTAAATATTGGATATCTGCTTGGGAAAAGGGGGCCTTCGGGAGCTTGAATTCCTAATCCACAAGTGAATTAATTTGTTTATTTGTTTAGTTTATTTTAACGTCGACCCTGTTAGTTTTGGATCAAAGAGAAGGAGCTTATATCGACTATCTCGGGTTTACTAACCAAGGGAGAATATGTGCATCTCTTGAACAAATTCTCCACAGGGGTGGTTACTAGAAAGGGGACTGTCCAATCCAAGAGTAACCCGGGTAGTGTCTAAATGGGGTTGCAATGGACGTGATCCAAATAGAGTGCCTGCAAGAGATGGGGCCGCTAAGGGCTTAATCCAAAACCCTAGAGAAAATGACATGGCTAGTCATATATCAAATAGGTATTTGGTGTCCAACTCAAGGAGAAAGCTCGGGGACGCACATCTTCCAAGAGTTGTATATCCACCGGGTGAGTCGCTGTCAGCATAGTAACATCAACCAACCTAAGGTGCCCATCAATTTGCAACAATTAGCCTAGGAAGAAAGCTTGGGGACTCACATCCTCTATAGCCAAACTGATTGCTGGGATAGTCTGTCTTCAGCTCGACAGGTGCTATCCGACCTATAGCGACTATTGGGTGAATTCCATCGGGGGACTTATATCGACTCAAATGTTGTCAAGAGGAAAGGAGCCTTTGAGGGACTTATCCTAAACCTCAAATATACTCGACCTAGTTAGATCATGATGATTAGTTCAAGAAGAAAGCACGGGGACTCACATCTTTTTAAACAAAATCAACATGAGGTAGCTTACTAGCTGGGCAGTGAAGTCTATTATACTAACAAGGCGCTCACTAGTTTGCAATGGTCAAATTAGAAAGAAAGCTCAGGGACTCACATCATCCAAACAAGTGACCACTCGGGTGACATACTAGCGAGGTAACATGTAGACTTGACTTAGAGCAGCTAATGAGTGAGTGCCACAGGGGGTTTGCTCCCACATCAAAATAGCTCGAGACAAAAGATTTGTGTTTGTTTTTATGCACATGTTAAAAGGAATAAGATGCCTCTGGGTGACTCTTACACATACGTTAAACATGCTAGGTGATTTTGATGAAATGGTGCCAAGGCTAGCAATCAGGATTTCCCACTAAGAAAGGATGTTGCTTGGGTTCTCTTGCACCTAACTTAGTTATGATAATTGAAATAGGATGCCTCTCGGGTTCTCTTACACCTATTCTAATAGCGAGATTGTGTTTATGTTGTGAAAGAGGGATAAGATGCCACTGGGGACTCTTACACCTACCTTAAACACGTACGTGGATTCGCAAGGTAAGCAAACAATGCTTCGAAAGAAGAGAAGAGTTTGATGAATGGAATTTGATTTTGTTCTTTTTATTAATAATTGTTTTCAAACATGATTTATTTCATGGGTAATATTTTTTTAGATAGAGTCCATTAATTGGAAGCATCGTGTTCTCCTTTACAATCAATAGGCGATAAGATCCTCCATGGTAGGCCTTCTTTATGACATAGGGGCCTTCCTAAGTGAGTTCAAACTTTTCCTCCCATATTTGATGGCTACAATTGGTCTTCTTAGGACTAACACAAGTTCTCTACTGAAAGACCTAGGGTAGACCCATTGTGAGCTTGAATCATTTTGGACCTTGTAACTCGAGGTTCGCACACCCATGACTCTCCCAAACCTTGAGCTCTTCTAACAACTTGCATTACGCTGAGTGATCTTATTACCTAATGTTATGCTTAGTGACAGGAGTTAAACTTCTAAAGGTAGAACGACTTTAGACCCATACACTAAGGAAAAAGGGGTAGACTGAGTTGGAGTTCGGTATGTAGTGTTATAGGCCCATAAGGCTTCAACCAACTACTCGTTTCACTATTGTTTGTTGCCATCAAGAGTCTTCTTCAATATCTAGATGAGAGTTTTGTTGAATGCTTATGCTAAGCCATTTGCTCCAGGGTAGTAGATGGTGGAGAAGCTGTTGATCTCGGTGCTTTTGAATGCAGTATCATTATCGGATATAATTCATCGAGGCACCCCAAACCTATATAAAATATGATTCCTAAAAAACTGAAGCACATGCTGAGTTGTGACCTCTCTGAGTGGGATGGTTTTCGCCCACTTGGAAAAGTAGTCGGTGGCAGCTAAGATGAACTGATGCCCCTTGGAAGAAGGAGGATCGATCGGACCTACAATGTCAATTTGAATGGCCATGAGGCCAAGTAGTGTAGAATGTTGGGTGGTGGAGGACCACACCGTGTCCACGACACGATGGAATCTCTAGCTACATCCATGCATCTGTAATCATCGACCCGGTAGTATCTTAGTCTCTTGATCTTAGCCTTCATCTTGACGGATTGATGTGCATGACGAATGTACCTCGTTACAATGCCATGAGCTTCGTGTTTGTCTACAGTAACCACATTTGGTCAAAGGGATTAGTGGTGCTATCAACGAGAGCATAAGAGAGGGCTCTCTGTTTCACCTGAAGGGCTTGTGACATTTCTTGTGGTAGTTTGTTGGTGTTCAAATAGTCTATGAATGGTTGCCTCCAATCTGGCTCCTTGTCCTTATAGGCAACGACAACCTCCTCTTCAAGATAAAGTATATTGATGAGTTTAACATCAATAAGAGATAGGACTTGTCTATTTTTGACCCTTATTGGAATGGACTCATCTTCCGAACATGCCAATTCCTTGACAAGTTTCGCCAAAACATCTATTACTACATTCTCTACTCGGGGACCTTGTAGATGGTGACTTCGAGGATTTGGGCCAACAGCTTCATGGTATACTCATGGTAATGATGAAGCTTGGGTTTGGGAACCATGGGACTCAATGTGATTGATGACCAAGAGAATCCCCAAAGATGTTGATGCTCTTGACACTAGTGATAGCTAACTCGCAATCAAAGCCTCATACTCAACTTGTTGTTGGTGCAGGGTTGGAAAGATAGTATGAGAATCTCATCACATCGGTCTAGTTAGGATAACTATTCTACCCGCCTTTCTGGAAGAGTAGATGTGGTGTTTCCCTTTTTTGAAAAGCGCACCATCAAAATACATCTCCCATCGGGTTGTCAACCTCCCTAAGTTCATGATTTGTTCATCGGGAGATCATCACTGGAGAATCACCAAGAAGTGTGTCTTTAAGAAATTCTACTAGTGCTTATCTTTTTACTGCACAGAGGGGTACGAATGTGATATCAAACTGTGAGAGAATCATGAACCATCATGCCAATCATCCGGATAGCATTGGCCGTGTCATGGGGTACTATAGTGGATTTGTTCTGGAGATTAAGTTCTCCTTATGTTTCA
Source organism: Cymbidium sinense (assembly GCA_021442155.1). Taxonomy (NCBI): domain Eukaryota; kingdom Viridiplantae; phylum Streptophyta; class Magnoliopsida; order Asparagales; family Orchidaceae; genus Cymbidium; species Cymbidium sinense. The sequence continues at coordinate 64,948,143 of CM038222.1, forward strand.
ATAGGAATAAGATGATAGCTGAGGTAGTAAAGAGCGTTCTCCTTCCCTTCGTCATTGGCTTGGACCAACAGAGCATCGTCCATTGTAGTAGTGTAGAGAATGAGTGGCCTGCTTAGGATAGGGGCTGCTAGAACTGGCGGCTTCACCAAATATTGCTTGATGTCTTCAAAGGCATGCTGGCACTTGTTATCCCATTTGAACTTGGTGTCCTTTTTGATAAGTGCTAAAAATGGCTTGTATCTTCTCGATAGGTTGGAGATAAAGCGTCTTAGATATGATGGAGTTCAAAAAAGAATATTTCTTTCATCTTCAGAAGACATCTTGATTTGGTTGTAGCCTCATGATCCATCCATGAAAGAGAACACTGCATGAGATGATGCGATGTCCACCATTAATTCTGGTATAGGAAGAGGAAACTTATCCTTAGAACATGCCTTGTTTAAATCCTTAAAATTGACGCATCTGCGAATTTGGTCATTCTTCTTCTTAACGGGGATGACACTGACTAACCAGGTAGGGTATTTTTCTCCTCTGATGAAATCAACATCGATCAATTTCTTAACTTCAGAAATGATCTGTTGTCCAATTTCTAATCTCATGTGTCTAAGAGCTTGCTTAATAGGGGTAGCGTTAGGATCTATTGCTAGCTTGTGGACTGCTAATTCAGGGGATAATCCAAGCATCTCTTTATAACTCCATGTGAAGTAGTCTTTAAACTCAATCAATAGCCTAATGGTTTTTTCTTCCTTCAACAACGAACTGATGTACGTTGGGCGTAGATCTTCTTCTATCCCATGGTTGATTTTTTTAAGCTTGTCAATTGTTGAATGGATCCCCTCTTCAAATTCTGGCGGTGCCTCTTTGATCTGAAGATCATCTAGATCATCTGAGGTTTCTAAACACACATCCTCATAAGAGTAGATTTGGTGTGAAAAGAACCTATCAGACTCCAGATGGTTGATAACAATTAGCGTGGTCATTCATCGATTGGACCTTGTACCAAATCTTAGTCTGCTCGATTGTGCTTCCCACTGTATTGTTCCATAGCTTTTCAAAATAGACTTGTGCTTGGACCATGTGAGGAACTAAACCTTTCTGTATAAGATTATGAACACATGGCGAGTAAAAGTCAAATGATAATTCCATTAATTCTTTAAGTGTATCCTTCTCAAGTTCTACATCAACTCAAGACTTGAGGATGATGATCCTAAAAAGAATCTCTTTAGCTTCATATCACTGGAAGACTTAGGGACTTCCTTAACTACTAAAGCTTCAACTTTTTGAGATGAAAGTGAGGTTAAAGCTAAGGTTCCCAGATGCTACCTAATAGTCTCACATAAACTTGATTCAAATACTTTGCTTTGTCTGAAGGCCTTGTGTTCATCCTTGTCTGGATCAAAAGTCACCTCCAATGGAACCCGCTGAGAGGGGTTGGCTGGTATACTAATCACATTAGACTCATCCTCTGAGCTGGATTCTAAGTCTATGTGAATAGTAGGGATACTGCTATGAACTGGAACATGACCTCTACTTGCTGATGGCCAACTAGAGGGTCTTCCACCTCTGGAAATGCCTCTATTTATGCCTCTGCCTCTGCTTGGTGGAGGTTGAATTATCCTACTCACATGTCCATATGATGGAATGAACTGTGAGTGGAATGTGATATGTGGATCTATTTATTCTTCAATCCCCCTTTCTTGCTCACTTGGATTTTCATTTTTTTTTGTCTTTTCTTTTACTTTTGTATTTAAATTTTGTCCAAGTTCACAAGGAAGGGTGTTTTGAGGAAGATAGTAGGTCGCATCCTCATAAATCTCATCCTCTCTAACTGAAAAATGGCTTTTCATCTCCATTGACATGGTATTTAATCCCATCTTTTATGAACTTGATGCACTGATAGAGAGAGGATGTAATTATTTTGTTATGATGTATCCAAGGCCTGCCGAGCAAAGCAGTGAATGAAGTATTCGAATCAATGATGTAAAACTTGGCTTCAGTCTTCCAGTCACCTATCTCCAAAGGTAACACTAAAAAGCCCACTTACCTTGTTCATTGAATCCTCTCAATATCATTTGATCTCCTTAGAGTGTAGAGATATTGATCCTCAAATAAGCAAGGGTCTTTAGACTCATAATGTTTCGATGCACTTGGATCAACGAGAACTCTAACAAGTTTGAACCTGTCCATGTCGACTGTGATGTAGAGGAGGCGGTTGTTCTCCAAGTCCTCCAGAAGAAGGTCTTCATCTGTGAAGGTGATCCCCCAAACTTCTTTTGTGTAATGTGCCTCCTCGCCTATAACAGTCAGCTGAGCTAAGCATATCTCAGGATCAAGGAGAGCCTTGATTAGTGATTCTCTCATTTCTTTGTATAAGACAAGGGCATCATATATGTTCACCTTGAGTTGATCCTCTACAAACATATCCATGGGCGGAGCATCCTATGGAGGGGCTTCTCTATCATCTATACCAATGACTTGTTTTCCTCTATCTTGAGGTTCTGCCCTAGGAGGTAGAACCTTTCCACTATGGAGGTTGACTTTGGTGATCTCTTGTGGCAGGGTAATGGAAGGTTCTACCTGCACATCAGGCTCACCTACAACTTCTCCTTTGGGACCCTTGGAATCAGATGATTCTAAGTCTATCTCAAGAGGTGAACCCGTAGTATTCAGAGTAGGAAAGTCTAACTCTGAATCTGAAAGAGGAAGATCGGAATTATTACAGTTATTTTGACTTGAAGAGTTTTCATTAAGAATAGAAGTAGACAACCTATCAGAAGTGACACAGATGCAATTCAAGCTAGCTTTATTCTTCAATTTCATGGATTTTATTGGAGGTACAAAGTAGAAATCAAGTAAAGTGAGTGGGGTAAGGGATTTGATGCCCTTATCCAACAACACAAGAGTTATACTAGTAGAAGAAGGAGAACTAGCTACTGAAGTGGAGGTCATCGATGTGGTAGCTGCAATGGTAGATGGATCTTTGGCGTGATCGGTGGTTTGCTATTAGGTTATCGGGGACACATGTTGTTTGTTGTTATTGTTGTTGATCTTGCTTCTTTGAGCTCCTCCTTTCCCTGAGTTAGCACTTACAACTTGTAAACCTTCCTTGATGTTGGATGTTTGAGCTGACTCAGACACCTGCAAGGAACGTTTCTTGATCTACTGGATGATCTTTTTAGAGGTTTTGGATAAAGAGATATCCCGACCTTTTTTAGTTTTAGAAGGATCGTATGTATCCTCAAGGATTACCTGCGGATGGAATAAGGTATTCCTTTGGGATAACTACACCATCGGTCTTGAAGCTATGTTCAAGCCAGTCCTTAAATGTGAAGCAATCCTCTAAAACATGACTTAGCATATGGTGGTAGGGACAAAAGTTAGGATCACGACTTTTGCCTACTTCTTTCAGTCTCCTAGGCTCGGGTAGTTGAAAATCAGCCTTCTTTAGGAGGTTCTTAAAGATTTTTTTTATTACCTTCCTCTTAAATGAATAAGGTTTGTTAAGCTTATCTAAAAGAGTAGGTGGACCATAGCTACCTAACGACGGGTATGTGCCTTCTTTGGTGGTATGGAGTGAGGCGGCCGTGAGGCTCTGTGGAGGTGGTTGAGCTTCCTCGGTGGTGGTAAAGGAGGTGAAAGCGAAGGCTGCTGAGGTCATGGTCTCTCGGATTGATCTCTAGCTGGTTGCTTCCCCTTATCTACCATTATCACTACTCCCAGCTTCTTCTCATAGACCTTCTATGGCTTTGCTTTGGGCAACTGGTCTTGAAAAGACAACTGTTTGGCCTCTTCTTGTAGACTTGCCACCTTGTTGATTAGCTTCTCAAATATTTTGATAGTGAAGCCCTTAAGCATGAAGGCGACCGAGCCATGGATATTCTTTAAAAGAATCTCAATAGCATGCTGCTCAGACAGCTGTGGCTCGTATTTCATACTCAGGTTACGCCATCAAAAAATATAGTCAACATGAGACTCACCTGGTGTTGTTGTGCTACAATGAGATCATCTATAGTAACCCTTTGTTGAGCTCCAGCAAACCTCTTGATAAAGAGTTGCTCCAACTCATCAAATGTCTTTACTAAACTGTTGGGAAGTTCAGCATACCAATCAAAAGCAATCCCTGCTAGGCTACTAACGAAGAGGAATAGCATTGTTGCCCGGTGTTGCAATAAGCGGCTAAGTGTGCAATATCTTTCGGGTTCCAGCCATCAAAGCTTTTGAAGGAAGGTGGCATGAAACCCTTGGGATATTGGATTGCATCGAATTCCTCCATGTAGGGTCTACTCTTTGGAACCGATGATCCTCCTCCTTGAGCCAGCCAAAGCTTCCTTCACTTCGCTCAACCATGGATCGATGTCTTTCTCCTATGGAGGTACTTTCCACTACCTTCCTATACATGCTAGTGCTACCTTTCAATGGGAGGTAAGGTCTTGGGGTCCAAGACATGCACTAACTCTGACTAATGTAGGATGAACTCGGGCTTGTTTTTAAAGTATTCTACGCTTGTAAGTCCTCAAGCTACCTTGCCATCCTTTCTATCTTCTCATCTTTCTGCTTTAACTGATATCGGAGGTGTTGGGATGATTGGGTTGTCTTCCTGATCTACCTCATCACCTTCCATGGCCTGTTGTTTCTTGAGAAGGGATCCCCTAGTATCTATGATATAGATCCCGACTGAGTCTTCCAACAAATCATCTTCGTTGGGATCAAAGCTGACCTTCTCCTTATCTGACCAGTCATACCCTAGAACCTCCTTCTTCTCTACAAGATAATGTGCTATAATCTCCTCGAGAGATCGATCAATCTGAATGGGAACAAATGATTTTGGCTGATCGTTGTGATCACTATCATGTACTGAGAGGCACCAGACCTCGCCTGTTATTGGAGAGTCAATCCTATGAGGACTGTACTCACTAGAAGAGACATACTCTTGACTATCACTAACTATGAAAGGGGTTACATTCTTAGGAGGTTCTACTATCATCGGTGTAGCTGGGCTGTCATCTGTTTCCTCTGCAATAGCTGCTACCATCTCCATGTCTTGCTGAATCGGTGGAGTTGGTGAAGGGATGACCACTATGCTTCGGGGGCGCCATTCCCTCCGCACCAGCACTCGGGCAGAAGGTTAATCAGGAGAGCTTGGCCTCGCCACAATAGATGGTGTAGATGGAGTAGGATCCCTCGTCCATAGCCAAATCACCAACGAGGGTATGCTTCTCCCTGGATATGGCCTTCATGGCCTTGGAGATATCTTGTGATGTGAAGCGGTGATGGGGTGGGGGGGGGTAGAGCGGTGTGGTGGAGACACCACCGAATCTCTATGAGCAGCTACCTCTATGATGGTCATCCCAATAAGTAGGATGTTATACATGGTGGCCGTAGCAGAGAAAATCGAACAAATTTGCGGCAATTGACCCTCCACCTCTCCCTACTGGTAATATGAATAGATGTATGGGCCTCTCTGGCTCTCTCTTATCGCAAATGTTTCCCTACACAACGGGGGATGATAGATCTCAAATCAAGTTGAGCTCCAGACTCTGAATATCCGTAAGCTTTGCCAACTTGGCATAAGACTGATCGGAGGTCGGTATATGACCTCCTGGTCCGAGTAACTGAAGGCTAATGCTAAATCACTAGTGGAGGTGAAGTTTGAATCCTCGTAGCATCCTCTCTGTCTAACCCAAAGAGAGGATGAAACTGGTTTGCTGTAACCAGCGGGGTGATTAAAGTAGGTACCTCCTCTACAACTGATCACCTGGTGGCCTCCATCTCTCTGGCAATCCTAGTGTGTTGCCATTTGTTCATGTGATTTTTATTTCTCCTCTGTCTCCGGGTAGGATGAGTAGAATAAGAACTAGACCCAACCTTAAAGGCTGGGGTGGCAATCTCTGGAATCGGAGGAGCCTTACCCTTAGAGGGTGCAAAAGAGTGGATGCTATCCCTTACTAGGGTAGCACGGGAAACCATGGGGAGCACAGGCATTGTCATTGTCACTGCTAAAACTAGTGGGACTGCCACTTCCTTCCTCTTTAATGAGGAGATATCAAAAACTGAAGGTAAATCGATCTGGATGACTGGCTTTTGCCCGGACACTGCAGTCCTACTGACAGTTGTGAGGGAAGTGCCCTCACATGTGATATTTACTCCCTCAAATCCTCAACTGAAATGGATAAGGTGGGCATGATCAACTCGGGGTAGGTTGGTCTGATCTAAGGCCAAGTCCATGCCGTGTGGGAAAGTGAACACAAAATTCTGTGAGCCTGCAATTTCTAATCAACTGCAAAAATTGAAAGACTGAACTGTAGCTATAACCGTGACTCATGTTGAAAATTTGCAATATACGAAATGAGCTTAGATCAAATTTTTTGTTTTTGTTGATTTTTTAATTTAAATTTAAGATTTGAACCCACATCCAACATCTTAGAAGTGTTAAGTGGGGTTCAAATGGATTAGAGAAGATTTTAGAAATTTGATTGGAAAGAGGAATTTTTGAATATGAATCTAACTTCAACAAATTTGGGTATGTTGAAAGAATGGATTCAAATATTTTTAGAAGGATGCTTTCATAGGTTCATGTTTGAAATTAGATTTTGATTTGAGGATCATTTCCTTTAACAAATTTGGGTATGTTAAAGTAAGGGTCAATTGGTTTTATTTTTGATTTGGTTTTTTTAGAATTTTACTTAGCAAATTTGGGTATGCTAAGTGAAGTGTTTGAAAATAATTGTTTCTTTTCGTGAATTGTTGTTGATTTTGAAAATTGGAATTCCTACTTAGCAAATTTAGGTATGCTAAGTGAGGAAGCCAAGTGTGTTTTATTTTTTTGTTTGAAAGATTTTTGAAAATCGGATTCTTAGCAAGTTTGAGTATGCTAAAAAAAATCCTAAAGTGTTTAATTTGTTTTGGATATTTTGATTTTTGTAAAAGTAGGATCCTTAGAAAATTTAGGTATGCTAAGGAAATCCTAATGTGTTTCCTTTTAGTTTTGATATATTTTTGATTGAAAGTGGAGACTTTACTTTAACAAATATGGTATGCTAAATATGAAGTTCCACTTAATTTTGTGAAATGGAAATTTCACTTAACAAATTTGAGTATGCTAAATGAAATTCCAAAAGATGTGTTTAAAATTTTTATATTTTGTTTTTGCTTTAAAAAATAAAAATTTCTCTTTGGCAAATTTGGTATGCTAAAGGGTGAAGTCCCAAAAATGTTTGAAAATTTTTGGCTTTAAATTTGGAGTCTTCACTTAGCAAATTTGAGTATGTTAAATGAAGTTCCAAATGTGTTTGAAAATTTTTTGGTTTTGAATTTGGAGACTTTACTTAGCAAATTTGAGTATGCTAAATGAAGTTCCAAATGTATTTAAAATAAATTTTAGTTTTGAATTTGGAGACTTCACTTAGCAAATTTGAGTATGCTAAATGAAGTTCTAAATGTGTTTGAAAATTTTTTGGTTTTGAATTTGGAGACTTCACTTAGCAAATTTGAGTATGCTAAATGAAGTTTCAAATGTGTTTGGAAAATTTTGGGTTTTAAATTTGGAGACTTCACTTAGCAAATTTGAGCATGCTAAATGAAGTTCCAAATGTATTTGACATTTTTTTATCTTGAATTTGGAGACTTCATTTAGCAAATTTGAGTATACTAAATAAATTTCCAAAATGTGTTTGAAAATTTTTGGTTTTGAATTTGGATACTTCACCTAGCAAATTTGAGTATGCTAAATGAAGTTCCAAATGTGTTTGAAAATTTTTTGGTTTTGAATTTGGAGACTTCACTTAGCAAAATTAAGTATGCTAAATGAAGTTCCAAATGTGTTTGAAAATTTTTGGTTTTGAATTTGGAGACTTCACTTAGCAAATTTGAGTATGTTAAATGAATTTTCAAATTGTATTTGAAAACTTTTGGTTTAGAATTTGGAGACTTCACTTAGCAAATTTGAGTATGTTAAATGAAGTTCCAAATATATTTGAAATTTTGAAAATATGATTGTTAAGTTTTGATTTTTGAAGAGGAGACTTCCATATAACAAATTTGGGTATGTTGGAATGGAAGTCAATCTTATTTTTGCAAAAATGTGAAAATTGTATTTGGTGTGTGATTATTGCTTTTTGGAAGAGGGAATTCCAACTTAATCATATATGGGATATGTTTAAGTGGGATTTCCAAATGATGTTATTTTTATTTGGGAATGAAATATTCATTCAATAAATTTGAGTATACTGAATGAAGATGTTCATTTATACTTTTGAAAATTTTAATTTTGTTTGAAAATAAAATTTCCGTTCAATAAGTGTGGGTATATTGAATGGAAAGATTCATGTGTGCTTTTTGAAAGTTTTATTTTTAATTTTGATTTTGATTCTTGAAAAGATGATTGTTCATTTAATTTTTGAAAATGAAATCTCCATCAAAATGAATTGAGGGAAGATATTCATTTGTGCTTTTGGAAAAGATTGTTAGTTTTATTTTTGAAGATTCCTACATGTAACAATTATGAGAATTGTTAAATGAGAGTGATTTTAAGAAAATTTTGTGTAAAATATTTTATTATGTGCATTTTTTTGAAAGAGTGCTTTTTGAAAAGCAAGACTTTTATGAAAAATTTATTTTGTCTTTATTATTTTAGAATGGATATTTCCTTATCATAAAAATGATAGGGAGAAAGTCTTTAATTGTTTTCTTTTTTATTTAGATCTTTTTATTTTTACCTATTGGAGAATCCAACGGGGGTTTTAAGACCAACATGAGGTGAGGTTCTAAAATCTAAAGATGTTGGCTAGCTTACCTTAAGAATGAAATAAGCTAAGTGCCAATAGAATGAAAGATAGTCTCGGATTCATACCAAAGTACAAACCCACTATCGATGCTTGAAGACAACGATCATTTACCAAAGATGGAGACAGGAACTATCCCCAGCGGAGTCGCCAAAAAAATTTATGGTGAAAATTTTCATTTCCTTTAGAGAATAAGATATATACTTCCATATTCACTCTATGCGGGATAAAATGAGGATGGAAATATACATCTTCTTATCTTTTTATGCATTTTTGTCACCACGTAGATCTGCATATGTTCTTATTGAGGGTGATCGGGTACGACATTGAAGAGAGGTGTGCTATCTCGAAAAATAGAAGTGGCTACCCTACAATGGACCTAATCACCTCAACAAGGACTCATAAGGATAATGGGTCTGCATGTGTACCAAAGATTCTTCCCCTACTTTACATGGAAAAGTAAAGTAGGGTTTATTTAAAACTGGGTTCCTTAAGTTCCCTACAAGGGCAATCCCTCATAATTAATTACATCCTAAGGAATGATATTCCTTAGGAATACTCTCGATTAAGGTAAATGATCATTGTCTCTAAAGGTTTCAATAGAGTAGGACTATCAATCAATTAGTTTATTTTAGAAGGTCAAATGTGATTGATCAAAGAGAGGGGATTATTATCAAAGCCAAAAGAAGATAAGTAGGAGATGCCTTCAAACTATCCTATAGTTAGTCTTTACATTTTTGAAATTGATTTAATTTGTTTGAGTTGAATTTTTCATTATAAATTTAGGGCTTATGGTTCCATAACACAAGATTAAGGAAATATCTAAGAGGTGAGGATTTATGCTTATGACCTACAAAGGGGAGAAGTAACCTCAGAACCTAAATCTAGGGAGCTTTGGCGATGGCCGAAAGCACAACCTAAATCTAAGATGAAAATGGGTATTTGGTTTGCCTCCACAAGAGAGGACAAATTACCCGACTGCTTGAACTTACAATCGTCTAGGGGTGGCTGCCAACTAACTCCTCATACGATTTTAAATTCATGTAGGCAAATCATATGTTTTATGTAAGATAGCTAGACTGTTATTTATTTAGAAAGAGACTAAGTCCTTAAACTTACTCCCTAAAGAGACTAGATCATGTAAGGGTATGCTTCAAATGACCTAAATCTAATGCAATTCAGATTTCATTTTTTCATTTTTGGACAATCATTTTGACTCACGCTAATAGGATTCATATGATTAATGAGAAATGAGATTATTGGCGAAAATCAGCGAAAAGGGAGGAGGTGTATTTTCATCATGGATCTCAAAGGTCAAGTCAAGTTTCTCTAGCAAAGGTGAAAGCCCTCCAATCAAAGTGAAAATAATATGCATTTGTGCATGATGTTATAAAAGAAGTACTCATTCAGCTAAGAGGTTGCTAATTCTTTTATCTTGATTTTTAGCTTAAGCTTTAGGTGAAGTTATGATTTTCTTATTTTTAGTTTTGAATTATTAAATTTGGTAGAAGATTTATTTTTTCCTAAGAGCCTAATCCATATCCAGGCCATACAAAATTATGCCACTTAATGCACAAGCTAAACAAATCATCAATCAATTTATAAAGCTAATCACAAAAGAATAAGAGGTCATTATGGTTACTTCATCAAAAAAACAAATTGGGTAGCTCTACCTTATACAACCAGATTATAAATGAATTACATACAATTATGAACTCATTATTATTCTTCTTCAAGCTTCATCTCTTCATTTATCTTTTCTCCTTTCTTCTTCTTTTCTTCTTTCTTCTTTGGTTCCTTCTTTTGGATTGTTGGAAGGTGGATGCTCCAAAGGCTTCACATGTGCATAAGATGAGATCTTATGACCAATGCTCATCCTAATCCCCATAACAATCATTCCAAAATTCTAATTGCAAAAATTACATGAAAAGGAAAAGTAAATCTAGCTAACACCTGCAAAACAAAGATTAACTAAACAAACCATCAAATCCCAAGCATGTATATTGGACTTATCACCCCATACATGGGTGACTAAGTCCACCTGACCTATTGGATTATGCTTAGGGGTATAAGCACCTGCACAGCAAAAGAAATTATATTTTTATTTATCACGACACCTCTTAAGCACAATCCCCTGTAAAAGATAATGGTTAGACTAAAATCACCCTACCATTCATTCTACTCACATACATCCTAACATCAAGTCTAAAACATATATCACAAAATAAAAGCAAACATCAAACCATGCACCGCCCTAGCCTAAAGCTAGAAGTGGTGACTTAGCCTAATGTGTGTGCTTTAGAGGTTTGTGTGATATGATTAGTTGTGGCTTTAAGTTAGAATTCTATAAGTGTGAGGCATGTTCAACTTAGAGGAGAGTTTCATTTAAGTGATTTAATTATTTTGTGTTGATTTTATTTTATGTTTTGATTTGGGTTCAAATGAATTATACAATTAACTACTAAGTTATAAAGAGAGGGAAAGAGAAGAGAACTTCACTTTCCTTCTCTAACTTAAGCAATTTTTAATGTAGATTCATGTTTTAGTTTTCTTTAGTAAGTGTTTTATTATGTGTTCTAATTAATCTTAAGTTTAGATGAACTCTAAACAAACCTATTCAAAAATAAAGATATTTTAAGATTAAGTAAAATGAACTAAATTTATAAAACATACATCACTTCATTTCTTTTCCATCATGTATAACAAACATATGAATGAGTCCTAAGCATATCTATACATGCAAATGGGAATGTTTAGCATACTTTATGATGCATGCTAAATAATTCATGTAAGAAAATTTGAATGTTTATGATGCATGATTGTCATTAAGTAGCAAAGGAGTTTCTTATCTAATTTTCACATGCACATATGAATGTATGAAAGACATAAGTGAGTATGACACCATTGTTAACCAGGGGGTATAAGGTACAAGACATACTTAGGGCTACCTAAAGCCTTGCAACATCGGGGTTGTCCAGACTAATATACCACTTTCCTTAAATACAAGCGTGTGTACAAAAGAAATGAATAGAAAGGAAAGAATACAAAAGTTTATGTCGGTTGATTTATTTTTATTTATGCAATTTATATATGCAAGCATAGGTATCCTTCTTAAGTGATAGCATAGGAATGCATATGAAATGGAATTAGGAAAGTGTTGGGTTCTTTTTAAATGGACCATACACTTTGTCAAATTCTATTCAAAACTATACTAAAAGAGAGAAGGAAAACTTATACTGAGCACATCCTTAAATTTTACTCACATGCAAACTTATAAATAAGATATAAGTAACATAGTTTTAGTTTTTGTAATTGATTCATATATTTTGAAAATAATTTGGATTTAATAGTGATAATAGCTACTCATATTTTCACTTTAGTTAACATATGCAATTTGACATAAAGGAAACATTTTCATTTTAAATTTGATTTTTCAAAAGCATGAATGCATGAAACCATATGACACACATATTTAATATGTTTAGGAAGAACTAAAGCAATAAAAGCATGTAAACATATCCACTTCAATTAATTCCTAAAGGCAATCTTGAAATAAGAAAGTTTATTTAAAATTTTAAATAAGATTTTGTGATTGTGTTTGTTGTTCTTAACCCATTCTCACATGTGTTTGATATTTTTGTTCAATTTTTAGGTGATTAGATTCATTTTATATTTTGATTATGTTAAGGTCTGAGTTAAACATATTAATTACCCCTTATCTACACTACCTTAATATAGTTAATCAAATAATTATGAGCCAATGAGATGCCATAAAACCTCACAATGATTTTAAATTTACAATGCACCTAGGAATAAAAGGGAATAATGCAATTTGGCTCATGATTATTGATTAATTAAGCTAAGAGATTTAACATAAGTAATTTCAAAACACCCCTCACACATATGAGTTGAATTTTAATTTCCTTAATTGAACTTAGGCTCTTAAACACCTAAGAATCTACCCCAAGTAGATTAATTAAGCTATGGAAAGTTTTAGAATTTTAAGAAATTAATTAAGAGGGTAATTAGTGAACTAAACTTTAATTAAGAGAAGATTAAGGAAGAAAAGGGAGTTTAAGGAATAGCTTAGGGGAAATGCCCCAAAATTAATCCCTAAGCCTCCTATTCACTAAGTTTTGAGTTTAATTTGATTGATTTGAATTTATATTTTATTTATATATGTGAATATAAATGAGAATATAAATGAATTATGAGAAAATCTCATGAGTTTGAATTGATTTGAAGATGATTCTAGCTAAGTCCTTAAGAGTAAATTAAGAGACTTAGAAAATATTTGGAGTTTTGAATTAGGAATTTGAATTTTGGATTTAGTTTGATTGAACTTGCATTTATATTTCATTTATATATGTGAATATAAATGAGAATATAAATGAGTTATGAGAAAATTTCATGAATTTGAAGTGATTTGATCATGATCTAGGCTAAGTCCTTAAGTGGGAATTAATGACTTAAGAAGGATTTTGAATTTGGAATTTCAACTTGGAATTCATTCATGGATTTCAATCATGAGTTTCAATCATGTGTTATTGATTTGAGTTTGGATAAAATCGAATAAGATTGATTTGGAGTTTGACTTGAAGGAAGAAAGGTGAGGAGTGATTCAAGCTAAGGGTAGACAAATTTTTCTAACACCCCTAAGGCATGATTTATTCCTATGGCTAACTATTCTAAGTCTCTAGGATTAGGTTAAGTGTTCACCTAATCACTAGAAGTGTCTTAATACTAAGGAACTCTTAAAGTCTAAGAGAAGTGTTATATCAAAGATGGAGGGGTTGAGAGCTCATTCTAAAAATGATGTTAACAATGCCCTTACATGATCTAGTCTCTTTAGGGAGTCAGTTTAAAGACTTAGTCTCTTTCTAAATAACTAACAGTCCAACTATCTTGCATAAAGCATATGACTTGTCTACATGAACTTAAAATCGTAGGAGTTATTTGGCGGCCACCCCCAGGCGGTTGTAAGTACAAGCAGTGGGGTGGTTTATCCTCTCTTGTGTAGGTAAACTATATGCCCACTTTCGCCTTAGATTTAGGTCATGCTTTGGCCCTCGCTGAAGCTCTCTAGATTTAGGTTCTGAGGTTGCTATTTCCCTTCGGTGCCATGAGCATAAATCCTCACCTCTTATGCATTTCCATGACCTTGCATCATGGAATTAGAAGCCCTAAACTTCTAATAAAAATTCAACTCAAACAAATAATTCCCCTCAATTTCAAAAATATAAATCTCAACCATAGGATAGTTAGGAATGTTTACTAGGCTTCATATTATCCTAAACATCCCCTACTCATCTTCATTTGTCTTCGATAAGAACTCCCTCCTCTTGATCGATCTCACTTGATTTGCCAAAAATAAACTAATTGGTTGATAGTCCTACCTATTGAAATCCTTAGAGACAATGATCATTTACCTTAATCAAGAGTATTCCTAAGGAATCCTCTTTTCTTCGGATGTAATTAAATATGGGGGCTTGCCCCTATAGGGAACTTAATGACCCAGCTTAAAATAAATCCTACTTTACATTTTCATGTAAAGCAGGGGAAGAATCTCTAGTACATACAAAAACCCATAGTCCTTAGGAGTCCTTATTCATGTGATTAGGTTCATTGTAGAGCGGTGAATTCTACCTTTCGAGATAGTACACCTCTCCTCAATGTTGTGCCTGACCCTAATAAGAACATATGTGGATCTACATGGTGTCCCAACTAAAAGGCATATATTTCTATTTTTATTTATTCTCTCTAAAAGGATAGATGAAGGCGGAAATATTTTCACCACATGCATCTTGCATAATATATTTGTTATTTTTTTCTTATAATACTAGCTTTCTCATACACATTTCAAATTTAAGATCATATAGCTTACTTTTAAAAATATTTATATTATATTTTTTTAAGTAACACTATCTAATTTGATGATAAATTTTTTTTCAACTTTCAACCCTTCATCTTGTAATCTAAATCAGTAGTCCATGACTCGATGTTAGGTATTTAAATTTACTCAGAATAATCATACAATTTTGACAATCTAAACGATCAATTTTCTTATAAAAATAATTAATCTATATTTTACTAAATTCATTCTTTATAATTAATAATATGCTTTTTACTTTTCGTAAATAAAATATGAGCAATTACAAAATTATAAACTAAAGTAAAATTAATATAATCTTACTTCTTCCAGTAGTCTCTATAAACTTATAGCTACTATAAATACTTTTAAAATATTATATCACTCTACTAAAATGTCTATTTAAATATCTTCCAATAAATATTCTACCTTTAAGATGTATCTTTTATATTAATTCTTCTTAGTCATTTCAAAATATTTCTTTTAAATATACATCAAAATGTACTTAAGGAGCATAAATACATATAACATTAATAATTTTAGCATCAATAACGATCTTTAAAATTATAATTTTATCACTAATTATATTATTTTGATAACATTATCTTTGAAACTCTAATCTATAATTACACATACATCATTTCTAATACGACTTCTATCTTAAAATTAAATTTTAAAATCTAATCTATCAATTTTCTTAGCCTTTTTAAACTCATTTAGTTTCTTGAATACATAAGGATTTTTTTTCTATGAATCTTAATATCATTTAATTTCATTAATGTATTTGTAATAATACTTATATTTTGAGTTCTTATTTTAATTCTAGTTCAGGGACTAGCTTTTTTGCTCATATTCATCCATAATATGAGAACCCTTGTTTATTTAATATTGTACATTTGTACCTGGACAACGATGCAGCTGCCCACACTTTCACTATATTCAGATCATACAAAGCACCACTTCCAAGGAATGTCATATCATTAACATAATATATTAAAAGATTATGTCATGATTTTTATCATGAATTTGCTCAAATATATTTCATATCCATACTGAAACCATAATTGTAGTTGGGCCTCTCTAGGTGTGAATAGGAATATTAAAATTTGTCTCAGTCCCACCTCTTGTGATTAGTTGGCATGGGTTTCAAATGTTGATTGTTAGGCTTAAGATTTTGTTCAAGCTTTGGCTACACAATCAATAGTGTTTATAAGAACATGATTATTTATGTGATGCCTTTAGTATCTTAACTGACTTTTGTTCTGGTAATATAGATTAAGAGATGAATTTCCTATTTCCTCATAATCCACTTCTAGTCAAGGACATACAACAAGGCACAATCATAAATTTAAATTGAATGTTATGATCTTTCTCGTTCTAAATGTCATCTTTCAAGTTGCATTTTTTTTCTCAGCATCTCTAATTGAATGGTAAGTTAGCTTCTTGATGTTTAGTTGTGGTTCTACATTACCTTAAAATGTGACAAAATAAATAGTAGTGAGATACCTTAAATATAAATTCTATGACACTTATCTTGTGCACAATTATAAATTTATGATGCAATTGGCAAATGATATCTTCCACATAATGTTGTTGTCACATTCTCCCACATCTAGAATGTCATTCTCAAAGTTTCCATAATTCCATCATAAAGGTTGTGAAGGCTTCTTGATGATTGACATAGCTATTGAGAATTATGATACGAAGTATTAATAACATGACCAATCACATCTATCGATAAATATTGACAAGGACTTGGAAGGCCTATCTTGATGATGAATACATTCATCAAGAATAATAATATGAGCCAATTATTTGCCCACAAATCCAGAGACAAATACATGAGGACTCCATTTTTTGATGGAGATTAGGGGTGTACACTAGCTGGTTTAAACCAAAAAATCAAATCGAATTGGATTTATTTGGTCAGTTTGATTTGGTTTGCATTCTCACGGTTCAATTTTTTATTGTAAATACCTAACTATTTGGTTTTTTTTCGGTTTGATTTAAAAAAAATTTCGGTTAATTTGAATAAACTAAATAAACTACAAATTGTTAAAAAGTTAAATATAAATATGTAATTTTGATTGTAAATATTTAATTATTTTTATAAATTGATAGATTTCTAATTAATTAATAAATTTTAATGTATAAAATTATTAAATTGTAGTTTAATTAATTAGTTCATTAAAAAAGAAAAAAATTATTTTTATATGTTATTCAATTTCATCAAAAATCATACCAAGTTGTAATTCGATTCGGTTGGTTCAGTTTTATCCCTTATTTGGATGATTCAGTTCTTTTAAGTTATTACATTTGGTTTATTTGGTTTAACAAAAAATTCAACCAAATCGATCAAACTGGTCGAATGTACAACCCTGTAGGAGGTGGGTATGTTTAAATTATGATTAGATGGCACAATGCTATATCAACTATTGGCCCAATAATATGAAGATGAAAAATCAAAGGAATATCATTTCCATTCACCATAATTCATGAGCTTCTAACATATATAAGAACTGCACAAGATAGATCCACAAATCAGAGAAAATTGAGACTTTGAAGTATGTTAATGAAGATTTATAAGCCAATTATAAGAATTCCATTTCCTTTCCCTTGATCTCTACAGTGCTTGACACCATCTTACAACAATACTTATGCACTTCCTCTTCTCTCCAATAATTATTTATGCTCTTTCCTTCATGTTATTTTCATGCATTTTCTTCCTCTATTGTGGTTCAATTTGTTGTTTGTTCAATATTTAGTTTTGTTTGATATAATTTACTTAAGTACTAGCAATATTGTGTTCGTATATATTTTGAGTTTGTTGATTATCATTGCTTTTAATTTTCCAATGTAATTATCTTTTCATTAGTATTATTATTTTCTAGTTATATGATATTGAGTTAGCTTTTTTCATTATGATAATTTCCTTTTATATTACTGAATTGTAATAAATTATTATGATTTTTAGAGTTTCATGCCATTTTTAAAATAGCACATGCGACATTATGTGTTGAGCTTTGGCTCCATAAAGCTTTTGCATTATGATATGCCATTCATTATTGATATTTATAGATTGGACCATCTTATGTTGGTTATTTCTATTTCAAATATATGTTGAATGCAATTTGATTTTGTGGGCTTCAAAAATTCACCACCGACATCTCAATTAAGTGAGTTTGATTAAACGGGTTAAATTTTAGATGGCAGTGAGATAATAGAGACACTAAAGATTACCTCTCCCAATGGTGAGATACAACTTTTGATTAAAGCTAGTTATTAGATTGTTGAATGCATAACATATAGTAGCAATTTGTGGACTTTTGGAATTTAAAATTTATGAATTTTAGCATTTTAACTTAAAGCGGATGGTTTGGGGAATGATGATGTTCCCGATCAAGATCCCATAGTTCCACCATCCCGAGCTATTATGGTCCCTAGTCTACTTAGTGAAAGGAGGTAGTCGACCCAATCTGATCGAAGGATCCTTGTCAGTAGCCATGAGTTACGTCGTCCAAGAAAACCTTATAGACGTGGGGTGGTGTTTGTCTAAGGAGACAAGTTTAAGTCCACCTTAGCTGACATAAGGCTTTTTGCCCTATCAAGTGCACCTTATGATTCACAACTCAAGAGACAGAACCATTGGGGAACATATGAGTTACAGTCGTGACCTTGATATAATATGTCATTTAGCGGTAGCCACTCGATCGAGACTCGGTGTGTATATGTGGAGCTCTTGGCCAAACCAGTCGGACAAGGGTTATGTCCTTAGTAGCATGAGATTGATTAAGAGTGGATATAGAAATACACTTGATTTAACATTAAATCCTTTATGAGCTAGAGTTTTCTTAATTTATCATCTCCGACAAACAGTTATGGAATATGTGTCGGATTGATTTTTATTTTAAGTTATAAATAGTGAATTTCATTTAATCATTTATAACTTAGTAATTTATTTAATTTTATATTTGTATTGATACTTAATTCTGATTAATTTGATTTGAACTTCCAAGCACATTTTGATGATGGATATTCCCTCTGATTCAAATCTCTATTCAACATAGCCATCATCGGGGTAAATAAGTTTGTTTGATCATTTAGTTTATTGTTTTGGATCTTATTATGGTGAAAATATTTTTACCTTCATCTATCCTTTTGGAGAAGATAAATGAAAATAGAAATATATGTCTTTTAGTTGGGACACCACATAGATCCACATATATTCTTATTAGGGTGATTGGGTACAACATTGAGGAGAGGTGTACTATCTCGAAAGGTAGAATTCACCACCCTACAATGGACTTAATCACCTGAATAAGTACTCCTAAAGACTATGGGTCATCGTATGTACTTGAGATTCTTCCCCTACTTTACATAGAAAAATAAAGTAAGGTTTATTATAAACCGGGTTCGTTAAGTTTCCCACAATGGCAAGCCCCCATAGTTAATTACATCCTAAAGAAAGAGGATTCCTTAGGAATACTCTCGATTAAGGTAAATGATCATTGTCTCCAAGGGTTTCAATATGTAGGACTATCATTTGATTAGTTTATTTTTGACAAATCTAGTGGGATCGATCAAGAGGAGGGAGTTCTTATCGAAGCCAAATGGAGGCGAGTAGGGGATGTTTAGGATACTAGGAAGCCTAGTAAACATCCCAAACTATCATATGGTTGGGCTTTACATTTTTGAAATTGAAGGGAATTATTTGTTTGAGTTGAATTTTTATTAGATATTTAGGGCTTATAATTCCATGATTGAAGTGTTGATTAAATCATGAAGAAAAATCAAGAGTTTGGCTTGATTTGAGTTTGATTTGGCTAAGTTCAAGATTTTGACTTGAAAGGCTTAGGTTGGATTTTGATTGAATTTGAGTTTTATTTTTGAAGTTGGTTTTGGTTGTTTGAATTTTTATTTCATTTATATATATGAATATAAATGAAAATATAAATGGGTTATGAGAAAATTTCATTCGAATTGATTTTGATTTGGGCTAAGTCCTTAAGAGGGAATTAAAAGGCTTAGGAAAGATTTTTGATTTGGATTGATTGATTTGAACTTATATTTTATTTATATGTGAATATAAATGAGAATATAAATGGGTTGTGAGAAAATTTCTTGATTTTTAATTCATTTGAACTGATTTAGGCTAAGTCCTTAAGAGGGAATTAAAGGACTTAGGAAAGATTTTTTGAATTTGAATTTGGATTTCAATCATGGATTTTGATTATTTGGAATTGATTAATGATTTAAGAAAATCCATTGAAATTTATTCAAGGTTTGATTTGGAGTTGAAGTTGATATGAGTTTGGAGTTGATTTGAATTTAACTTGAAGGAAGGAAGTGAGGAGTTGGTTCAAGCTATAGGGTAGGCAGATTTTCCTAACACCCCTAAGGCATGATCTATTCCTATGACTAACTCTTCTAAGTCTCTAGGGTTAGGTTAAGTGGTCACCTAATCACTAGATGTGTCTTAATACTAAGGAACTCTTAAAGTCTAAGAGAAGTCCTATGTTTAAGATAGTGGGGTTGATAGCTCATTCCAAAAATGAGGTCAACACCTATCGACTCTATTAATTTAATAATAGAGGATCAAATATACTATTATATGACAAAATTAGCTTCTCAGATATTTTACTAAGTTGAAATTCTTATAATATTATTATTGGATTTTTAAGTTTTGTTAACACTCTCCCAAGAATCAACCCCGCATCCTGACACTAAGTTTAAGCATTGGTAGTAGGGGTCCATGTGGGTTCTTTAATTCAAGTGTTCATATAAACTTTCAAATAATTTAGTGTCTTTTGAAGTACTTGTGTATATCTTAATACAAATTAATTAGATATACAATTGTCATATAATATATGCATAAATTATCTAATTTGAGTGCTAGCACAAAAATATAAAACACTTGATTTGAGTGAGAGTTCGCTTTGTAATTTGTACAATGAATTTAGTTCATTCAAACATTTGTACATATTTTGAAGAATTTGAATCAAGTATGATATTATTTCAAAATGCATGTTTTATTCCACTTAAGTATTCATATAGACTTTTAGACATAATATTTGCAAGAATATTACTCTGTAGTGCATATGATATTTAATTTGAAGCTAAACGCCTTCTGTCTGCTTGCATATGTGGATTGCGGATTAAGTGGTGTGTGTCATAGATTTCATGCATGTTTGTCCTCAACTCTTTTGAATGTTTCATGGCATAGTAGATTTCTTATTCATTCAAGTATTTTGCTTGTATTGGATAGACATCTAATTTATTATAGACTATTATTAGTCAGATGATTGTAAGCCCAATATTATCTCAGTAGCTTAATATATTATACTTGCTTCAATTATTGATCTTATTACTCATTTAAACTTTAAATATTATTCTTTAATTATTTCATTTTTATTAACTATCAATCTCTATCTTGATGAAATTTTGGCAGCCTCCCTGTATCGTAATTTGATTCCGACCAACTTTATGAGGCCTATTTTGGCTGATGTACGTCTAACCAGTAAGCAAACCCAAAGGTGACCATAGTGATGCAGCTTCCGAACATTCCATAGGTGAGGAAGCGGTGGAGGTTGAGGTGATCAGCGGTGTTGTCGGTGAGGTACATGCCGGCGGAGTAGGAGGAGAGGAAGGCCAGGTCAAGTTCGTCGAGGCGGTGTGGCCCACGATTTCCATCGAAGGGAGGCCATCCGGTGGCGGAGGAGGAAGTAGAGTTGGGTGGATTTAGGATGAGGATGTTTCTGACGATGATTGGGGGTTTGCGGGATGCATGGAAGGCAGAGTAGATTAGGAAAGTCAGGAGTAGGGTGGGGATTTGATGATGGTGGAGAAGGTGGATTTGTCGTTAAGTGGTTGGGTCGGCGATGAAGGAGTGGAGCCTTCCATCCATGAAAAGCTATTGCTTAGGTGTGGCCGTCCGGGGAGTTATGTACTAAGGTCTATTGGAAATTTGGGACTGGCGACCTATGTTATCCAAGGGAGAAAATATTACGTGCGGAGTCCGGATGTAGCTTTACGTCTGGACACCAACCGGAATGCAACACGTGTCCAATAATAAAATATGATTTTTTTTACTTTATAGCGTTGTAATGTAATGATTTCGTTAATGTTAACTCGACCCAGCCCATTAAAATAGTGAGAGAAACACCATTTGAATGCACAGGAGAAATTTAAAAGCAATATATAAATAGATTTAGGGCATAATATATTTTTTTTCAGACAAACTAAGCTCAGAGAGAAACAAAAAAATCTCATTTCATTTTTTAGGAAGTACTATGAACATGGAGAAAGAATTTGGAAGTTGTGGCCTTGATATTGCGAGCAAATTAGTGGATGATGTATTAAATAAAAATGCATCGGTAAATTTTCTCAATCGTTTTATATATACTATTTTTTTGAAACACTTAGTGATATTCTTTGAAATTCTTTTATGTAATCTATATTTCCTACACTGTTTGGAGTTCTTTGCAAGAAAACTTTGCTGATTTTTGGAGCTATTTTGCATGTGTACTCTCTGTACTCTCATGAGGGTACACTTTATTTTTTTCAACTGTGGGTCTTCTCATATGTTTATCATAACCTATTGTAAGAAATTTGGAGATATTTCATGAAGAATTTGCTGGTTTTAGGAGCTATTTTGCATGCTCTCTATACTATCATGAGGGTACACCTTATTTTTTTAGTTTTTTTAACTATGGGGCTTATCATATGTATAGTATATCCCATTGTAAGCTGTTTAGAGATATTTCATAAAGAATTTGTTGGTTTTAGGAGTTATTTTGCACGTATACTCTCTGTACTCTCATGAGGGTACACCCCATTTTTTCAAAATTTTCAATTATGAGCCTTGTAATATGTTTAGTATATCCCATTGTAAGATGTTTGGAGATGTTTCATGAAGAATTTGCTAGTTTTGGGGGTTATTTTACATATGTACTCTCTATACTCTTATGATTACACCTTAATTTTTAGCTTTTCGAATTGTGGGGCTTATCACATGTTAACCACAACCTATTGTAAGATGTTTGGAGGTATTTCATGAAGAATTTTTTGATTTTTGGATCTATTTGCATATGTACTCTTTGTACTCTCATGATGGTGCACCCTATTTTTTAAAATTTTTAACTATGAGGCTTATCATATGTTTAGTGTATTCCATTGTAAAATTTTTGGAGATGTTTCATGAAAAATTTGCTGGTTTTGTAGCTGTTTAGCAAGTGTAGTCTTTGTACTCTCATGAGGGTATACCCCATGTTTTTCAAAAAAATTAACTGTGAGGCTTGTCATATGTTTAGTACCTATTATAAGATGTTTGGAGATGTTTCATGAAAAATTTGCTAGTTTTTGGGGCTATTTTGCATGTGTACTCTATGTATTCTCATGAGAGTACACCGTATTTTTTAGTTTTTTCAACTATGGGGCTTGTCATATGTTTACCATAACCTATTGTAAGATGTTTGGAGATGTTTCATGAATAATTTGCTAGTTTTTAGAGTTATTTTGCATGTGTACTCTCTGCACTCTCATGAGGGTACATCTTATTTTTTTAATTTTTTTAACTATGGAGCATGTCATATGTTTAGTATATCCCATTGTAAGATGTTTGGAGATGTTTCATGAAGAATTTGGTGATTTTTGAGGTTATTTTGTATATTTACTCTCTGTACTCTCATGAGAGTGCACCCCATTTTTCTAAAATTTCAGCTATAGAGCTTGTCATATGTTTACTATATCCTATTGTAAAATGTTTGGAGATGTTTCATGAAGAATTTATAGATTTTAGGAGCTATTTTGTATGTGTACTCTTTGTACTTTCAAGAAGGTACACTTTATTTTTTATTTTTTTCAACTGTGAGGCTTGTCATATGTTTATCATAACCTATTGTAAGATGTTTGGAGATGTTTCATAAAAAAATTGCTAGTTTTAGGAGCTATTTTGCATGTGTACTATATGTACTCTCATGAGGTTACACCCAATTTTTTTCAAAATTTTTAACTGTGGGGCTTGTCATATGTTTAGTATATCCAAGTGTAAGATGTTTGAAGATGTTTCATTCAGAATTTGATGGTTTTTGGGGCTATTTTGTATGTGTACTCTCTATACTCTCATGAGGGTACACCCCATTTTTTAAAAATTTTCAACTGTGGGGCTTGTCATATGCTTAGTACATCCTACTGTTAGATGCTTGGAGATGTTTCATGAAGAATTTGATCATTTTTGGGGCTATTTTATGGGAAATATATTTGTGTCTGTGCACGTGAATGAGGTTAATGACCAGTGTGATGATGAAGCTATTATGTCTAATGACCCAATTGTGGCAAACTTCTTGGCACCATTATTCACAATGAAAAGGAGGCATATGCATTGTACTGTGATTATGCTCATCAAATTGGATTCAGTGTTAGGAAGGGTCATACTAATTATTGGCCAAATTCAAAGAATTTGAAATCAATGGATTTTTTATGTGCAAAAGCCGGTCTGAAGAAATCTATCAATCTAAACTACTCAGTCAAATTTTAGAAAATAGATACGAGGACTGGTTTTCCGGTCATGATTAGATTTTTCTATTAATTTAGATGAGAATTGGAAGTTTAAAAAATTTATAGAAAGTCATAATCATTCATTGGCAAAGCCGGGTGATCTACATCTTCTCAGATTATATAGAGGCATTAATGATGAGAAGACGGCAGTATTGAAGTCAATGATAGAGGTTGGAATTATAACAACTAATGCGTTTAGCTATCGTAGTGAGGAAGTTGGCGACGTGGAGAATATTGGCTTCACAGAAAGAGATGCTTTATAACATCAGAAAAGAAAGAAGATCAAGGATTGTAAATGGTGATAGTAATACATTAATATAATTATTCAAGGAAAGGCAAGCGGAGGATGGGATGTTTGCATGGGATGTCCAAGTTGATGAGTCAGACAGCTTGGTTGGTTTTTTTTTTGGAGTAATGACATGTCAAGGATAGAATATGATTATTTTGAGGATGTCATAATTTTTTATACAAATTATCAACTCAATAAATATAATCTTGTCTGTGCACCTCTTATTGGAGTGAATCATCACTGGCAAAATATCTTATTTGTAGTAGCCTTTCTATCATAAGAGACAATTAAGTCATTCACATGGTTATTCAAAATATTTCTCTGGTTAATGAATGAGAGGCATCCTATAGCAATATTCATTGATCAAGATCAGGCAATGGAAAAGTTATCAAAATTGCAGTACCGCATACTCGCCATAGGTTATGTTAATGGCATATTTTTAAGAAAGCTCCTTCGAAGGTACATTGCTTTAATAGTAATAAGATAGTACAAAGTCTCTTTTATACATGCATGAGTAAGTGTGATTCACAGGAAGAGTTTGAGTAAGATTAGTCTACCATGCTAGAGGAAGAAAATTTGCATGATCATGCTTGGTTGTCCGAGCTATATAAAATTAGTTGTAAGTGGTCCACTGCATTCTGCAAAGACTCATTTTGTATGGGTATCTTGTCAATAAAACATAGTGAGTCCATGAATAATGTATGTCATGGAATCTCTAAACCAATAAGTTCAATCATAGATTATTTCTTAGGATTGGAGAAGGTTATGGACACATGGCGACAGAATAAATATGATGAAGATTTTTTAAGTGTAGCCAGTCAGCAATTGATCTTGTTATTAAGACCAGTCCAATTCTGAAATAAGCTGCTATGTTTTATACAAGAAAGCTTTATACAATGTTTGAAGAAGAATTTCTGCATGGAGTTGGAGGATTAGCAACAAATGTGTTAGATGAAAATCCCAAGGAGTATTTAGTGAGAAACTTAGAGAATAAATATTCTTCCAAAACATGGACAACCTATTTTGATAAGACATGCATAAATGTAAGTTGTAGTTGTAAAAAAATTGAAATAATGGGGGTGCTTTGTGCCCACTGCATCCGAGTTCTGAGTTAGGAAGATATTGTGCACATTCCAGAGAAGTATCTCCTCATGCGATGGTCAACTAGTGCAAAGAGGGATATCTACTTTGATAGTGCTTAAAGGAACTTAAAAGATGTGTAAGATAATGATGGAATTGAAACTGGCATTATTTTTTGGAATCACATTAGTCGATATGCATATCAAATAAGCACCAGGGCACAAGGTAATAAGAAAGCTAAGGAGTATGTGCTAGGTTCCTTAAAAAAACTATCTGATAATGTTGATTCTATATTATCTGGGAATTCACCTCCAATTGATAAAACATCTAAGATGAAGAAGTCTACTACAAAATATAAAGGAACTGACTCTTTAAAGGATCTAATTAAGCAACGGCCAAAGGGTGTTTTCAATGCAAGACTGAAAAGATATTGGGAGAGAAACAAGAAATCCAAAGTAATTTGTTACCTATCTCTGAATTTATAGTCTTTAAATATTACTGTTATACTTTAAACCATTATATTTTTAATGTTATAGAGATAAAAGAATAAGCTGTGAAGGGTGGAGACCATTTAGGGTCACCCATTGCAACACCTTTTTCTATTATGCCAGAATGTTTTTCAGAGGTATGCATGTATAACACTTCATTCCTGTTGTTACATATCAGTAACTAATATGATGTTCTATTTTAGAAATTTAAATGAAGCTCAACAATCAGTCAGTCGGGTGAAGGGTGCGCAAGTTAATGATGGATATCATTACAAAGAAATATTTTAATACGTGATATCATTTAGTTGTCATGTGTTCTTCGACTGTATATACTTTAATGTCAATTTGATTGAAAGTGTGTCAATTAGTAGTTACTATGTTGTACTTTAATGATAATCTTTGTACTTCGATTTATGTTGCTTATGTTTTTAATGTAATATTAGTATTTTATACTTTAAATCACTAAAAATTCCCCTCATTAGAGTCTTGGTTATATTACCAAAATTTATTGAATATTTTATCTCCAAATAGAAGAGAATATCTAGAAAAAAAATTGAGAAAATAGGGTGTACTCTCATGAGAGTACAAAGAGTACACATGCAAAGCAGCTCCGAAATTCCACCAAGCAGCCTCCAAATAGCTTGTAATGACATCTACTCAGCATTTAAATGAAAGAATGGATAGAATTGCTGAAAAAAATTGAGAAAATAAGGTGTACTTTTATGAGAGTACTGAGTGTACACATGCAAAATAGCTCCAAAAATCCACCAGGAAGCCTCCAAACATCTTACAATGGCATCTACTAATTATTTTATCTCCAAATAGGGTAGAATATATGAAATAAATGAAGAAAATGGGGTATACTCTCATGAGAGTACAGAGAGTACACATGCAAAGCAACTCCGAAAGTCCACCAAGCAGCCTCCAAACAACCTGCAATGACATCTACTAAACATATGAATGAAAGAATTAGTAGAATACCTGAAAAAATTGAGAAAATAGGGTGTACTCTTATGAGAGTACAGAGAGTACACATTCAAAATAGCTTCATAAACCTACCAGGGAGCCTCCAAAAAGCTTACAATGGCATCTACTAAACATTTTATCCCCAAACAAGGTAGAATATCTGAAATAATTTGAGGAAATGGGGTGTACTCTCATGAGAGTATAGAGAGTACACATGCAAAATAACTCCTATAATCCACCAAGCAGCCTTCAAATAGCTTGTAATGGCATCTACTAAACATATGAATGAAAGAAGGGATATAATAGCTAAAAAAATTGAGAAAATGGGGTATACTCTCATGAGAGTATAGATAGTACACATGCAAAATATGTCCAAAAATCCACCAAGAAGCCTCCGAATAGCTTATAACTCTGCAAGAATTTTCTTAATTCTTATAAAATTTTCATTGTTTAGGGAATACAAAAAATTAAAAAAATACAGAAATTAATAGCACAATTAGGTTCAAAAGAGAATTTTCTTAATTTTTATAAAACTTTCAAATATATTTTAGTTTTTTTAGCAAAATAATAAATAAAATTTTATAAATTCTTAGAATATATTGGACTATCACATTGAGCTTCTCGAAATTGGTAGTGCTCTTATACTATTTTCCATTTAAAAAAAAAAGTGAAAAGAAAAAAAAATAAAGTATGATTTTAAGTTTGGATCCAAATTACTGAGTTAATGGTAGCTCTTATCACGCACATATTTTATAAAGCATGCTAGGAATGATTTTAAGTTTGGATCCGAATTATATTGAAAGGGTTGAGACTTACCTATTTCAGTAGGGAACTACACAAATTTATATAAAATTTTCAATTCATATATTTTTGACTTATTTCGGATAAGTCAAAATTAAACTTCCAAGCAATTATAGCAAAAAAAAAAAAAAAATAAAATAAAAAATAACTACAAGTTCTTTTAAATATTTTTATTTTAAATTTGTTATTTTATATTTAAAATTTTAATTAATTAGTTTATCTTTAACATATCATTTATCTTTATTTTTACAAAAAAAGTTTATTCTCAAGAATATTCAAAATATTTTCTAGGTTATTTAAATATTTTTAGAAATAATTATTTTACCTTCGATCATTGCTAGACATGAGTATTGTATAAAATTAATTTATTTAATATTTATTAAAAGTTAAAATACATTTTTTCTATGTCAAAATTATTTTATTTCAAATTATAATTAGTTGAAATAAAATAGAAAATAAAAGTGCACCGAAATGATCCCCTAAATCTACTAAAGTACTTGTTGAAAGCTACTAAAATCCAAATAAAAACTAATTTACATCCCAATTATTTAGAAATTTGAAAATAGAGTAATAATATATTTTTTAAAATTTTAGTCATAATGAATTTTAGAATTATAAGAAAATGGAGTGTACTCTCATAAAAGTACAGAGAATACAGACACAAAATTGATCCAAAAATTCACCAAGCAACATCCAAATAGTTTATAATGGCATATACTATACATATTATCTCCAGAAAGGGTAGAATATCTAAAAAAACTTGAGAAAATGGGGTGTACTCCCATGAGAGTACAGAAAGTACAGATGCAAAACTTATCCAAAAACCAACCAATCAGCCTCCAAACAGCTTATAATGGCATCTACTTAACATATTATCTCCAAACGGGATAAAATAGTTGAAAAAATGATAAAATGGAGTGTACTCTCATGAGAGTACAAAGATTACACATCGAAAACAACTCCAAAAATCCACCGAGCAGCCCCCAAACAGCTTATAATGACATCTACTAAATATTTTATCACCAAATAGGGTAGAATATCTAAAATTTTTTGAGAAAATGGATTGTACTCTCATGAGAGTACAGAGAGTATAGATGCAAAATTGATCCAAATACCCACCAAGCAGACTCCAAATAGCTTATATTAGCATCTATTATACATATTATCTCTAGAAAGGGTAGAATATCAGAAAAAACTAGAGAAATGGTGTGTACTCTCATGAGGGTACAAAGAGTACAGATGTAAAATTGATTCAAAAATTAACCAATCAGCCTCCAAATAACTTATAATGGCATCTACTAAATATATTATCTCCAAACAGGGTAAAGTAGTTGAAAAAAAGATAAAATGGGGTGTACTCTCATGAGAGTATAGAGAGTACACATTCAAAGCAGGTCCAAAAATCCACTAAGCAGCCCCCAAACAGCTTATAATGGCATCTACTAAACATTTTATCACCAAACATATAGAATATCTAAAAATATTTGAGAAAATGGGGTGCACTCTCATGAGAGTACAAATGCAAAACAACTCTAAAACCTCACCAAGCAGCCTCCAAATATCCTGTAATGGCATCTACTAAACATATTATCTCCAAATAGGATAAAATAGTTGAAAGAAAATGAGAAAATGAGATGTACTCTTATGAGAGTACGGAGAGTACAGATGCAAAACTAATTCAAAAATCAACCTATCAGCCTCCAAACAGCTTATAATGGCATTTACTAAACATATTATCTCCAAACAGGGTAAAATAATTGAAAAAAATGAGAAAATGGGGTGTACTCTCATGAGAGTATAGAGAGTACATATGCAAAATAATCCTAAAAACCTACCAAGCAATCTCCAAACAGCTTGTAATGACATATACTAAACATATTATCTCCAAACAGGGTAAAATAGTGGAAAGAAAATGAGAAAATGAGAAAATGAGGTATACTCTCATGAGAATATATAGAACACACATTCAAAATAGCTCCAAAAATTCACCAAGCAGCCCTCAAACAAGTTATAATGGCATCTACTAAACATTTCATCACCAAATATAGTAGAATATCTGAAAAAATTTGAGAAAATGGAGAGTACTCTCATGAGGATATAGAGAGTACAGATGTAAAATAGATCCAAAAACTGATCAAGCATCCTCCAAACAGCTTAGAATGACATCTACCAAACATATAGTTGAAAGAAAGGGTAGAATAGCTGAAAAATTTGAGAAAATATGGTGTATTCTCATGAGAGTACAGAGAGTACACATTCAAAACTTATCCAAAACTCACCAAGCATCCTCCAAACAGCTTAGAATGGCATATACCAAACATATAACTCAAAGAAATGGTAGAATTTTAAAAAAATTTGAGAAAATGGGGTGTACTCTCATTAGAGTATAGAGTACACATTCAAAATTGATCCAAAAACTCAACAAGAATCCTCCAAACAGCTTAAAATGACATCTACCAAACATATAACTGAATGATAGGGTAGAATATCTAAAAAAATTTGAGAAAATGGGGGTATACTCTCATGAGAGTACAGAGAGTACACATTCAAAACTGATCCAAAACCCCACGAAGCATCCTCTAAATAGCTTAGAATGACATCTACCAAACATATAATTGAAAGAAAGGGTAGAATATCTAAAAAAATTTAAGAAAATGGGGTGTACTCTCATAAGAATACATAGAGTACAAATACCAAACTGATCCAAAAACCCACCAAGCAGACTCCAAACATCTTATAATGGCATCTACTAAACATATGAATGAAAGAAAGGGTAGAATAACTAAAAAAACTAAGAAAATGGGTATACTCTCATGAGAGTATAGAGAGTACACATTAAAATAGCTCCAAAAACTCACCAGACAGGTAGATTTCTAAGCACTGCATTCATATGCACAGCCAATTTCTTGTACTAAATATTTTATAGCTCAGTTATTTCATCCCTAAATAAAAAATAGAATAAGCAAACTCAGCTCTGAAGAAATTAATTTTCTTTAGCCAATCTTGGCACTCAGCCCAGTCCACTAGAGGTTTGTCGATCGCTGCCTCCATGTATTTGCACATAAACATCCCACAATCAACACTATTTTTTTGGAATGGTAGACCACTGATCATTTCAATTGACCATTATATAGGTACGCTCTCAAAAGCCTGGCTAGCATCTTAGATGAGTAATTTGGTATAAAGAGTTAAAAATAAAGGTCAAGAGTTAGGCACAAAGTATGCACTTGAGACGAACTAAAAATGAGAAGAATTCATACAATATCTGGAAGAATGGCCTTATGAGCTGGGTTTGGCAATGAGTCATAGAATTATCAAGCCCCTTTCTAAATATGCCTCACTAGTAGTTTCCAATGTTGATTATTGATAATTAGATGTAACTATAAATTAGCCCTTGAAACACTATCTGCAGTAACATGCTGGATGAACATTTTGCTTTCTTTTGGTGGGCTATATTAAGCATAACTCTACAAGAATTCAAGAAAAGTTTAAAATTAGTAGGTTATAACTGTCAAAACTTTGGAAGGCATTGTATCACTCAGAACTCCGTGTATAAACTCATAGTGTAAGCATGAGACATACAGATATGAGACATATAGCCCAGGACAAATAGTATACTTCTCGGCTAGTAAAAAGGCGAAGGCATCAACATGTGCTTCTAACAGATACTGATCTGTCAGTAACTCATCAATTTGGCCTATCGCAATAATGATATTGCTAGCCAAGAATACACTATCACTCCTGCATGTGAGAAGCATGAGAATGTGAGCATTACTAAATAAAAAAGGTAATTTTATATATACAGAATGAGATAAACTAAGCAATGACTTGCTTGTCCTTGAATCGGGTGCACGAGGTGTTAATAAGCTGCAGCATTGGCTTGGGTAGGACATCTCTTGATGAGAAGTCTACAATATCATGTGCCTCAGTTGGATGCAAGAAATTAACAAAGTTTAAGAGCTAGATTCATTGTGAATTAAAGTTGAATCTTCTAAGATGAAGAATACCTCCGCCTGATGCTCCTCAACCACTACGATAGTAGTCGTTGGTTCATCCACTGATATTGGAAAATCTTTGTTAACCTACATAAAAATTGTTGAAATCAGCTTTTATTAGATTAAACTAAAAGAAAAACAAAGTAATATATTCATGAAACATCTTCAAATATCATACAATATGTTATGATAAACATACGAGAAGCTCCACAGTTGAAAAAACTAAAAAAAATAAGATGTACCTTCATGAGAGTACAGAGTGTACACATATAAAATAATTCTAAAAACTAGCAAATACTTTGTGAAACATCTCCAAACATCTTACAATAGGTTATGGTAAACATTTGATAAGCCCCACAGTTGAAAAAATTGAAAAAATAAGGTGTACCCTCGTGAGAGTACAGAGAGTACACATATAAAATAGCCTCAAAAATCACCAAATTCTTCGTGAAACATCTTCGAGCATCTTACAATGGGATATACTAAACATATGACATGCCCCACAGTTGAAATATTGAAATAATAGGGTGTACTCTCATGAGAGTACAAAGAGTACACATGCAAAATAACTCTAAAAATAATTAAATTTTTCATGAAACATCTCCAAACATCTTACAATAGGTTATGATAAACATATGACAAGCTCCATAGTTGAAAAAACTAAAAAAAATAAGTTATACTCTCATAAGAGTACAGAGAGTACATATGCAAAATAGCTCCTAAAACTAGCAAATTTTTCATGAAATATCTCCAAACTGCTTACAATATGTTATTGTAAACATATGACAAGCCCCACAATTAAAAAGTTTAGAAAAATAGGATGTACCCTCATGAGAGTAAAGAGAGTACACATACAAAATAACTCCTAAAATCAGCAAATTCTTCATGAAACATCTCTAAACAGCTTACAATGGGATATACTAAACATATGACAATCCTCATGGTTGAAAAAATTGAAAAATGGGATGTACCCTCATGAGAGTACAAAGAGTACACATACAAAATAGCTCCAAAAATCAGTAAATATTTCATGAAACATCTCCAAATATCTTACAATAGGTTATGGTAAATATATGATAATCCCCACAGTTAAAAAAATTGAAAAAATAAGGCATGCCCTCATGAGAGTACAAAAAGTACACATGCAAAATAGCTCTAAAAACTAACAAATTTTTCATGAAATATCTCCAAACATCTTACAATAAGATATACTAAACATATGACAAGCCTCACATTTGAAAACTTTAAAAAAATAGGGTGTACCCTCATGATAGTATAGTGAGTACATATGTAAAACAGCTCTAAAAATTAGTTAATTATTCATGAAACATCTCCAAATATCTTACAATGAGATATACTAAACATATGACAAGCTCCATAGTTGAAATTTTTGAAAAAATGAGGTTTACCCTCATGAGAGTACAGAGAGCACACATGCAAAATAGCTCCAAAACTAGTAAATTCTTCATAAAAATCTCCAAACATCTTACAATAGGTTATGATAAACATATGACAAGCCTCACAGTTGAAAAAATTGAAAATATAAGGTGTACCCTCATGAGAGTATAGAGAGTACACATGCAAAATATCTCATAAAACTAGCAAATTCTTCATGAAATATTTCCAAACATCTTACAATAAGATATAATAAATATATGACAAGCCCCATAGTTGAAAATTTTAGAAAAATGAGGTGTACCCTCATGAGAGTACAAAGAGTGCACATGCAAAATAGCTCCTAAAACTAACAAATTCTTCATGAAACATCTTCAAATAGCTTATAATGAGATATATTAAACATATGATAAGCCCTACTGTTGAAAATAACTAAAAAATAAGGTGTACCCTCATGAGAGTACAAATAGTACACATACAAAACTACTCATAAAATCAGCAAATTATTCATGAAATATCTCCAAACATCTTACAATAGGTTATGGTAAACATATGACAAACCCTACAGTTGAAAAATTTTAAAAATAAGGTGTACCCTCATGAGAGTACAGAGAGTACGCATGTAAAATAGCTCATAAAACTAGCAAATTCTTCATGAAACATTTCCAAATATCTTATAATAGGATATAGTAAACATATGACAAGCCCCTCAGTTGAAAATTTTAGAAAAATGAGGTATACCCTCATGAGAGTATAGAGAGTACACATGCAAAATAGTTTCTAAAATTAGCAAATTTTTCATAAAATATCTCCAAACAGCTTACAATGGGATATACTAAACATATGACAAACCCTACAGTTGAAAAAATAAAAAAATAATAAGGTGTACCATTCTAAGAGTACAGAGAGTACACATATAAAACATCTCCTAAAACCAGCAAATTTTTCATGAAACATCTCCAAACATCATACAATAGGTTATGACAAACAAATAACAAGCCCACCAGTTGAAAAAACTAAAAAAATAAGGTGTACCCTCATGAGAGTACAGAGAGTATACATGCAAAATAACTCCAAAAACTAACAAAGTTTTCATGAAACATCTCGTAACATCTTTCAATAGGATATACTAAACATATGACAAGCCCTACACTTGAAAATTTTGAAAAAAAATGGGTGGCACTCTCATGAGAGTACAAAGAGTACACATACAAAATAGCTTAAAAATTATTAAATTCTTCATGAAACATCTCCAAGCATCTTACAATAGGATATACTAAACATATGACAAGCCCCACGGTTGAAATTTTTGAAAAAAATGGGGTGTACTCTCATGAGAGTACAGAGAGTACACATACAAAATAACTCTAAAAATCAGTAAAATAGTCTCATTTCCTTTAAAGAACTCAAATGTGCTCTTATTCGACGGTTAGAACAACTGTGAAAACCCTAAATTCTTCAAAGTTCAAGAATGTAGGAAAAAAATACCTCATGGAGTCGCCTATAATACCTCAATTTTTAATGCCCAAAATTTAGCAAATCTCTGGAGGGAAGGTCGGACGCATGCCGGGAGAGGGAGCTGAGAAAAATTTCTGCACAAAAATGAAATTACCTAAAATTTTCTGAGGCTCGGAATCTAGAACGTCGTCCGTAATATTTTTTCCCGCTTTGAGCCGGGTGGGCGGTCTGCGTTAACGCATCGTTACGCTACAACGCTATAAAGTAAGAAAAATCATATTTTATTACAGGACACGTGTTGCATCCGGTTGGCGTCCGGACTCCGCACGTAATATTTTCTCGATTCGAGGATAGGTCACTTTGTTGAATACTAATATTTAACTTATAAAAAGTATATTTATATATTTAAAATATTTTTTTTATAACTTGAGGATTGAACGCAATATTTGAAATTTTATTAATTTAAAAAATAATATCAATTAATAATATATGAAATATGATATTAATAAAAACAATCTTTTTTTATCAACAACATATATTCATTATTATATATAATTTTTTATATTTTATAATAAATTTAGTATTTAGAGGTGTTGACCTTTGAATATAATTCAGGGTGGGCAACTAGAGTTTTAAAACTCTTAATAGTAACTAATAAAGAGCTATGAGTTTGGCAATGAGAGTTTTGGACTATAGTAATCTATAATTCTCTTGCTTTTGGGATCATCCTCTTAATCTTTAAAGATATAACTTGTTTACACACTTCTTGGAAAATGTGTTGATTATTTCTACAATAAATTAAGCCTTTTTTTAAATATTATATGATCCAATCATATAGATTTTGAATACATAAATATGTTGATAATATAATATTTGTGATATTGAGCTCATTGGATACGTCTCATGGAGAAACTCATATATTGTTGCCTTCATTGAATAGGTAGGTTTCCTTTATGTTATGGGTGAGTGTCTTTTGAATTATGCAAGCACATTCAGAACTAGGCGTGTCTCCATTGGTGATGGTGAGTGATTTTAAGATTCACATGCCTTGATCCATAGTAAAATTGCTAGAGTTTCTCTTTTCATCCCAAGTGGCATATTTTGGTATTTATAGAGCACATATTTATTGAAGCTCAACTCAAAGCCAATTTTTAAGCAAACATATATTGTTGGTCTAAGAGCTAAATTCTTAAGTTCATGCAACACAATAAATATTCAACATCAAGCACTGAATACTTCCGTCTCTATCCGATCCGCGCGATGCGCGCCTCCGTTTCCAGTACCCCTCTTTTCTCGACCCACTGCACCTCTCCTTCCAGCTTCTCCATCTGCATACTCGTCCTCCATCCCTCACAGCAACCGATGGAATCCAAAACAGGTTACAGGCACATTCAGTCGCCTTCTCTGAGCTTATCTATCATCGCATTCTGTTCTTCTTTATTGGTTCAATTTCATGCTTGATTTAATTTAAAAATTGCATATCTTTTGTGATTAATAGTTATTTAATGCACTTTCTTTTTGGGTATATATGGCGCTCTTCCCTTCATAATCCACTGCTTGGTATTTCCACAAATTGTTGCGGTTTTCAGGTCAATCAAAGGTAATTTCCAAAAGTTTGATGGAGGATCTCCCTGAATCAGTGCTTATGTATATTCTGCAACGAATTGATCGAACTGCCGATAGGAATTCTCTTTCTCTAGTTTGCAAACGACTGCATAGGGTTGAGGGGGAGCAAAGGGATTTCCTGCGCGTTGGATGTGGGTTACACCCTGCGACTGAAGCATTTACCGCATTATGTAGTCGGTTTCCAAATTTATCGAAGCTCGAGATTTCCTACTCCGGTTGGACGCCGTCGTCGGGTGAGCAGCTGGGGAATGAAGGCATGCAGGTTTTGTGTTCTAACTGTCCTTTACTCGAAGAACTTTCCCTAAATTTCTGCTCTCTCATCAATGATGCTGGCCTTTCTTATTTATCTTCTTGCCGAAAATTGACGTCTCTCAAGCTAAATTTTGCTCCGGATATCACCTCTAATGGAATCCTATCTGTGGTACTTAGCTGCAAGAACCTTTCTACCCTTCACCTTATTTACTGCATGAAACTGGACAGCATTGAATGGATTCAGTTCTTGGGGAAGTTAGGTAATTTAAGGGTACTTTTCATCAATAACTGCAGGGGTATAAGGGAGAATGACCTCATAAAGTTTGGCCCTGGGTGGAGAAAGCTCAGAACATTGGATTTTTCTGTAGATGCATATTATCAATACCCAAGGGTCGTTGATCAGTCATTGTTGAACGAGTGGGTTGGAGAAGGTGTTTGCTGTGATGAGCTAAAGGAATTAAGTTTGACAAACTGCATAGTTGCCCCGGGCCAAGGGCTTTCTTTTATACTAGGAAGATGCGATGCCTTAGAAAAGCTTCGGTTGGACATGTGCATTGGGGTAACACACAGTGATATTGTTACGCTTTCTCAGAAGTCAAGCAACCTTCGTAGCCTAGCAATGCGCGTCCCTCTGGAGTTTACTGGGTCTCTTTTCGAGCATAGGCAGTTGGCATTGAAAGATGACAGTCTGAGGGCCTTGGCAGCTGGATGTTCTATGCTTAATACGCTCGTGCTGTCTTTTTCAGATTGGGATTTTCCATCGTTATGCTTCACCCAGGATGGTCTGATTGATCTGATTCATAGCTGCCCAATTTGTGTGTTGAAACTTCATGGTGCTAGCTTCTTCAATAACAGAGGTATGAAGGCGCTTTGTACAGCACAATGTTTGCAGGTGCTAGAGCTCTCGAAATGCCATGAAATTAGCGATGAAGGATTGAAGCATATTATACACTCACCCAGCTTAAAAAACTGTGAAACTTTTCAAATGTTTAGAGTTACAGATATTGGGTTGAAGCCACTTGTGGACTCACATAAGCTGGATTTGCTTACAGTTGAAGACTGCCCACAGATTTCTGAGAAAGGTATAGAAGGTGCAGCGAGATCTGTCTTATATAAGCAAGATTTTACATGGGTGTACGATCAAATTCAAATTAGAGATTATTGACTCCTAAAGCTCTAGCTTTTTCCTCACAAATATGATAGAAGTAGCACGGGTGATCTGACTTTAATTTCATGTTTCAGGTAATATTCTTTGAAGCATGACTGAAGAATAATGTGTTAATGTATGCCTTTAAATTTGATGGTATATATAGCACTCAATATCCAGTTTTTAAGACTTATCTTTCATGATAGCTAAATTTCTCAACTGTTTGACCTTCAATTTTTTCCGATGTTTTTTTAATATGGCACTCATGGTTAGTGGTGGAACTAGGGGTTGGCTGGGGAGGCATTCGGTCAGTCGCCATCCTTAGATTTTTATTGAACTCTTAATATCATATAATACATTAATTATTCTTCTAGGTTTGGCTACTCCTAGATGGGTGGGCAGCCCCTTGTCTTTTAAATTTTGATTTCGTCACTGTTAATGGTCATTGATAAGTGGAGTCTGGGTCTTGACATCAGCAATGGTCTCTAAGAATGGCATGAGTTCTTGTGTTTTGAGACAGAGTGGTGTCTGGCTTGGTAAAGAGTATACCCTTCTCAACATTTTGAGGCATGGTCATGCAATAGAGAGTGTGGGACTATGGGTAGCATATATGGCTGATAAGGTAGAAAAACAGTCTGAGATGGTTGAAGTACTTTAAATAAGGAAATCCCAATATATTAAGGGGATAAAAGAAATGTGAAGATACCATACATTAAAAACTCAAGGGCCCAGCTAGTATGTTTAGGTGTCATGATCAATGTTTTTATAAATCATGGTTATGCAACAGAAAATTCCTTACAAAAGCATCAAATCATTACCTTTGAGAAATGAATTTTTATTTGAAGATTGCAACATATACATTATAACCAAATGTAGGCTGTGATGGCTGAAGTACTTAAACCAAGGAAGCTAAAATACCAATGTTTCTGGGAACAAAAATTCAGTTAGAAGACCCTAAAAAAACTATATGAGAATCAAGTCACACTCAGCTCTCAACAGGAGGAGATTCTAAGTTACATGGGATAAGGTGATGGTCATGATAATGTGGTCAAGTTCTTAGCTGCACTACACAGCTTATCATTTATATCCATATCCAGCCTAGCGCATTACAAGCCCAAAGCTGAGCTAGAAGGTCAATTGTTTCTAACTTCTAGAGTTTATCTCTAAAAATTAAATTCCTATAATGTAAATACAACTATGACAATTTTATTTATTTTTTATGTTTTGAAAATGATGATCTAAGCATGGGAAGAGCTGTCCAATTGTTTGGTTCAATCAATTTTATCATGAATTTATAACAACAATTGCAAGCTTTTATCCTGCTACGTGGGTTTAGCTACATAAATTCTTTTTCTCTATTGTGTTTTATTAAGTGTCATATTATAATTTAATTATAATAAATTAAGGTCATTTTCATATTTCCTAATCAATTTTTTTTAAGGTCTACCTCTATCTTTTTTAACATGACCGAATCTAATACATCTACTCTACTTCAGATAGTGTGTGTTTTTTTATGTGACTAAATCTAGGCGACTCTCTTTAATCTTATAAGCCATTGGAGTTACTCCAATCTTTCATGAATATATTTGTTTCATCTTATCTCTAAGTGTAAAGCCACTCATCCACAGTGTCCTCATCCCAACACTTAATGTAATTTTCGTCTCTTTTACTATTAAAATTACACTTCATATTTTCAGTTTAGATCTACTCAAATGAAAGTCTTTAGACCTTAAGGTTGACCTCATAATTCAAGTTTTTCTTGAATTCACTCTCTACTTTATCAACAAGAAGAATATCATTAGCAAGCATACACTAAAGTACATCCTCTTATAAATGCCTAGTAAGAACATCCATAACAAAAGCAAAAAGATATGGGCTTAAAGCTGATCCTTGATGTAATCCAATCTAAATAGAAAAATACTTTGTCAATCTTCCTTGTATTTGAACACAAGTAATAGCTCCAATATCAATATTCATCCTTTTGAACTTAAAAATTGTCAAATGAATCAAAACGCATTTGATTTCAAATCTATTGTAAATGAATTTATATTTCAATCATAAATTCATATTTGAGTTCAACCAAACTTGAATCAAGCCTTCATCATGTTAACTAAACCCATTAGCTCAGACTCAAAGTAGTCAATTTGACTCATGAACCAAAATTCAATTCAATCCAAATCAAGTGAATTAAGCAAAACAAACTTCATGTCATATTGGTTGGTTGATCATCTAATAATCAATTGTGAATTGGGTCAAACCAAGTCAACTTGTCAGTTGACCAAGTCCATTTAACCCATATGAACTAGATAAATTGCAACATAAACCAAATTGATTAAATGTTTATTTTTCTAATTGATTATTGAACTTAACCCCAATTAAAATGACCAATTAACTGTCCCAACTAGCATTAAGAACACTTGACCTAAAATATCAAATCAACTTGAAATCAAAACCAAGCTAAATTATTGAAACCAAAGCGCGATATATTCAAATGATCAAGCTATGATTCAAGCCAATTTGATCAATTGAGTCGATCAACTTATCCCAAATTAACATAAGGATCAAATTGACGAAAATTTAAATTAAACCCAAATTAAATCCAAATTAAATCAAATTAATTAAAACTAATTGAATCAATATACTCCAAATAGTCATTTGAACTTGATCTAACTCTTGGTTTGATTTAATTTCCAATTGGTTATAATATGTTTTGACGATTTGACCCAAATTCAAATTAACAATTAAACCAAATGAAATTCAAATGACATAAAATTTGGTCCAACTTACTTTTGACTCATTTTAAATCTGTCCAAATCAAATTCAATGCCAAATGACCACTTTGGCCTTGGGTCAATCCATAAAAGACACTTTACATGGTCATTTATCTTCTGCCACTTGTCACTCATCCATTAGTCCACATAGGTACCAAGGACATTTTCGACCCAAGGGTGGTTAAAGGCCATGACTCATGGGAGGTGAAATCACCTCACCTCTTCCATTGGAACACATGACATGAAGGACTCTCACCTCAGCTATTCTTTCATGACAATCACTTTCCATGCCAGAACCCAGAACTATGATTCTCTTCCATTCAACCACCCCAAGCCAAATGACATGAGTTTGGAGCCAAAATTTTAAACAAAGGTTCATTTCATTCACTTTTCATTAAAGGTGTTAAGTGAACAAACTCCCATTTTCCCTCATTCTTCTCCTCCTAGTGCTCTCAAAGCCATTAATAATCACCCCCACTTCATTTTGGAGAGAAATACTTCAAAATTAATTGGATTTTGAAAACGACGATCTCAAAGAAACTTATTGGCGTGAAGAAGATCAAGCTCATTCAAGGCTTCTTCCTCCCTCATAGCAGTCATCACCAAGCAAAATTATCCGGTGAGGTAACCTTCAAAAAAACTAGGTCTTGATCCTTCATTTTGTGATGGTTTTGCGTGATTTTTTGATCTACCTAGATAATCTCATATTTTTACTTTAAATCATCTGATTAGAAAATAGAATTTTTCAATGCAGAAAAGTCCATTTGGACAAGTTTTCACTTAAACTCTCTTTTTTATAAAAAAAATGCA
Organism: Cymbidium sinense; assembly: GCA_021442155.1. Classification (NCBI taxonomy): domain Eukaryota; kingdom Viridiplantae; phylum Streptophyta; class Magnoliopsida; order Asparagales; family Orchidaceae; genus Cymbidium; species Cymbidium sinense. The sequence continues at coordinate 64,989,425 of CM038222.1, forward strand.
CTTTACTTTTCACCGTCGGTCAGAGCGGCGTCCGATCTGCGGTTCACTCGGGCGGCTGATCACGCGTGGATAGCGCGTTGGGCTTTGGTGATCGTCCCCGTCCGTCGTGCGGTTCCGCGTCGACGGCTCGAATCCTCGATCACCGATCTTCCTCGGATGCGTGTCGATGACGTCAATGCGATTGGACCGTAAGTGAACGTGGTCACTCTCAAATCGTTAACGTCGTTCCGCGTATGGGCGGCCACGTCGCCAATTGCGTGCGCGCATAGCGGCAGCGCACCCAATTCTTGCGGCGCCACCATACCTTTACATTGCCATGTTAGTGTCGCGTGGCTCATGTGTTAATCCGATTTTCTGATTTAAAAAATTAATTTAAATCACCTGAAACTTTAAAAATCCATATAAAATAAAATACTTAACAAAAAATTAAAAACAAGGGCTCGTTGGATTCGTCTTTTCAAGTGGAATCCAATAAATCCAAAATCCATATTTTGAGCTTAATTTTAGTTTTAGTAAAAATCAGATTTCATTAATTAAACTAAAAATACTTGTCAGATTAAATTGAAATTTTCAGAGATTAAAACTGATTTTAAGATACACATCATTAAAATTTCAAGTTAAAAGACCTTTGGATTAAAAGATATTGAATTTTGAGTGTCAATTAATTTATTTTAATATAATAAATTAGCAGAATTCATAAAAATCACTTAAATCAATTGAAACTTCCTAAATTCATAACTAATTGTAAAAAAATCAAAAAAAAAAAATACAAACTCAGGTTCATTTTAAACATAATTCAGAGGAAAATCTAATAAAATTATTTCTAATTGATTTTGAATAGTAGATTTTCCTTAATTAGGGTTTATTTGAAAACTTAGTAACTCTAATTACTCCCTAATGATTTCATTAATTAATTCCAAACTTCTCAAGCATGTTTAGTGGGATGATTTGTGCCTCCCCAAATTTTCTTGGAATTTATTAATGAGTTAATCAGGAAAATTAATTAATGAACCACTAATCACTCTGTTAGTATAATTGAGCTTAATTAAGTAGGTGAACAGTGGTTTAATTCCTTGAGTAAGTTAATTAAACTTTGTTTAAGTGATTAGGAGGTTTATGGAATGATTTTGGGATATTTTCCTTAAGCTATTCCCTAAATCCCCTTTCTTCCTTAAATTCAAATCTAATTAAGGGTTAATCCACTAATGATCTACTTAATTAATCAAATCAAATTCTCAAACCCAAAATTAATCCAGAAACTTAATCAATCCTTCTTGGGTAGATGATTAGGTGTTAAATAACCTAAGTAACCTAAGGAAATCATACTTAACCCATATGTGTTGGAGGGGTTATGAAAGTACTTAAATTAAATCTTTTAGCTTAATTAATCATTAATTGTGAGCCAATTGCATTAGGTACCTTTCTTTCCTAAGATGCATTGCTGATTTAAATTCATTGTGGTTTTATGTCATATATTGGCTCATAATTATTTGATTAAATATGTTAAAGTGGTATAGGTAAGGGGTAATTAAGAACTTAATCTACACCTTAACCTAAAGCATAAAATTAATCTAATCACCTAAAAATTAAACTAAAATAATACACACATGTGAATGGGGGTAAGGACAGACCTTCTCACACTTTTCTAATTCAAATCAAACTCAAAGCAAAATGAAAGTCTCTTTAAAGAACTTTTGATTCTCTTTAAATGATCTTATCTCATAAGATTATTTTTAAGAATTAATTAGAGTGAATAAAATTACATGCTTACTTTATTTCTTTTCTAGCATGCTAAATGTGTATGACATGAAAATCATATATTCATGCTTTTCAAAAATCAAATTCAAAATGAAATATTTCTTTATGTCAAATTGTATGTTTTGGATAAAGTAAAAAATATGAGTGGCTATTATCACTATTAAATTCAAAATTATTTTCAAAATCTATAAATCAAATACCTAAAACTGAAAGTGTGCTACTTATAATTATTTATAAGCTTGCATGTGGATATAAATATGAAGATGTGCATAGTGTACTTTTCCTTCTTTTTTCTTTTAGCATAGTTTTGAGTAGGATTTGACAAAGTATATAGTTCATTTGAAAAGAACACAACCCTTACCTAACTACATTCCTATTCATTCTTATGCTATTACTTAAAGAAGGACATCCACACGTACACATATAAATTGTACAAACAAATCAAACAAACAAATACAAACTTTTGCATAATTCTCTTTCCATGCATTTCTTTTCGTACATGCACATGCATTTAAGAAAAGTGGTATATTAGTCTGGAAAACCCCGGGGTTGTGAGGCTTTAAGTAGCCATAAGTAGGTCTTGTACCTTACACCCATGGTTAACAATGACGCCGTACTCACTTGTGCCTTTTATACTTATAAATGTGCATATAAAAAAATAGATAAAAGAGTCACCATTTTCTACTTAACAAATAAACATAAACTTTTTTTGCATGATTCTCTTTCTATGCATTTCTTTTTGTACATGCACATGTATTTAAAAAATGTGGTATATTAGTCTAGACAACCCCAGGGTTGCGAGCCTTTAAGTAGTCCTAAGTAAGTCTTGTACCTTACGCCCCTGGTTAACAATAACGTCATACTCACTTATGTCTTTTATATTTGTAGATGTGCATATGAAAAATGGATGAAAGAAGCACTCTCCTCTATTTAACAAAATCATGCATACATGAAACATTCCAGGTTTCCTTAAGTAACATCTCTTAACATTCATTATTAAGGTGTGCTAAATACTTGCATTGCATGTATAGATATGCTTAAGATTCATTCATGAGCATGATACATATGTGGGAAAGAAATAAAATATTGTGTGTTTTGTGTTAGTAATTCACTTTACTTAATCTTAAAATATCTTTCTTTTGAATAGGTTTATTTAGAGAAAATTTAAACTTAGGATTAATTAAAATACATAATAAAACATTCATTAAACAAAAACCTTTAATGAATCTACCTTAGAAATCGTTTAAGGTAGGGAGGAAAGAGAAGTTCTCTTTTATTTTCCTCTCTTTACAACCTTTAGTAATTAAGTAGGTTCATTCAAACAAAATCAAATCATCACATAAAATTAACCTATATCAACTAAACAACTTAAATGAGACCATCCTTCTAAGTTGAACCTTTTCACACTTAAAAATCCTAACCTTGAAGCCTAGCTAAGCATACCATACAAACCTTACATGGCACACACATTAGGTTAAGTCACCACTTCTAGTCCTATGTTAGGGCGGTGCATTGTTTGATGTTTGCTTTTATTTTATGATGTGATATTTTAGTTTGGATGTTAGGGTGTATGTAATGAATGGTAGGATGATTTAGTAATCATTATCTTACTGTAGGGATTGTGCTTAAGGGTGCTATAATAAAATGTAATTGCTTTTCTTTGTAGGTTGCTTATACCCTTAAGCATAATCCAAATAGGCCAGGTGGACTTGATTACCCATGTGTGGGGTGCTAAGTCCAATTTATTTATATACATGCTTGGGAATGTGTGGCTTGTTTAGCTAATCTCTATTTTGCATATTTTAGTTAGATTTAATTTTTCTCTTTTCATGTACTTTTGCAATTAGGATTTTGGAATGATTGTTATGGGATATTAGGATGAGCATTGGTTATAAGATCACATCTTATGTACCATGTGAAGCCTTTGGAGTATCCACACTCTAACCATTCAAAAGAAGGAACCAAAAGAAGAAAGAAGAAAGAAGAAAAGAAGAATGAAGAAATGAAGAATAATATGAATTCCTTGCTTAATTATAATTAATTCATTTGTAATCCGAGTTGTATAAGGGTAGAGCTCGGCTACCCACATTTATCTTTTCGGGTTTGTGCGGTGGTGCCTGACCACACTAGGCCTTTTATTCTTTTGCATTAGCTTTATAAAATGTGTGATGTTTAGTTTAGTTTGTGCATTAAAATGATATGTTTTTTGGGTTTCTTCCTTGTTTTAATGTTTGGACTAGATGATGATTAGGCTCTTAGGAAAAAAATAAATCTTCTACCAAATTAATCAATTCAAAATTAAAATAAATAACTCATAACTTCATTTAAATCCTAAGTTAAGATCAAGATAAAAGAATTAGCAACCCCTTAGTTGGATGAACATTTTTTTTTATAACATCATGCACAGAAGCATCTTATTTCACTCTTGATTGGAGGGCTTTCACTTTTATCAGAAAAATTTGGCTTGACCTTTGAAAGCCATGGTGGAAACACACCTCCTCCATTCTCGCTGATTTTGGCCAATAATCTTACTTCTCATGCATTAGTCATATGAATCTTATAAGCCTGAGGCAAATGATTGTCCAAAAATGAAAATAACATGTAATATGATTTGCTTTAGATTTAGGTCATTTGAAGCATGCCTGTGGTGAAAATTTTCATTTCCTTTAGAGAATAAGATATATACTTCCATCTTCACTCTATGCGGGTTAAAATGAGGGTGAAAATATACATCTTCTTCTCTTTTTATGCATTTTTAACACCACGTAGATTTACAAATGTTCTTATTGAGGGTGATCGGGAATGACATTGAGGAGAGGTGTACTATCTCGAAAGATAGAAGTCACAACTCTACAATGGATCTAATCACCTCAACAAGGACTCCTACGGACAATGTGTCTACATGTGTACCATAGATTCTTCCTCTACTTTACATGGAGAAGTAAAGTAGGGTTTATTTAAAACCTGGTTCGTTAAGTTCTCTACAGGGGCAAGCCCACATAGTTAATTACATCTTAAGGAATGATATTCCTTAGGAATACTCTCGATTAAGGTAAATAATCGTTGTCTCCAAAGATTTCAATAGGGTAGGATTATTAATCGATTAATTTATTTTAGAAGATCAAATGGGATTGATCAAAGAGAGGGAGTTATTATTGAAGCTAAAATAAGATAAGTAGGAGATTCCTACGATGCTAAGAAACCTAGCAAACATCTCAAACTATCCTATGGTTAGGCTTTATATTTTTGAAATTAATTTAATTTATTTGAGTTAAATTTTTCATTAGAAATTTAAGGCTTATGATTCCATAACACAAGATTAAGGAAATGCACTATGCTTGTGACCTACAAAGGGAGAAGCAACGATCTAAACCTAAATCTAGGAGCTTTTGGCGGTGAAATCACAACCTAAATCTAAGATGAAAATGGGTATTTGATTTGTCTCCACAAAGAGAGGACAAATTGCCCATCTGCTTGGACTTACAACCACCTAGGGGTGGCTGCGAACTAAACCATCCTATTATTTTAAATTCATGTCGGTAAGTCATATGCTTTAAGCAAGATAGCTAGACTACTATTTATTTAGAAAGAGACTAAGTCCTTAAACTCACTCCATAAAGAGACTAGATCATGTAAATATATGCTTCAAATGACTTAAATCTAATGCAATACATATTTTATTTTATTTTTATTTTTGGATAATTATTTTGACTCAGGCTAATAGGATTCATATGCCTAATGCATGAGAAATGAGATTATTGGCCAAAATCAGTGAGAAGGGAGGATGTGTGTTTCTACCATGGCTCTCAAAAGTCAAGCCAAGTTTCTCTAGCAAAGGTGAAATTTCTCCAATCAAGAGTGAAAATAATATGCATTTGTGCATGATGTTATAAAAGAAGTACTCTCATCCTAAATAATTCTTTTATCTTGATTTTTAGTCTAAGCTTTAGGTGAAGTTATGAGTTCTTTATTTTTAGTTTTAAATTATTAAATTTGGTAGAAGATTTATTTTTCCCTAAGATCTTAATCTACATCCAGGCCATACATAAAGTAAGGAAGAAACTAGAAAAATGATGGCACTTAATGCACAAGCTAAACAAATCATCAATCAATTTATAAAGCTAATCGTAAAAGAATAAAAGACTATTGTGGATGGGTATCACCACTCAAACCTGAAAATAAATTGGGTAGCCCAGCTCTACCCTTATAAAACCAGTTACAAATGAATTACATAGAATTAATCAAGGAACTCATTGTTATGGGGGTCTTCAAGCTTCATCTCTTCATTCTTCATTTATTCTTTCTTATTCTTTTCTTCTTTCTTCTTTGGTTCCTTCTTTTGAATGGTTGGAAGGTGGATGCTCCAAAGGATTCACATGGTGCATATGATGAGATCTTATGACCAATGCTCATCCTAATCCTCATAACAATTATTTCAAAATTCTAATTGTAAAAATTACATGAAAAGGGAAAATAAATCTAGCTAACACCTGCAAAATAAAGATTAACTAAATAAACCACCAAATCTCACGCATGTATATTGGATTTATCATCCCACACATGAGTGACTAAGTCCACCTAGCCTATTGGATTATGCTTAGGGGTATAAGCACCTGCACATCAAATGCATTTATATTTTTATGTATCACGGTGCCCCTTAAGCACAATCCCCTGCAGAAGACAATGGTTAGACTAAGATCGCCCTACCATTCATTCTACACATATACATCCTAACATCCATTCTAAAACATATCAAAAAATAAAAGCAAACATCAAATCATGCACCGCCCTAACATAAAGCTAGAAGTGGCAACTTAGCCTAATGTGTGTGCTTTAATGGTTTGTGTGGTATGCTTAGCTATGACTTTAACTTAGAATTTTTTGAGTGTGAGATATGTTCAACTTAAAAGAGAGTTTCATTTAAGTGATTTAATTATTCTGAGTTGATTTTATTTTATGTTTTGATTGGGTTCAAATGAATCTTGCAATTAATTATTAAGTTATAAAGAGAGGGAAAGAGAAGGGAACTTCTCTTTTCTTCCCTAACCTAAGTAATTTCTAAAGTGGATTCATGTTTTAGTTTTGTTTAGTGAATGCTTTATTATATGTTTTAAGTAATCTTAAGTTTAGATGAATTCTAAACAAACCTATTCAAAAAGAAAGGTATTTTAAGATTAAGTAAAATGAACTAAATTCATAAAACATACATCACTTCATTTCTTTCCCAACATGTATAACATGCATATGAATGAGTCCTAAGCATATCTATACATGCAAAAGGGAATGTTTACCATACTTTTTTATGCATGCTAAGTAATTAATTTAAGAAAATTTGAATGTTTATGATGCTTGATTTTCATTAAGTAGCAAAGGGGTTTCTTATCTAATTTTCACATGCACATATGAATGTATGAAAGGCATAAGTGAGTACGACACCATTATTAACCAGGTGTGTAAGGTACAAGACCTAGTTAGGGCTACTTAAAGCCTCACAACCTCGATATTTTTCAGACTAATATACCACTTTTCTTAAATACAAGCATGTGCACAAAAGAAATGAATGGAAAAGAAAGAATGCAAAAATTTATGTCAGTTGATTTATTTTTGTTTATGCAATTTATATGTGAAAGCATAGGTATCCTTCTTAAGTGATAGTATAGGAATGCATAGGATATGAAATTAGGCAAGTGTTAGGTTCTTTTCAAATGAACCATACACTTTGCCAAATTCTATTCAAAACTATACTAAAAGAGAGGAGAAGGAAAACCTATACTAAGCACATCCTTAAATTTTACTCACATGCAAACTTATAAATAAGATATAAGTAACATACTTTCAATTTTGATAATTGATTTATATATTTTGAAAATAATTTGGATTTAATAGTGATAATAGCCACTCATATTTTCACTTTAGTCAACACATGCAATTTGACATAAAGAAAATATTTTCATTTTAAATTTGATTTTTGAAAAGCATGAATGCATGAAACCATATGACACATATTTAACATGTTGGAGAAGAACTAAAGCAATAAAAGCATGTAAACACATCCACTTCAATTAATTCCTAAAGGAAATCTTATGAAATAAGAAAAGTTGAAATAAATGAAAGTTTCTTTAATAGGATTTTGTTTGATCTTGAATTTGATTTAATTTTGATAATATAAATTGAGTTTGCTGTTCTTAACCCATTCCCACACATGTTTTATATTTTTTTTCATTTTTTAGGTGATTAGATTCATTTTATATTTTGATTAGGTTAAGGTATGAATTAAACATGTTAATTACCCTTTATCTACACCACCTTAACATAGTTAATCAAATAATTATGAGCCAATGAGATGACATAAAACCTCACAAGGAATTTAAATTTGTAATGCACCTAAGAATAGAAGGGCATAATGCAATTTGGCTCATGATTAATGATTGATTAAGCTAAGGGATTTAACTTAAGTAATTTCAAAACACCCCTCACACATATGAGTTGAATTTTGATTTTCTTAATTGAACTTAGGCTCTTGAACACCTAAGCATCTACCTCAAGTAGATTAATTAAGTTATGAAAAGTTTAGAATTTTAAGAAATTAATTAAGAGGGTAATGAGTGAATTAATCCCTTTATTAAGAGAAGATTAAGGAAGAAAATGGAGTCTAAGGAATAGCTTAGGGGAAATGCCCCAAACTTAATCCCTAAGCCTCGTATTCATTGAAACAGACCTTAATCAACTTCAACAAAGAATTAAACTACTAATCAAACCCTTAATTATCTTTAATTACAAAAGGGGGTAATTAAGATAATTAGCAATTTTCCCAATAAACCACTAATAAATCCCAAGAAAATTAGAAGAGGCAGAAGTCATCCCCCAAAACATACTCAAGAAGTTTGGGAATAATTAGTGGATTAATTAAAGAGTAATTAGCAAATTAAGATTCTCAATAAAACCTAATTTTAGAGAAGAGAGATATTCAAAATTAATTTTAGAATATTCTATGTTCAATTATATTTCTAATACAATTTCTTTCATATTTTTCTGATTTTTCTAGGTTGAGATATGAATTTTAGAAGTTTAGGTAATTAATTGGAATTATTTAAACCCTAATTAATTCCTTAATCTATGTGACGCTGACGCCTTTACATGTGGCATGCTCAGGCCACTTAAACATCACATCATAGCCTGCGTGGTGGCGCTTTGTGCTTTTTTCCTTAGCTCGATCAAGGATCGATGGTATTAAAGACGCCATTCAGAGGGGATAAAATAGGATATAAAATGTGATTTAATCTCGATCGTCCATCCAAAATGCACGGATGGATAGCCAAAGATCCTCCCTGTTCTTCCCTGTGAAAAATGGGGACCATCCACTTTCAAAGAGAAGATCCGAGCTCGATCGAGCTCGAATTGGATTGAAAATCAACCCACACCATCTAAACCTAATGACAAGCACATCTAATGATCAAAATTCCATGGGATCAAAATTTCTTTTACAAAGCTCCACACCACATTGAGTTTAATGGTCAAGAAATGTCATACCTCACTAGAGGTGATCATGCTCAATTCCCTTGGAGAAGCTTCGTCTAGTTATGATGAAGCTTTGGTGAAAGTTTTAGCTCTTGAGGTTGAGTGGATGGCTCTATGGACCAACTACTCCTTAGCTTGATCTCGGTTTTGATTAAAGTGGATCTTCCCTTACCTTTGGAACTTGGAAGAGAGCTTAAGAAAGCTCGATTAGGTTCTCTGATGGAGTGTGCAAAGGGAATTGAGTGGAGTTTGAGTGAAGAGAAAGTTTGCAATTCAATGGACCTCCCCTATTTTCAAATGAGGAAAAAAGAAATGCCAAACTCCTCTCTTAGGAACTCTAATGACTCTATCACTCTCTTCAATCACAATGAACCAAGAAGATTCAAATGAATTATATATCTCCCCTATCGGTGAAGGGAGGAGCCATTTTTATCCAATTGAGCTTAGGAAGTGGGTTTGTTAGACCGTTTAGGCTGTCCTTGAGTTTGTTTTAGGCTAGTGAGTGGATTAGTGGAGTCTCCATGTGCTCCATTGGTTTCAATCAATTTGACTTAGATCAAGTTTTCACACATTTTGACCTTTTAGGTCAAGTTGGATCAACTTGGGTCAAGTGGCCAATTGGGCTAGGTTAGGCTCAAATATTGACTTGGTCAAGTTCAAATATTGATCATGAATGAATTTAGATCATTGGTTTCAATCAATTTGTCCTACAATGAATTTTGTCTATGTTAGGTTTCATTTTGGCTAAGTGTTGACTTGGTCAACCCTTAGATTTGACTTAGTTTGACCAAAGTTGAGTGATTGATCATCTCATGATGATTGTTGATCATGATGAGAGGCATAGGTGAGTTTGATTCAATCCAACTTGGTTAGGATTAAAATTTGGCTCATAAGGGTACTTTAGGTCACTTTGGGTCAAGTGAGCCTAAGTGGGTCAAATGGCTTAGTCAAAGCTTGATTTGAGTTTGATTGAACTTGTATATGGACTTATGATTGAAATATAAATCCATTTGCAAGTGGTTTAAAGTCAAATGGGTTTTGATTCATTTGACAATTTCAAGTTCAAAGGGTGAACATGAATTGGATTTTGGCTTGATTTTTTAATTGAGTTTTGGTTAAGTGATTGAGGTTTGTATTTATATTTGGATTCAAGATTGTAGGATTGATTGAATCATGAAAAATAATCAAGATTTTTGCTTGATTTGAAGTTGATTTGGCTAAGTTCAAGATTTTGACTTGAAAGGCTTAGGTTGGATTTTGAATGAGTTTGAGTTTGATTTTTGGAAGTGGTTTTGATTGTTTGAATTTATATTTCATTTATTTATGTAAATATAAATGAGAATATTAATGGGTTATGAGAAAATTCCATGAGTTTGAATTGATTTATATTTGATTTTGGCTAAGTCCTTAAGTGGAAATTTAAAGGACTTAGGAAATTTTGGATTTTGGAACTTGAATTTTGCATTTTGAATTTGGTTTGATTGATTTGAATTTATATTTCATATATATATATATTGCTAATATAAATGAGAATATAAATGAGTTGTGAGAAAATCATGAATTTGAATTGATTTTGATTTGATTTAGGCTAAGTCTTTAAGAGGGAAATTGATGACTAGAAATTTTGGAGTTTTGGATTTGAGTTTTGAGTTTGATTGATATGATTTATATTTCATTTATATATGTGAATATAAATGAGAATATAAATGAATTATGAGAAAATCTCATGAGTTTGAATTGATTTGAAGATGATTTTGGCTAAGTCCTTAAGAGAAAATTAAGAGACTTTGAAAATATTTGGAGTTTTGGATTAGGAATTTGAATTTTGGATTTAGTTTGATTGAACTTGCATTTATATTTCATTTATATATTTGAATATAAATGAGAATATACATGAGTTATGATAAAATTTTATGAATTTGAAGTGATTTGATCATGATCTAGGCTAAGTCCTTAAGAAAGAATTAAGGACTTAAGAAGGATTTTGAATTTGGAATTTCAACTTGGAATTCAATCATGGATTTCAATCATGGGTTTCAATCATGTGTTATTGATTTGAGATTGGAGAAAATCAAATAAGATTTATTTGGAGTTTGACTTGAAGGAAGGAAGGTGAGGAGTGATTCAAGCTAAGGGTAGGCAAATTTTTCTAACACCCCTAAAGCATGACCTATTCCTATGGTTAACTATTCTAAGTCTCTAGGGTTAGGTTAAGTGTTCACCTAATCATTAGAAGTGTCTTAATACTAATGAACTCTTAAAGTCTAAGAGAAGTCCTATGTCTAAGATGGAGGGGTTGAGAGCTCATTCTAAAAATGAGGTCAATAAAGAGCGGCCAATAGGTGTGGTGTGACTGAAACACCGACATATTGTGTTGACCAAAATGATCAATCAACAAAATCACAAGCACTAGAGAGATGATCTACTCACTGGTGTAGTGAAGAATCCAAAACTTAGTGCAATGTGACTCTACTTATGTCAAGGACATAAGAGAGGGAAAAAGGAATCCACTAGAGATAGAGTGTGAACCTTCCACTTGGGAAGCAGGTTCAAGTCATCCACAAAGGGATGAGAGGTCTGATTTGATTTGAGTCTTCCAAGAGAGAAATTTCCACTAGGGAAGAGGGTTGAATTTGTTTCAATTTTTAGATTTGAATTTTTAGATGAATCTTGTTGGTTTGCGATGGACTGCACTAAGTAAGGGCCATGGAGGCCTAAACCTAACTCTGATTTACTAATCTAAAGGGGTAGTTTAACATAGTAGGACTAGCCAACCAAAGGGATGTCTTTTGGTATGCAACAACTATACTAAGAATAAAGCGTGGTAGACTTACATCCTTCAAAGTAGGGACCAGTTGTCGGGGTAATCTATTGGCAAGGTATGATTAAACCCAACCTGTATCGACTATTAAGTGAATACTGGGGACTTTGATCAACTCAAAGACAGTCAAGGTTAATTTCATTTTTAGATTTGTTTAGATGGATTTTGTTGGTTTGTGATGGATCACACTGAGAAGGAGTATATATTAGCCTAGACCTATCTCAGATTTACTGAACCAAAGGGAGCAGCTTCTCGGCCGATGGGAGAACTATCCAAACAAAGGAGTGCCTTTCGATTTGCAATGATCAATTGAAGGGAAGAAAGCTCTAGGATTCACATCTTCCACTACAAAAGACCACTAGGGTGATTGGTTACTTCGGGCAACAAATCAAGCCCGACCTAGGGCTGCTAGTTAGTTTGCGACAATTATAGTAGAAAGAATGCATTATAGTCTTACATCTTTCAAAGTTGAATGACTGTCTGGGTAAACTGCTTGTAACAAAATAGATTGAACCCAACCTAAGAGCGACTACAAAGTGAGTGCCGACCCGGGGACTTATCTTAACTCTGGTAGTCAGGCAATTTCTATAGGTAGTTCTACTGCCTAAAGATAGAATGCCTGCTTGGGAAAAGGGGGCATTTGGCAGCTTGAATTCGTAATCTACAAATTAATTTGTTTATTTGTTTATTTTGTTTTAACATGGACCCTATTAGTTTGCGAGGGATCAAACTGAGAAGGAGCTTATATCAGCCTAGACCTATCTCAGGTTTACTTAACTAAGAGAGAATCTGTGCATCTGCTGAACAAATTCTCCAACCACAGGGGTGGTTACTAAGAAAGGGTGATTGTCCAATCCAAGAGTAACCCGGGTAGTGTCTAAATGGGGTCGCAAAGGATGCGATCCAAATAGAGTGCCCACAGAAGATGGGACCACTAAGGCCTTAATCCAAAACCATGGAGAAAATGACATGGCTAGTCATATATCAAATAGGTATTCGGTGTCCAACTCAAGGAGAAAGCTCGGGGACTCATATTTGCCAAGAGTGGTGTATCCACTGATGAGTCGTCACAAGAGCAAACATCAACCAACCCAGGTGCCCATTGATTTGTAAACAATCGCCTAGGAAGAAAGCTCGGGACTCACATCCTCCTATAGCAATTGATTGGGATAGTTTCTGTGTGTTATCCAACCTAGAGCGACTACTGGGTGAATGCCACTGGGGGACTTATATTAACTCAAATGTTGTCAAGAGGAAAGGAGCCTCTGGGGGATTTATCTTAAACCTCAAATATACTTGACCTAGTTAGATCATGATGATTAGTTTAAGAAGAAAGCACGATGACTCACATCTTTTTAAACAAAATCAACATGAGGTAGCTTACTGGCCGGGCAGTGAAGTCTACTATACTAACAAGGCGCTCATTGGTTTGCAATGATCAAATTAGGAAGAAAGCTGGGACTCACATCATCCAAATAAGTGACCACTGGGGTGACATACCAGCGAGGTAGTATGTAGACCTGACATAGAGCAGCTAATGAGTGAGTGCCACAGGGGGTTTGCTCACACATCAAAATAGCTCAAGATAAAAGATTTGTGTTTGTTTTTGTGCACATGTTAAAAAGAATAAGACGCCTCTGGGGGACTCTTACACCTACCTTAAACATTATGGGTGATTTTGATGGAATGGTGCCACGGATGGCAACCCAAATTTTCCACTAAGAAAGGATGCCGCTTGGGTTCTATTACACCTAACTTAGTTGTGGTAATCAAAATTGGATGCCTCTAGGGTTCTCTCACACCTATTCTAATAGCGGGAGATTGTGTTTGTGTTGTGAAAGAGGAATAATATGTCACTGAGGACTCTTACACCTACCTTAAACACGTCACGGCGGATTCGCAAGACAAACAAACAATGCTTCAAAAGAAGAGAAGAGTTTGATGAATGGAATTTGATTTTTTTTTATTAACAATTATTTTCAAACATGATTTATTTGATGAGTAATATTTTTTAACTAGAGCCCATTAATTGGAAGCATCGGGTGTTCTCCTTTACAATCAATAAGCTGATAAGATCCTCCTTGGTAGGCCTCTTTATGACATGTGGGCCTTCCCAAGTGGGTTCAAACTTGCCTCCCATCTTTCAATGGAAACAATTGGTCTCCTTAGGACTAACACAAGTTCTCCTAGAAAGTAGTGACCTTGTTGTGAGATTGAATCATTTTGGCCTTGTACAACTTGAGGTTTTGGCACGCCCGTAGGTGAAACTCCTCTAAACCTTCGAGCTCTTCTAACCGCAACCTTGCATTATGGTCTATAGTGATCTTGTTACCCAATTCTATCCTTAGTGATGAGAGTTGAACTTCTAAAGGTAGAACGACTTCAGACCCATACACCAAAGAAAATAGGGTACGAGGGAGTTAGATGTGGTCAGAGGCACAAAGCTTCAACCAAAGCTCATTCCATTATCATTTATTATCATCAAGAGTCTTCTTCAATATCTAGATGAGAGTTTTGTTGAATGCTTATGCTAAGCCATTTGCTCTAGGGTAGTAGATGGTGGAGTATATCCAATCTATAATGTGTCTTCTAGCGAAGCTATTGATCTTGGTGCTTTTGAATGTAGTACCATTATTAGATATAATTCATCGAGGCACCCCAAACCTATATACGATATGATTCCTGAAAAATTGAAGTACATGCTGAGTTGTGACCTCTCTGAGTGGGATGGCTTCCGCGCACTTGGAAAAGTAGTCGGCGGTAGCTAAGATGAACCAATGCCCCTTGGAAGAAGGAAGATCGATCATACCTACAATGTCGGTACCCCAATACTTGAATGACCATGAGGCCAAAGTAGGGTGTAGAATGTTGGGTGGTTGGTGGAGGATCACACCGTGTACTTGACACTGATGGCATCTCCTAGCTACATCCATGCAGTCTATAATCATCGACGACCAGTAGTATCTTAGTTTCTTGATCTTCGCCTTTATCTTCGGATTGGATTGATGTGCTCTACAGATAAAAATTTTACATAATGCCATTGGCTTTGTGTTTGTCTAAAGTAACCACATATGGTCAAAGGATGGCATGGTGCCATCAAGAGAGCATAGGAGGGAGCTCCTTTTCACTGATGGGCTTGATTTCTCTGAGGTTGCTGTTCAAATAATCTATGAATGGTTGCCTTCAATCCAACTCCTTGTCCTTATAGGTAACGACAATCTTTCTTTCAAGAGAAAGTCTCTCGATGAGTTCAGCATCAAAAAGGGATAAGACTTGTCTATTTTGGATACTTATTGAAATGGACTCACCTTCCAGACATGCCAATTCTTTGGCAAGTTTGACCAAAGCATCTATTACTATGTTCTCTTCTTGGGGAATCTTGTAGTTGGTGACTTTAAGAATTTGGGCCAACAACTTCATAGTATACTCGTGGTAATGATGAATATTGGGTTTGAGAACTTTGTAGGACTCAACAATCTGATTGATGACCAATTGAGAATCCCCAAAGATGTTGATGTTCTTGAAACTAATAGTGATGGCTAACTCCAGATCGGCAATCAAAGCCTCATACTCAGCTTCATTATTGGTGCAGGGGTTGGAAAGATAGTATGAGAATCTCATCACATTGCGGTTTGGAGTTAGGAGAACTATTCCTACTCCCGCCTTTCCTGGAAGAGTAGATCGTAGTGTTTCCCCTTTTTGAAAAGAAGCAATACCATCGAAATACATCCTCCATCGGCGATTGTCAACCTCCCATAAGTTTATGATTTGTTCATCAGGCAGATCACCACTAATCTGAGAATCACTAGGAAGTGGGTGTGTTGCCAAGAAATCAGCTAGTGCTTGTCTTTTTACCGCACGGAGGGGTATAAATGTGATATCAAACTGTGAGAGAATCATGGACCATCGTCCAATGTATAGTTGGGCATGTTATGAGTACCGTAATGTATTTTTTTCTAGACAAGTTTGCCTTATGTTTTGAGAATAAGATGATCAGGTGTAGAAAGCATTCTACCCTTCATCATTGGCTTGGGACAATAGAGCATCGAGAGTCATCCATTTGCAAGAATATGGCTGCTTGGAATAGGCTACTAGAAGCGGCTTCACCAAATCGTTGATGTCTTCAAAGGCAAGCTGGCACTTATCATCCCACTTGAACTTGGCATCCTTGTTGACAAGTGCTAAAAATGGCTTTCATCTCCTCAATAGGTTGGAGATAAAGCATCTTTGATATGCCAGCCAATCGAGATTCAAAAAGTAGTGTTTCTTTCATCTTCAGGAGACATCTTGATTTAGTAGCCAGATGACCCATCCATGAAAGAGAACACTACATGAGATGAGGCGATGTCCACCATTAATTCTGGTATAGGAAGAGAAAACTCATTTTTAGAACATGCCTTGTTTAAGTCCCTAAAATTGATGCATATGCAAATTTGACCATTCTTCTTCTTAATTGGGACAACACTGGCTAACCAGGTAGGGTATTTTTCCTCCCCGATGAAATCAACATTGATCAGTTTCTTGACTTTGGAAATGACCTATTATTCAATTTCTAATCGCATGCATCTAAGAGCTTGCATAATAGGGGTAGCATTAGGATCTATTGCTAGATTATGGACTGCTATGTCAGGAGATAATCTGAGCATCTATTTATAACTCCATGCAAAATAGTCTTTAAAATCGACCAATAGCCTAATGGTTTCTTCTTCATTCAACAACAAACTGATGTACATCGGGCGTGGATCTTCCTCTGTCCTGAGGTTGATTTCTTTAAGCTTGTCATTTGTTGAATGGATCTCCTCTTCAAATTCTGGCGGTGCCTCTTTGATCTGAAGATCATCCGGATCATCTGAGGTTTCTAGACACACATCCTCATAAGAGTTGGTTTGGTGTAAAAAGAACCTATCAAACTCCAGATGGTTGGTAAAAATTAAGAAGTAGTCATCATCGAAGACCACTGCATCAATCAGTTTGATTGTGCTTTTTATATTGTTCCATAGCTTTTCAAAATACCAGTTTTGGACTATATATGAGGAACTAAACCTTTCTGTATAAGATTATGAACACAAGATGAGTTAAAGTCAAATGGTAATTCCATTAATTCTTTAAATGTATCCTCCTTAAGTTCTACATCAACTTGAGGATGATGATCCTAAAAAGAATCTCTTCGACTTCATATCATTGGAAGACTTAGGGACTTTAACTAAACCTTCAACTTTTTGAGATGTTAGAGCTAAAATTCCCAAATGTTGCTTAATAGTCTCACATAAACTTGATTTGATTACTTTGCTTTATCTGGAGGCCTGATGTTCATCCCTATCTAGATCAAAAGTCACCTCCAATGGAACCCAGAGAGGGTTGTGTATTAATCACATTAGACTCACCCTAAATGGATTCCAAGTCATGTGAATATAGCTATGAATCAACATGACCATGATGAAAAGTTGTTCCACCTTTGGAACTTCCTTGTTTTGCCTCACTGGTGGAGGTTGAATTATCTTACCCACATGTCTATATGATGGAATGAACTGTGGGTGGAATGTGATATGCAGATCTATTTCTTCTTAATTTTCTTGTTCACTTGATTTTCATTTTCTTTTCTTTTTTCTTTTTTGATTTTCTTTTTTTCATTTTCTTTTTTTTTCTTTTGTATTTGAATTTTGTCCAAGTTCATAAAAATGTGTTTTGAGGAAGATAGTAATGCATCCTCATAAATCTCAACCTCTTAAAAAATGACTTTTCATCTCCATTGACAAAATTTAATCATCTTTTGAAGAATGATGGAGGAGGATATAATTATTTTGTTATGTATCCAAGGCCTAGAAAGCGTGAATGAAGTATTTGAATCAATGATGTAAAAATTGGCTTGTTCCATCCTATCTGGTAACACTATGGAACTTAAAGCCTACCTTGTTCATTGAATCTAAGATATTGATCCTCGAGTGTAGAGATGTCAATCCTTAAAAAGGGTCTTAGACTCATAATGTTCATCGATGCACGATCAATGAGAACTCTAGCAAGTCCGAACTCCATGTTGACTATGATAGGGGTTTGTGCTCCAAGTCCTCAAGAAGGTCTTCATCTATGAAGGTGATGAGCTTCTTTTGTGTAATGTGCCTCCTCACCTATAGCAGAAGCTAAGATATCTGGATCAAGGAGAGCCTTGATTAGTGATTCTCATTTCTTTGGATAAGACAAGGGCATCATATATGCTTAGCTTAGATGACAACTTTCTTAGATGAGAAAGGACATTGTAGTCCACCTAGGGTTGATCATCCATAAGCATATCTATGGGTGGAGCTTCCTATGGAGGGGCTTCTCAATCCTCTGTACTAATGACTTGTTTCCCTCTATCTTGAGGTGCTGCCCTAGAAGGTAGAACCTTGCCACTATGGAGGTTGACTTCAGTGATCTGTTGTTGCAGGGTCCCATAGGAGAAGCTGCAATGGTAGGATGGATGTTGGACTCGATCATGATTGCACCACTAAATATCTTGACACATGTTCTGGTTGTTATTGAGCTCCCTTTAAGTGGCATAATTGCAAACCTTGATGTTGGATGTTTGAGCAATTACATTGCAAGGACTTAAAAAGGTTTTTAAATTTGGAATTTCAACTTGGAATTCATTCATGGATTTCAATCATGGGTTTCAATCATCTATTATTGATTTGAGTTTGGATAAAATCGAATAAGAATGATTTGCAGTTTGACTTGAAGGAAGGAAGGTGAGGAATTAAAGCTAATTTAAAAATTCTCCTAACACAAGGCATGACCTATTCACTAACTCTTCAAGTCGGGTTAAGTTAAGTGTTCACTTAATCATTAGAAGTGTAAGTTGTCAAATCAAGAGAGGCGGCAGTGGCACACACGCTTTTATCCTTAGCCGTCTAATCAAAGATCGGGTGACTAAGGATACACCCACAATTTAAAAAATGAATAAGGGATTTAAAAATGTGGGAATAATCTTGGTCGTCCATCCAAACAGCATAGATGGACGACTAGAGATTCATCCCTGTCAAGGCTTAGGAAGAGTGAGATCCATCCACCTTATAAGTTTTGATCTGAGCTCGATAGAGCTCGGATTAGGCTAAAATTTAGCCCACACCTTCATCATGCAATTACCAGCAAATCTAACAGCTAAGATTCTATGAGATTGAAGTTCACTTCACAAAGGACAAACTCCTTTGAGAATAAAGCTCAAAAAATCACTAACCTCGCTGGAGGTGATCATCGATGCTTGATTCCCTTGGAGGAGTTTTGCTGGAGATGAAGCTTTCTTGAAGTTCAAGCACTTTGAGTGTGAGAGCTATGGACCAACTCCCTTCACTCCCTTATGGCTTTATGGAATTGAACTCTCCTTGACTCTAGAGCAGAAGGCTGACTTAATGTAGCTCCTAGATGGGTACAAGAGGAATTGGAGGAGATTGTGGAGAAAATTCAAGATCAAACTCCCATTTTGTAGCAAAACCAAGAATGGGAAAAAATCCTCTAGGGACCTTGGGAGAGCTCTCTGATGTTTGCTAAAACATTCTAGGTTCCAATCGAGTGTGAATGAATTCAAATTTTAGTGGATTAGGGGGAGTATATCTCCCCCTATGGCAATCAGACGACTGACAATGGGCTTGTCATTTTGATCCAATTGACCTCATAGGATGGGTTGTTTTGGCTGTTAGAGATGTGCACATGGTTGGTTTGGCTAGAGGAGTGGAAGGCTAACTCCCATGTGCATCCAATGGGGGGAGTTTGAAATTTCAATTTGGCCATGGGTGGTCGAGTTTGATCCATGGGCCAAATGGGTTGAGCCAAACACATTAGGTTGGGTGCACCACTCATCACTAGGTCCCCTTGAGGTTTTAAGAGAACCTCAAGTTATTGTGACGAGTGCATGACCAAAATACCCATGGGCAAAGCCAAAAATTATTTTATGGCCTAGGGGTATAATTGTTATTTTGCTATTTTTTAATTTGGGTATATTTGGTATTGATGAGAAAATAGGTTGGGCCAAATTTCAATGGATTTAGAATATATTTGATAGGGTTTGGCTCATGTTGACTAATTTAGGTCAAAATGGGTCAAACCAAGGGTTGGGTCAAGTTCATATGACCATTTGAAATATTTTGGTGCCTTTGGTTTAGTTCAATTTGGATTATATTTGGTTTTGGATCATATGACTCATTTAGGTCAAATGGGTGAAGTTGACCCATTTGACCCATTTGACCTATTTGGGTTAGGTCAAGAGTAGGTTTAGGTTTTTCTAGTCATATGGAGTGGATTGGTATCTTTGTTTCCAATCAATTTGAGTTAGGTTCAATTTTGGCTCAACATGACCCGTTTAGGTCATGTTGGGTCTAAGGTCAATTGGGCTAGGCTAGGTCTAGTTGGCCAATTGAGGCTTTGGTCAAATTCCATAAGTGATTTTGGATGGACTTGACTCATTGGTTTCAATCAATTTGTCTTAGATCAAGTTTCAACACATTTTGGCCCTTTAGGTCAAAATGGGTCAACTTGGGTCAAGTGGGCCAATTGGGCTTGGTTAGACTCAAATATTGGCTTGGTCAAGTTCAAACATAGGTCATGAGTGAACTTAGATCAATCGTTTCAATCAATTTGGCCTATGGTAAAATTTGACTATGTAAGGTTTCATTTTAGGTTAAGTGTTGACTTGGTTTGACCCAATTTGATTGATTGATCATCCCATGATGATTGTTGATCATGATGAGAGTCAAATATGAGTTTGTTCAATCCAATTTGGTTAGGATCAAAAACAGGCTCATAAGGGTACTTTAGGTCATTTTAGGTCAACTGAGCCTAAGTGGGTCAAATGGCTTGGTCAAAGCTTGATTTGAAGTTGATTGATCTTGTATATGGACTTATGATTGAAATATAAATTCATTTACAAGTGGTTTGGAGTCAAATGGATTTTGATCCATTTGAAAATTTCATATTCAAAGGAAGAATATGAAGGGGTCTTGGGTTTCATTTTTGATTTAGGTTTTGATTGAAGGATTGAGGTTTGGATTTATATATGAGTTCATGATTGTAGGAGTAATTGAACCATGAGATAAAATCAAGAGTTTGGCTTGATTTGAAAGTGATTTGGCTAAGTTCAAGATTTTGACTTGAAAGGCTTAGATTTTATTTTGATTTGATTTAAGTTTGATTTTTTGGAGATGGTTTTGATTGTCTGAATTTATATTTCATTTATATATATGAATATAAATGAGAATATAATTTGATCATGAGAAAATTTCAAGGATTTGAAAGAGTTTAATCATGATTTAGGGTTAAATCCATTAAAGGGAATTTAAAGGATTTAATGGAATTTTTAATTTAAAACTTAATTTTTGAATTGAATTTGATTGATGTATATTTATATTTCATTTATATATGAGAATATAAATGAGAATATGTATATACTTTGAGAAAAATCCCATGAGTTTGAATGAGTTTGATCAAAGTTTAGGTTAAATCCATTAATGAAAAATTAAGGATTTAAGGGAATATCAAGAATTTTAAATTTGGAATTTAATTTTTGCTTTGGATTTAATTGAGTTATATTTATCTTACATTTATATATGAGAATATAAATGAGGATATAAATAAGTTTTGATAAAATCCTAATGTTTTGAATTGATTTGATCAAAATTTGGAGTTGATTTTGACTAAGTCCTTCAATGGAAAATTAAAAGAATTTAGGAAAATTAAAGGAATTGTTTTGGGATCATGATTTTGGCTAAGTCCTTTAATGGAAAATTAAAGGAATTTAAGAAAATTTTCATAAATTGTTTTGGAATTTTTAATTTGATTTGATGGGTTTGAAATTATACTTCATTTATAAATGTGAATATAAATGAGTATATAAATCATGAGAAAATCTCAAAGATTTGGAGAGGTTTAGATCATGATTTTGGCTAAGTCCTTAAGAAAGGGTTAAGGGCTTAGGAATTTTTAATGGATTTTGATCATGGGTTTCAATCATGATTTCAATCATGGATTTCAATCATGGAATTGATTTGAGTTTGAGAAAATCAAATATAATTGATTTGAGTTTGACTTGAAGAAGGAAAGTGAGGAATGGTTTAAGCTAAAGGGTAGGATTTTCCTAACACTAGGCATGACTATTCCTATGGCTAACTCTTCTAAGTCTTGGCTGGGGAGTGTCCACACCTCATCAGATGTGTCTTAAGACTAAGGAACTCTTAAAGTCTAAGAGAATTAAGCTAAGATGGTGTTGAGAGCTCATTCTAAAATGAGGTCAACAAAGGCACCCAATAGGTGTGTGTGTGACAGAACAACATGTATTGGTGTTGACCAAAATGATCAACAACACAGAGATCACAAGCACTAACAAAACTATCTATCTAACCCAGGAAAAGAAAATAATCCGAGCTAATGTGGCTCTACTTATGTCCAAGACATAAGAGAGGGAAGAAATCCACTAAGGGATAGAGTGTGAACCTTCCACTAGGGAAGCAGGTTCAAGTCATCTACAAGGAGATGAAAGGTTGATTTGATTTGAATCTCAAGGAGAGATCTCCACGGGGAAGAGTTGAATTTGTTTTATTTTGTTAGTTTATATTTTTAGATGAACCCATTGGTTTGCAATGGGTATGATAGGAGCCATGGAGGCTAAGACCTAACTCAGATTTTACCAATCCAAAGGGGTAGTCTACTAAGGACATAGTAGGACTAACAACCAAATGCCTTTTCACAATAGGAAGAAAGCGTAGACTTACATCCTCAAGTGAGGACCGATTCTTTGGGGTAATCTATTGGCAGATTGAACAACCTATACTATTGAGTGAATGTCATTGGGGAACTTAGATCAGCTCAAAGATAGTAAAGATTGATTTTCAATTTTGGTTTTATTTATTTATTTTGATTATGATGGATCCTATAGGTTTGCTGATGAACTGCGAATAGGGCCAAGGAAGCTAACTAACTGATTTACAATTCAAAGGGAGTAGTCTACCAACCACAAGGTAGGACTATCCAACCAAGGAGAAATGCCTTTTGGCTAATGGTCAAGTCTTAAGAAGAAAGCATGGGACTCATATCTTCTAAAGAAACCGGGGTGATCATTGCTTTGGGACAAATCAAGACCTATTATTGAGTGAATGCCACTGGGGGGACTTAGATCGGCTCAAGAATAGTCATGATTAATTTCATTTTTATTTTTGTTTTGATGGATTATGTCAGTTTGTAATGGATCACACTGAGAAGGAGCTTATAAAAGCTTGGACCTATCTGATTCTTGAACCAAGGAGTAGCTCAGATGGGAGAACTATCCAGACCAAATGAGTCCTTTGGTTTGCAATGATCAATTGAAGGAAGAAAGCTCGAGACTCACATCTTCCTAGAAAAGACCTTTGGGTGATCGGTTGCTTTGGGAACAAATGGGACTGCATCAGTTGTGATAATCATGCTAAAAAGAATGCATCATAATCTTATATATTTCAAAGCAGAATGACTGCCGGGGTAACTTGTTTGTTGGAAAATAGATTGAACTGGGATGGAGTGAGTACCCAGGATTTTTCTCAACTCGTAGTCGATTCTATGAGTTATCGACACCCAAAGATAGATGTGCTTGGGAAAAGGGGCCCTTTGGGGCTTGAATTCCACAAGCGAATTAATTTTTTATTTGTTTTTGTTTATTTTATTATGGATTAGTTTGGAGGATCAAACTAAGAAGGAGATTATAAGCTAGTCTCTATCTTGGATTCTTGAACAAAGGGAGAATTTGTGACTGCAAATTTTCAACCAAAGGGTGGTTACTAGGAAGAGCTGTCATCCAAAATAGTAGTGTCAAATGGGACTTGATCCAAATAGAGTGAGGATGGGGTCGATAAAGGCTTAATCCAACACCGAGAAAATGACATGGTCATATTCAATAGGTATTCAATCCACTCAAGAAAGCATGGGACTCATATCTGTGGTGAGTGAGTCACATATCGTGAACATCAACCAACCTAAGGTGGGTATTTTCAACAATCGACTGAAGAAAGCTCGGGGACTCATCTATAGAGGCGATTGGGATATATTTGACTCGGCAATCTTGTCACCAGGGCTCGAGTGAATGCCAGGGGGTTTAGATCAACTCTAAAGTAGTCGAGGGGGAAGGAGCCTCTGGGGGACTTATCCTAAACCTCAGACTTGCTCGACCTAATTAGAGCATGATGGCTACTTTAAGAAGAAGGCACGTGGACTCACATCTTCTTAAATAAAGTCAACCATGAGGTAGCTTACTGGCTGGGCAGCGAAGCATACCATACTAACAAGGCTCTCTTTGGTTTGCAATGATCAAGTTAGGAAGAAAGCACGGGGACTCACATGTTTCAATAAATGACCACTGGATGACATACTAGCGAGGTAGCATGTAGACCTGACCTAGAGCAGCTAATGAGTGAGTTCCACAGGGGGCATGCTCCCACATCAAAAATATCTTGAGACAAAAGATTTGTGTTTGTTGTGTGCATATGTTAAAAGGGATAGGATGTCTCTGGGGGATTCTTACACCCTTAAAACACTGGGGAATTATGAAATGATGCCGGATGGCAACAAAAGAAAATATGTTGCTTGGGTTCTCTCACACTTAGTTATTATGAATCTAAATAGGATGCCTCTCGGTTCTCTTACACTTATTCTAAAAGCATCGGAAAATGTGTTTTTGTGAAAGAGGGATAGGATGCCAGGGACTCTTACACACGCGTCACGAGGATTCAGAGACAAGCAAACAACACTTCGAAAGAAGAGAAGATTTGATGAATGAAATTAGATTTTGTTCTTTTTTTTTAATGAATGTTTTCAAACAAGTTTTATTTCATGGGTAATATTTCTTTAGATAGAGCCCATTAATTGGAAGCATCGAGTGTTCCCCTTTACAATCAATAAGCTGATAAGATCCTCCTTGGTAGGCCTTCTCTATGACATAGGGCCTTCCCAAGTGGGTTCAAACTTGCCTCTCATCTTTCGATGGGCAACAATTGGTCTCCTTAGGACTAACACAAGTTCTCTTACTCGGAATGACCTAGGGAGGACTAGCTTATTGTGAGCTTGAATCATTTTGGCCTTATACAACTCAAAGTTCTGGCACACCCAAATGCGACTTTCTCCCA
Source organism: Cymbidium sinense (assembly GCA_021442155.1). Taxonomy (NCBI): domain Eukaryota; kingdom Viridiplantae; phylum Streptophyta; class Magnoliopsida; order Asparagales; family Orchidaceae; genus Cymbidium; species Cymbidium sinense. Next base: position 65,014,637 of record CM038222.1, read on the forward strand.
AACCATCGAGCTCTTCTAAGCACTTTGTGTTACAGTGATCTTTACTAATGCTATCCTTAGTGATGAGAGTTGAACTTCTAAAGGAAGAACATCTTCGGACCATGCACTAAGGAAAATGTGGTAGACTGAGTTGGAGTTCGGTATGTGGTGTGGTAGCCCCATAAGGCTTCAACCAACTGCTAGTTCCACTATCGTTTATTGTCATCGAGAGTCTTTTTTAGTATCTAGATGAGATTTTTGTTGAATGATTATGCTAAGCCATTAGCTCTGGGGTAGTAGATGGTGGAGTATCTCCAATCCATGTCTAGCAAAATATTGATCTTCATGCTTTTGAATGCAATACCATTATCAGATATAATTCATCGAGGCACCCAAACCTATATATGATATGGTTCTTAAAAAATTGAACCATGATGAGTTGTGACCTCTCGAGTGGGATGGTTTACGCTTGGAAAAGTAAGATGCGAAGATGAATCGATGCCCCTTGGAAGAAGGAGGATCGATCAGACCTATAATATTGGTATCCCAACACTCAAATGGCCATGAAGCCAAAGTAGGGTGTAGAATGTTGGGTGGTTGGTGGAGGACCACATCGTGCACTTGACACTGATGGCATCTCATTACGTCCACTCTGATCAGTGATCATAGAAGTACAAATGATCTTTTGATCTTCATCTTTTGGTGATGAGCTCCACATAAACCGAATGTACCTTTATAATGCCATGGGCTTCATGTTTGTCTGTGTAACCACATCGGTCAAAGGTGATGCAGGGAGCCATCAACAAGAGCATAGGAAAGAGCTCTCTATTTCACCTGATAGGCTTGAGGTTTCTCTTGAGGTAGTTTCTCGGTGTTCGAGTAATCTATGAGCGGTTTTCTTCAATCCAGCTCCTTGTTTATTTTGGCAATGACAACCTCCCCTTCAAGAGAAAGTCTCTCGATGAGTTCCGAATCAATAAGGGATAAGACATGTCTATTTTGAACCCTTATTAAAATGGACTCATCTTCCGAATATGCCAACTCTTTGGTGAGTTTGGCCAAGGCATCTACTATTGCATTCTCTACTCGGGGAACCTTGTATATGGTGACTTCGGGAATCTAGGCCAACAGCTTCATGGTATACTCATAGTAATGACGAAGCTTGGGCTTGAGAACCTAGTAGGACCCGATAATCTGGTTGATCACCAACTGAGAATCCCCAAATATGTTGATGCTCTTGAATTTGATAGTGATGGCTAACCACCAATCAAAGCCTCATACTCGGCTTCATTGTTGGTGCAGGGGTTGGAAAAATAGTATGAGAATGTCATCACATCATGGTTTGGAGTTAGGAGAACTATTCCTACTCCTGCCTTTCCTGAGAGAATAGATTGTGGTGCTTCACCTTTAAAAAAAAGAAGCAGCACCATCAAAATACATCTCCCATCGATGGTTGTCGGCCTCCCCTAATTTCATGATTTGTTCATCGGAGAGATTATCACTAAGCAAAGAATCAGAAGTGGGTGTCTTTAAGAAAAATAGTGCGACCTTTTACTTAGGAGGTATAAATATGATATCAAACTGTGAGAGTATCATGGACCAACGCACCAAATGTCCGATAAGCATTGGCCGTGTCATGAGGTACCGTAGTGGATTGGTTCTTGAGATCAAGTTCACCTTATGAGAGAGCATGTAGTGTCGTAGCTTCTGAGATGCAAAGATCAAAGTTAGGCAATGTTACTCAATAGGTGGATAGTTTGCTTGAGGGATCGATGGTGAGGTAGTAGAGCACCTTCCTTCCCTCATCATTTTTACCAAGCAGAGAGAGTCATCCAATGTAGTAGTGTAAAGGATCAAAATGCTAGAGATAGAGCTCGAGCTAGAAGCTTCACCAAGTATCTTTGATGTGAATGCATCTTGCACTTGTCATCCCACTTGAACTTGGCATCCTTTTTTGAGTGCGAGAACAAGCATCTTAGATACAACCATCCTTGAAAGGATCTGTTGAGTTAAACTCTTAGGAGGTGGCATTTCTAAGATGGATTTGATCTTTCAAGGTCTATTTCTATTCCCAGTGGAACAACAAAGGAATTTCTGAACTCAGAATGCACACTTTAGATTCATTTTGAGGTTATATTGTCTTAACCATTCAAAAACTACTCTCAAGTCAAAGAGATGGTCTTCCTTTTCTAAGCTTTTGACTACTAGATCATCAAAATAGCACTCAACCCGATGATGGATGAGCTCGTTGAAGATCCAGTCATGGCGGTTGGTATATAACACCATCATTTTAAGGTCGAAAGGCATGACCCTATAATAGAAGATTCTGATCGGGGTTCGAAAAGTAGTGTTTCTTTCATCTTCAGAGACATCTTGATTTGGTTATAGCCAGATGATCCATCCATGAAAGAGAAGACTACATGAGATGAGGCAATGTCCACCATTAACTCTAGTATAGGAAGAAAAAACTCATCCTTAAGACATGCCTTATTTAAGTCCTTAAAATTGACTTAAATGCGAATTTGACCATTCTTCTTCTTAACTAGGATGACACTAGCTAACCAGGTAGGATATTTTTCTTCGATGAAACCAAAGGCCGATGATTTCTTGACTTGAAATGACTTATTGTTTTCACGCTTGCGTCTAGGAGGTTGCTTAATAGGGGTAACGTTATGGTGTATTGCTAGCCTATGGACTACAACGTCAGAAGATAATCTGGGCATTTCTTCATAACTCTATGCGAAGCAATCTTTAAACTCAATTAATAGCCTAACTAAGTCATTGGTTTTATCTTCATTCAGGAATAAACTAATGTATGTCGGGCGGGGATTTTCTTCTATCCCGAGGTTGATTTCTTTTAGCTAGTCGATTGTTGAATGAATCTCCTCTTCAAATTTTGGTGGTCCTTTTTGACTTGGAGATTTTCTAGATCATCTAAAGTTTCTAAACACATTCTCATAAGAGTTGGGGATGTGTGAGAAGAACCTATCAGACTCTAAATGGTTGGTAAAAACTAGGCAATAATCTTCATCATGATGACATGTGTCAGTCTTGTTGATTGTGCTTCCCTGCCTGTATTGTTCCATAATGTTTCAAAATATTCTGACCTGTAGTTGGACCATTTGTGAGGAACTAAACCTTTATGTATAAGATTTTGAACACAAGGTGAGTAAAAGTTAAAAGGTAATCCCATTAATTCTTTAAAAGTATCTTCCTCAAGTCCTACATCCAGCTTTGGACTTGAGGGTGATGAACCAGAACCTCGCATGTCCTTTGGAAGACTTAGGAACTTCCTTAACTACTTCAACTTTTTTGAGGTGTAAGTGAGGTAAAAGGTTCCCAAACTTAATAGTTTCACATAAACCGATTGAATACTTTGCTTTGCTTGAGGCCTGGTCTTCATCTCTGGCTGGATCAAAGGTCACCTCCAATGGAACCCGTTGAGAGGGGTTGGTATACTAATCATATTAGACTCATCCTGGGTTGGATTCCAAGTCTATGTGAATAGTATGTACTCTTGTGGAACACGACCTCATTGGCGAAGGAAACTAGGGGTCTTCCACCTCTGGCGCCTCTGTTTACACCTTGGTGGAGGTTGAGCCATCCTACCCACATGTCCATATGATGGAATGAACTGTGGGTGGAATGTGATATGCAGATCCACTTATTCTTCAATTACCCTTTCTTGCTCACTTGGACTTTTCTTTTTCTTTCCATTTTCTTTAATCTTTTTTTTTTTGCTTCTTTTTCTTTTTCTTTTGGTTTTACATTTGAATTTTGTCCAAGTTCATGAGAAAGGGTATTTTGAGGAAGATAATAGGTCACATCTTCATAGATCTCAACTTATCTAACTGATAATGACTTTTCATCCCCATTGACACGATACTCAATTCCATCTTTTCTTAACTTGATGCACTGATGAAGGGAGCATGAAACGATCTTGTTCTGATATATTCAAGGCCTACCAAGCAAAGCAGTGAATGAAGTATTTGAATCAATGATGTAGAACTTGGCTTCAGTCTTCTAGTCACTGATCTCCAACGACAACACTATGGAACCAAAAGCCCGCTCGCCTTGATCATTGAATACTCCCAACATCATTCTATCTCCTCGGGGAGTATAGATGTCGATCTTCAAATAGGCAAGGGTCTTTAGAATGTTTCATGCGATGCACGAATCCAAGAACCACGAGTTTGAACCTGTCCATGTCAGTTGTAATGTATAGGAGACGATTGTGCTCCAAGTCCCCAAGTAGAAGGTCTTCATTTATGAAGGTGATCCCTTGGGCTTCTTTTATATAGTGTGCTTCCTCACTTATAGCGGTCAGCTGAGCTAAGCATATTTCAGGATCAATGAGGGCCTTGATTAGTGATTCCCTCATCTATTTGGATAATACAAGGGCATCATATATGATTAGCTTAGATGGCAACTTTCTAAGGTGAGAAAGGATGTTGTAGTCCACCTTCGGTTGGTCTTCCACAAGCATATCCAAGGGTGGAGCATCCTGTGGAAGGGCTTCTCGATCTTGTACCGACTTGTTTCCCTCATCTTGAGTTGCCTAGGAGGTATAACCTTATCACTGGAGGTTGACTTGGTGATCTCAAGGCAAAGTGGTGGCAAGGCTACACTTGCTCTCACTACACTTCTATGGGACTCTCAAATCGGATGATTCCAAGTCTATCTTAAGAGGTGAGCTGTAGATTGCAGATCAACTCAACTAGAGAGGAAGATTGAAATTATATAGTTTATTAGAATTGAAGAGTTATAGGAAGAAGAAGACAACACATCGGAAGAGATGTAATTCAAATTAGCTTTATTCTTCAATTTCTTGGAAGTATTTGGAGGTACAAAGTAGAAGTCAAGTATAGTGAGTGGAGTAAGGGATTTGATGCCCTTATCCTATGATACAAGAGTTATATTAGTAGAATAAATATAAGAACTAGCTGAAATGGTAGAAGTCACGGTGTAGGCTGGAGAACTAGGCATGGTGGACATGGGCTGCTTGGGGGGCTATCAGGATGACACATCTTCTTCTTCTTCTTGAGCTCCCACTTTCCTAGAGTTGGCACTGGCAACTTGGAAACCTTTCTTGGTGTTGGAGGATTGAGGTGACTCAGGCACTTGCAAGGAAAGCTTCTTGATCTCTTGAATTATTTTCTTAGAGGTTTTAAACAAAGAGATGTCCCAACCTTCTTTGCTTTTGGTAGGATCGCTTGTATCCCCAAGGATTTCCCTAATGGAACTGGAAGGTTGTTCCACAAGGTATTCCTTTGGGATAATGACAGCACCCGTCTTGAAACTGTGTTCAAGCCAATCCTTAAATATAAAGCAATCCTCCAAAATGTGGCCTAGCATACAGTGGTAAGGGAAAATATTTGGATCATGACTTTTGCCAACTTCCTTTGGTCTCCTAGGCTTTGGTAGCTGAAAATCAGGTTTCTTTAAGAGGTTCTTAAAGATTTTTTTTATTACCTCCCTCTTAAAAGAATAAAGTTTGTTTAACTTATCTAATAGAGTAGGTAGACCATAGCTACCTGGCGGCGAATATGCATGTCACTGGTTGTGGTGGAATGCCTGAGGTGGTGGCTGTGCTGGTTGTGGAGGCTAAGGTGGAGGTCAGTATGGCTGCCTTGGTGGTGGCAAAGGAGGAGGAGGCTGCTAAGGTCATGGTTCAGGCCGATCTCTAGGCAGCTGCTTCCCCTGTCATCTCGCTTGTTTCTTCTCATAAACCTTTTAGGATTTTGCTTTGAACGATCAGAAAAAAGGTAACTGTTTGGCCTCTCCTTGTAGACTAGCCACCATGTTGATTAGCTTCTCAAATATCTTTATGGTGAAACCCTTAAGCATGAAGGCGACCGGGCCATGGATATTCTTCAAGAAAATCTCAATGACATATTGTTCAGACAACTGTGGTTCACACTTCATACTCAGGTTGCACCATCGGAGAATATATTCAACAAGAGTGCGTTGTTGGGCTACAATGAGATCACCTACAGTAACCCTTTGTTGAGCTCTAGCAAATCTCTTGCTGAAGAGTTTCTTTAGCTTAGCAAATGTCTTTACTGAATCATTGGGCAGTTCAACATACCAATCAAAAGTGAGACCCACTAGGCTACTGATAAAGAGTCTAAAGAGTAAAGTGTCGCTACCACTCGCATTGCAATAATTGGCCATGAAGTGAGCTATAAGCTGCATCGGATTCCCACTGCCATCAAAGCTCTTGAAGAAAGGAGGCACGAAACTCTTGGGATATTAGATGGCATCGAATCCTCTAGTAGGGTCTACCTTTTGGAACTGATGATTCTCCCCGGGCTTAAGCCAAGGCTTCCATCACCTGTTGCTCAACCATGGATTTCAGATCTTTTTCATGTATGGAGGTACTGTCCACTACCTTCCTATATAGACTAGTGCTACCTTGCTCGATAAAAGGTATAGTCTTAACTAGATCTAAGACATGCATTAGTTCAGGCTGTACTCACTAGAAGAATGATAATCCTGACTAATGCTAGATGTAATGGAGGTAACAATCCTGGGATGATCCTCAATCACTCTTGCTTCCATTCTCTTATCATCACGAATATCTCGATAGTAGTCCCTTTCTTGTCCAATGAATGGGTGGAGTTGGTGGAGGAATGACTATGATGCTCTGTGGTCGCCACTCCTTCCGCATCATCACGGGGCAGGTTAGCGAGGCTCACCTACCACAATGTGGTGTGGGAGGCGATCCCTTTGTAGCGGATCACTAACGTATGCTTTCTGATCGCCTTCATGGCTGGCCTTTGAATGGGTGATGTTGGAACTGTCTAGCATGAGACATGGGGGGTAGATGGTGGGTGGAGACACCACCACTCTTTGTATATAAGCTACCCTCCTGATGGTCCAGTGAGGAGGATACTATCACGGATGCGGTGAGGCTAGCGCCTGAAAGTCGACCAAAGAAGTAGGCGGCTAAACCTATGCTCCCACATGGTGATGTATGATGTATGGGCCTCACGGGCCCTCTCCTGGTGGATCTGCCTCCCTATGTTGTGAGGAATAACATATCGTAAATCAAACTGAGCACAAAACTCAGCCTCGTATGCACTCTGTGTAGAATGAGGCGGTATAAAACTTCCTACTCTGAGAAACTATCTGCTACAAAAGCACCACTAGAGGAGGTGATGAACAAATCCTCTCCCCTCTCTCCCGATGAGAGGATGGCGGTTCTCCGTAACTGGTGGTGATCGATCATAGTAGTCTATATGGCTGCCTCAAGCTCGGCTTTCTGGTATGGGCTTTGACCATACGGTTCTTGTTCATGCTAAGTCGGGTAGGATGAGAGGAGTGTGAGCTAGACCCATACTCAAAATAGGGAGGCAATCCGAAACTGGGGAGCCTTACCCTTGAGAATGATGATAGGGTGCTAGCTCGCACCAAGGAAACATGGGCAACTCGAGGAAAAACTACCACTAGACTGGGAGTGGATCAGAAACCAATCTTTGATGAGGAGATCTCTACCAGGGGTAAGTCTACGATGACCGACTTACCACCCTCTTCCTGGCTTGTATGAGGGGAATGTCCTCACAAGTGATCTTGGACCCCCTCAATTCTATGGCCAAAGTAGATAAAATGGGTATGATCCAAATGAGGGAAATCGACCTGATCCATGGCTAGGTCCATGCTGTGAGGGAAGGTAAAGACAAATTTTTGTGATCCTACCATTGCACTGATTGAAACTGACACTGAAAACTGCACTAACAAAAAAAATCTACAATGAGAAATGAACTTGCATCAGTTTTTTGTCTCTATAGATTTTGAATTTTGAATTTTGAAAATTTGAACCCACATCCAATAACTTGGAAGTGTTAAGTGGGGTTCAAATGAATTTGAAAAGATTGATTGAAAGAGGAATTTGAATATGAATCCAAACTTCAATAAATTTGAATATGTTGAAATATGGATTCAAGATTTTGTTAGGATGCTTCGATAGGTTCATTTTATTTTGAATTTGAATTTTTGTTTGGGATTTGGATTTGGAGGGCCCTTCCCTTTAACAAATTTGGGTATGTTAAAGCAATGGTCAAATTGATTTTGTTTTGTTTGAATGTTTTCGAGTTTCACCTACTTAGCAAATTTAGGTATGCTAGAAAATTTAGAATTCTTACTTAGCAAATTTAGGTATGCTTAGTGAATAATCCAAGTGTATTTTTATTTGATTTTGAAGAATAGGATTCTTAGCAAATTTAGGTATGCTAAGAAAAATCTTAAGTATTTCATTTGTTTGGAAAAATTTTGATTTTTGAAAAGGGTATGATTCTTAGCAAATTTGGTATGCTAAAGGGATCCTAAGGTGCTTCATTTGGTTTGAAATTTTTTTGAAAGTGGAGATTCAACTTTAGCAAATTTGGTATGCTAAAGATGAAATCCCACTTGGTTTTGTGAAATGAAAATTTCACTTAGCAAATTTAAGTATACTAAATGAAATTCCAAATGGTGTGTTTAAAGTTTTGATTTCATTTTGGATTTTGAAAAATGGAAACTCCTCCTTAGCAAATTTGGTATGCTAAGGGAAGAAGTTCCAAAGGTGTGTGAGAAATTTTTGTTTTGAGTTTGGAAACTTAGCAAATTTAAGTATGCTAGGTGTCCAAAATATGTTTTGAAAATTTTGGAATTTTTGATGTGGAAACTTTACTTAACAAATTTAGGTATGTTAAATGAAGTTCCAAAATGTGTTTAGAATTTTAAAAATATTTGGATTTTGATTTTGGAAACCTTACTTAACAAATTTCTATGTTAATTGAAGTTCCAAAATGTGCTTAAAATTTTTGAAAATTTTTTTGGATTTTGATTTTGGAGACTTCTTTTAACAAATTTGTGTATGTTAAATAAAGTTCCAAAATGTGTTTAGAATTTTGAACAATTTTGGATTTTGATTTTGGAAACCTTAAACAAATTTGTGTATGTTAAATGAAGTTTCAAAATGTGTTTAGAATTTTTGGAAATTTTTTGGATTTTGAATTTGGAAACCTTACTTAAAAAAAATTGTTATGTTAAATGATGTTCCAAAATGTGTTTAGAATTTTGAAAATTTTTGGATTTTGATTTTGGAAATCTTAATTAACAAATTTGTGTATGTTAAATGAAGTTCCAAAATGTGTTTAAAATTTTTGAAATTTTTTTTGGATTTTGATTTTGAAGACCTTTCATAACAAATTTGTGTATATTAAATGAAGATCCAAAATGTGTTCTGAAATTTTTTGGATTCTGAGTTTGAAGACTTCTTAACCAATTTGTGTATGTTAAATGAAGTTCCAAAAATGTGTTTTGAAATTTTTTTTGAATTTCGAAACTTTACTTAACAAATTTGGGTATGTTAAGGGAGGTTCCAAATGTGGTTGTTGATTTTGATGTTTTGATTTGGAAACTTCACTTAATAAACTTGATTATGGTAAATGAAATTCCAAATGTGATTTGAAAATTTTTGAATTTGGAAACTTTACTTAACAAATTTGGGTATGTTAAATGAAGTTCCAAATGGATTTTGAAATTTTTTGGAAATATGATTGTTTGATTTTGATGTTTTGAAAAGAGGACCTCCATTCAACAAATTTGAGTATGTAGAATGGAGATCCATTTTATTTTTGAAATATGATATTTTTATTTTGTGTATGATTATTGTTTTTTGAAAGAGGGGAATCCCAACTTGAAATATATGTGGGATATGCTTAGTAGAATTTCTTAAATGATATTTTATTTTTAGTTAGGAATTAAATCTTCATTTAATAAACTTGAGTATATTAAATGGAGATGTTCATATGTACTTTTTTTTAAAAAAATTTTAATTTTGTTTACAAATGTACTTTCCATTCAATAAGTGTGGATGTATTGAATAGAAGAATTTATGTGTGCTTTTTGAAAGAGTTTTATGATTATGACTGTGATTTTTGCAAAAGATGATTGTTCATCAAAGTGATTTGAAAGAAGATATTCATTTGTGCCTTTGGAAAATGTTATTAGTTTTATTTTGGAAAATCCCTACATGTAACAATTATGAGAATTGTTAAATGAAGGTGAAGAAATTTTGTGAAAAGTATTTTATTAAGTACATTTTTGAAAAAGAGTGCTTTTGAAAAAGCAAAGTTCTTTATGGAAGATTTATTATTTTTTAAGATGAACCTTTACTTATCATGAAAATGGTAAGGCGGAAGTCTTTAAGATGTTTCTTTTTATTTTAGATCTTTTTATTTTACCCATTGGAGGACTCCAACGGGGGTTTTAAGACCAACAAGGAATGCGGTCCTAAAACCTAAAGATGTTGGCTAACTTAACTCAAGAATGAAATGAGCTAAGTGCCAATGGAAGGAAGGATATTCTTGGATTCATACAAAAATATAAATCTACTATCGATACTCTAAGACAACGATCATTTACCAAAGATGAAGAGAGGAACCATCCCCAGCGGAGTCGCCAGAAAAATCTATAGAGAAAAATTCTCGCACACATAATATAGAGTTGCCTTCAAATCTGTGGTGAAAGGAGAGACAAAATTATATATGTGGAAATTCATCTTAGTAAGATGCCACACAAATCCACAGATGTACTTATTCAGGTGATCGGGTACATCATCAAGGTATAGTGTACTATCTCGAAAGACAAAAGTCACTACCCTTTAATGGAACCAATCACCTCCATAAGGACTCCTAAGGATGATGGGTCTGCATATGTACCAGAGATTCTTCCCTATTTTACATGAAAAAGTAAAGCAGAGTTTATTTTAAACTAGGTTTGTTAAGTTCCCTACAGGGGCAAGCCCCCATAGTTAATTACATCCTAAAGGACAGTATCCTTTATGAAAACTCGTGATTAAGGTAAATGATCGTTGTCTCTGAAGATTTCAATAGGAAGGACTATCAATCGATTGATTTTTATTTTGAAAATCAAATAAGATTGATCAAAAGAGGGAGTTATAATTGAAGCCAAAATGGGAATAAGTAGGAGACACTCACGATGTTAGGAAACCTAGCGAGCATCTCAAACTATCCTAAAATTGGGCTTTACATTTTAGAATTTAATTTAATTTGTTTGAGTTGTATTTTTCATTAGAATTTTAGGACTTAAGATTCCTTAACATAACATTAAGGAAATGCATAAGAGGTGAGGAATTATGCTTATGGCCCACAAAGGGGGAAGCAACCTAAGAACCTAAATCTAGGGAGCTTTGATGAGGGCCGGAAGCACAACCTAAATCTAAGAGAAAAATGGGTAATTGGTTTTCCTCCACTAGAGAGGACAAACCACGACTTGGACTTACGGGTGGCGCCAACTAACTCTCCATGATTTTAAATACATGTAGGCAAGTCTTTATGTTTATGCAAGATAGTATTTATTTAGAAAGAGACTAAGTCCTTAAACTCACTCCCCAAAGAGACTAGATCATGTAAAAGGATATGCTTCAAATGACCTAAATCTAATGCATTTCAAATTTTATTTTTATTTCATTTTTGGACAATCAATTTGACTCTCGCTAATGGGCATTTTATGACTAATGCATGAGAAAGTAGATTGTTGGCCAAAATCAGCTAGAAGTTTAGGAGGTGAGTTTTCACCATGGCCCTCAGAGGTCAAACCGGGTTCTCTGGCAAAGATGGAAGCCCTCCAATCAAGAGTGAAATAAGATGCTGTTGTACATGATATTATAAAGAAAAGAGCTCATCCAGCTAAGGAGTTGCTAATTCTTTTATCTTGATTTTAATCTAAGCTTTAAGTGAGGTTATGAGTTGTTTAGTTTTAGTTTGAATTTTTAAGTTCGGTAAAAGATTTATTTTTCCCTAAAGTGCCTAATCCACATCCAGGCCATACATAAAGAAAGGAAGAAACTAGGAAAAACATGCCACTTAATGCACAAGTTAAACAAACATCAATCGATTTATAAAATTAGCACAAAAAGAATAAATGGCCATTTATGGTCGGGCATCACCGCACAAACCCAAAAATATCAAATTGGGTAGCCGATCTCTACCCTTATACAATCCGGATTACAAATAAATTAAATTATAAATTAAGCAAAGGAATTCATTGTTATGGGGGTCTTCAAGCTTTATTCTTATTTCTTCTTTCTTCTTTCTTTCTTGCTTCTTTTCTTGTTTTCTTCTTTGGATCTTCCTTTGGATGGTTGAATGGTAGATGCTCCAAGGCTTCACATGGTATATAAGATGGGATCTTATGACCAATGCTCATCCTAATCCCCATAATAAATCATTCCAAAAATCCTAAATATATAAACTTTTACATGGAAAAGGAAAGTATAAATCAAACTAACTCCTACAAAACAAAGGTTAGTCAAATCACACCACACAAATCCCAAGCATATATATTGGACTTATCACCCCACACATGGGTGGCTAAGTCCACCTGGCCCACCTGGCCTATGGATTATGCAAAGGGGTATAAGCACCTACAAGCAAGAAGCATTTACATTTTTTATTTATGATAGCCCTTTAACAATCCCCCAGAAAAAAAAAAATAGTTAGACTAAGCATCCTACCATTCATTCTAAATACACTCTAACATCAAGTCTAAAATATTCATCATAAAACATAACATCACCACCTAAGCTAAAAGTGATGACTTAGGCTAATGTGTGTGCTTTGAAGGTTTGTGTTGTATTCTTAGCTTAGGACTTTAGGTTTGAGTTTTCTAAGTGTGAAAGACATGTTCAATTTAGTGGAAGGTTTCATTTAAATTATTTAGTAACTTTGGGTTATTTTTATTTCATGTATTAATTTGGTTTGAGTGAAACCTATAATTAATTACTAAGTTATGAAGAGAGAGAAATAGTTCACATTTTAATTTCATTTAGGTGAATATTTTAATTTTATATTTTAATTAATCCTAAGTTTAGATTAACACTAAACAAACTTATCCAAATAGAAAGACATTTTCAGATTAAGAAAAATGAATTAAAATTCACATAACATACATTACTTCAATTATTTCCCAACATATATAACATGCATATGGATGGACCATAAGCATATCTATACATTGAAATGAGAATAGTTAACACACTTTATGATGCATGCTAAGTAATCTATTTAAGAAAATTTAGAAGATTTAGATGCATGATTTTTTTTCTTAAGTAGAAAAAGTTTTCCTTATCCAAAATGTCACATACATGCATAAAAGTAAGAAAGGTATAAGTGAGTACAACGCCATTGTTAACTAGAGGTGTAAGGTACAAGGCCTACTTAGGGCTATTTAAATTTTCGCAACCTTGGGGGTTGTCCAGACTAATATACCACTTTCCTTAAGTACTAACATGCATATAAAAGAAATGAAATGGAAAAAGAATATGCAAAAGTTTACTTAATGGTCTCATTTGGTTTATGTAATTTATTCATGCAAGTATAGACAATCCTTCTTAGTTGATGTCATAGGGATAAATAAGGTATAGAATTAAGTAAGTGTTGGGTTCTTTTCAATTGAACCCTACATCTTACCAATCCCTATTCAAAACTATGCTAACATAAGAAAGGAAGGAAAGGCTACATTAAACATGACTTTAAAATCTATCACATGCAAGCTTATAATTAAATTATAAGAATAGCTTACTTTCAGATTTTATATTTTATTTATAGGTTTTGAAAATACTTTGGATTTAGTAGTGATAATAGCTACTCATATTTTACTTTGGCCAACACATGCATATTTGACATAAAGTAAACAATTTCATTTTAAAACTTTGAAAACATGAAGTCATTGATGCATAAATCACATGGAATACAATTTAACATGTTGGGAAATATCTAAAGCAATGTAATCATGTAAATAAACTCACTTTACTTAATTCCTAAAGACATTCTTAAAGAAAAAGAAAACTTAGAATAAATCAAAGTGAATTCAAAATGATTTTTGTTTGTTTGAAGTTTGATTTAATTTTGAAAAGGTGAGATAAGTTTGTTGTTCCTAACCCATTCCCACATGACATGTAAGGCTGCTAGTTTAGCTCGAAAATCGATGATCTCTCAAAAATTGAATCGAAATTTGGATCAAATTGAGATCGAATCGATTACATTGAGCCAAGCTGTGAGCCAAAAATTTGGATCGAACTTTTTTTCAAGCCGATCTTGAGCCAGGCACAGATCAGATCGAACCAGCTTGAGATCGGATCAAATTTATTTATTAGTAAAAATATTTAAATTTATATATAATATTTTTAAGTTTGTTATAATAAAATAATTCCTAAAATTAAGTGTATAGAGTTATAACTTGTAATTTTTAAAAATAAATATAATATATTTATAAGTATAAATATTATTACATAAAACTCTATCACTAGATCTAACTTTAATCCAAGTTAATCATAGGGAAAATCCACAAATTATGCCTTAATAACTCTTAATCACATGAAGAGGATAATTAGGAAATGAGCTAGCAATTTCTATAATTAAGGTCTCAATAAATCTCAAGAAAATTAGGAGAGGTAGAGGTCAATGTGCTTTACATGCATGGCACTATGAGCCTTTACTTAAATTGTCAAATCAAGAGAGGCGACGGCGGCGCACACACTTTTATCCTGAGCCATCCGATCAGAGATCAGACGACTGAGGATACACCCGTGGTTTGTAAAATGATTGGCCGTCACCAAATAGCACGGATGGACGACCAGAGATTCATCCCTGCCAAGGCTTAGGAAGAATGAGTTCCATCCACCTTCTAAGCTTTGATCCGAGCTCGATAGAGCTCAGATTAGGCTAAAATTTATCCCACACCATCATCATGCAATAACCAACTAATCCAATGGCTAAGATCCTATGAGATTGAAGTTCACTTCACAAAGGACCAACACCTATGAGAATTAAGCTCAAAAAATCATTAACCTCGCTGGAGATGATCACCGATGCTCGATTTCCTTGGAGGAGCTTCGTCTGGTTGAGATGAAGCTTTGCCAGCACGAAGGTTGAGTGTGAGCTCATGGACCAACTCCCCTTCACTTTTGTAGATTTTATGGAATTGAATTCTCCCTTGACTCAGAACAGAGAGGCTTGGGCAAACTCACTGGCTCCAGATCAAGTGTGCAAGAGCAATGGAGGAGATTAAGTGTGGAGAAAACTAATCGAGCTCCCATTTTGCACTGCAAAAGCAAGAATGGGAAATCTAAATCCTCTCTAGGGACCTTTGGAGAGCTCTCTGATGTTTGCTAAAACTTCCTAGGTTCCAATCGAGGGTGAATGAATTCAAATTTCAGTGGATTAGGGGGAGTATATCTCCCCCTATGGCAATCGGTCGACAATGGGCTTGCCATTTTGATCCAATTGACCTCATAGGATTTGTTGTTTTGGCTGTTGGAGGTGTGCACATGGTCAGTTTGGCCAGAGGAGTGGAAGGCTAACTCCCATGTGCATGCAATTGAGCATTGGGGGGAGTTTGAAATTTTAATTTGGCCATGGGTGGTCTGGTTTGGTCTATGGGACAAATGGGTTGACCCAAACCCATTGGGTTGGGTGCACCACTCCACTAGGCCCCCTTGAGGTTTTAGGAGAGCCTCAAGTGATTGTGATGAGTGCATGACCAAAATACCCAAGGGCTAAGCCAAAATTTGTTCTATGGCCTAGAGTTATAATGACCATTTTGCTATTTTTTTCAATTTGGGTATGTTTGATATGTTGACAAAATAGGTTGGGCCAAATTTCAATGGATTTGGAATCCATTTGATAGGGTTTGGCTCATGTTGACCCATTTAGGTCAAAATGGGTCAACTGGATTCAAGTTGACCAATAGGTCAAATTGGGTCAAACCAAGGGTTGGGTTAAGTTCATATGACCATTTGAAATACTTTCGTGCCTTTTGGTTTTGTTCAATTTGGATTATATTCGGTTTTAGCTCAGATGGGTCAAGTTGACCCATTTGACCCATTTGACCTATTTAGGTTAGGTCAAGGGTAGATTTAGGTTTGGTTAGTCATATAGAGTGGATTGGTATATTTATTTCCAATCAATTTGAGTTAGATTCAATTTTGTCTCAACATGACCCCTTTAGGTCATGTTGGGTCTACGGTCAATTGGGTTAGGTTGGGTCTAGTTGGCACAATTAAGGCTTTGGTCAAATTCCACAAGTGATTTGGGATGGACTTGACACATTGGTTTCAATCAATTTGGCTTAGATGAAGTTTTGACACATTTTAGCCCTTTAGGTTAAATTGGGTCAAATTGAGTCAAGTTGGCCAATTGGGCTAGGTTAGGCTCAAATGTTGGCTTGATCAAGTTCAAACATAGGTCATGAGTGAACTTAGATCAATGGTTTCAATCAATTTGGCCTATGGTGGAATTTGGGTATGTAAGAATTCATTTTAGGTTAAGTGTTGACTTGGTCAACCCCTTAGGTTTGACTTGGTTTGACCCAATTTGATTGATTGATCATCCCATGATGATTGTTGATCATGATGAGAGGCATAACTGAGTTTGGTTCAATCCAATTTGGCTAGGATTATAATTTGGCTCATAAGGGTACTTTAGGTCACTTTGGGTCAAGTGAGCCTAAGTGAGTCATATAGCTTGGTCAAAGCTTGATTTGAGTTTGATTGATATTGTATATGGATTTATGATTGAAATATAAATCCATTTACAAGTGGTTTGAAGTCAAATGGATTTTGATCCATTTGGCAATTTCATATTCAAAGGGAGAATATGAAGCAATTTTGGCTTTGATTTTTGACTTAGGTTTTGATTGTTTGATGAAGTTTGGATTCATATATGGGCTCATGATTGTAGGGTTGATTGAATCATGAGAGAAAATCAAGAGTTTGGCTTGATTTGAAATTGATTTGGCTAAGTTCAAGATTTTGACTTGAAAGACTTAGATTGGATTTTGAGTGGATTTGAGTTTAATTTTTGAAATTAATTTTATTGTATGAACTTATATTTCATTTATATATGTGGATATAAATGAGAATATAAATTTATCATGATAAAATTTTAAAGATTTGAAGTGGTTTAATCATGATTTGAAGTGGTTAAAATTTTAAGTCCATTAAGAAGGATTTTAAAGGACTTAGGAAAATTTTGGAGTTTGAAGTTTGAATTTTTGAATTTGGTATGATTGATTTATATTTATATTTCATTTATATATGTGAATATAAATGAGAATATAAATTAATTCTGAGAAAATCCATGACTTTGAATTGATTTGATCATGATTTTAGATAAGTCCTTTAATGGAAAATTAAGGGACTTAAGAAAATTTTTAGATTGGGAATTTAATTGGAGGGTTTTATTTAATTGGTTTGAATTTATATTTCATTTATATATGAGAATATAAATGAGAATACAAATGGATTTTAGAAAATCCCATAACTTTGAATTGATGTGATCAAGATTTTGGCTAAGTCCTTAAGAGAAGATTAAGGACTTAGAAAAATTTGGACTTAGGAATTTTGATGGATTTTGATCATGGGTTTCAATCATGAATTTCAATCATGGAATTGATTTGAGTTTGGAGAAAATCAAAATAGAATTGATTTGTAGTTTGACTTGAATGAAGGAAAGTGAGGAATGGCTCAAGCTAAGGGTAGGAAAATTTTCTAACACCCCTAAGGCGTGACCTATTTTTATGGCTTACTCTTCTAATTCTCTAGAGCAAGGTTGAGTGTCCACTTAATCACTATATGTGTCTTAAGACTAAGGAACTCTTAAAGTCTAAGATAAGTCCTATGTCTAAGATGGAGGGGTTAAGAGCTCATTCTAAAATGAGGTCAACAATATCATTTTAGGGAAACATTTTAATGCGTGATATCATTTAATTGTCATGTGTTCTTCAACTGTATATACTTTAATGTAAATTTGACTGAAAGTATGTCAATTAGTAGTTACTATGTTGTACTTTAAATGTACTTTTTGTACTTTGATTTATGCTGCTTATGTTTATAATGTACTATTAATATTTTGTACTTTAAATCACTAAAAATCTCCCTCAATAGAGTTTGGGTTATATTACCAAAATTTATTGAATATTTTTTCCCCAAACAGGAGAGAATATCTAAAACAAATTGAGAAAATGGGTGTACTCTCATGAGAGTACAGAGAGTACATAACAAAGTTGCTCTGAAATTCCACCAAGCAACCTCCAAACAGCTTGTAATGACATTTACTCAGCATATGAATGAAAGAATGGGTAGAATAGCTGAAAAAAATTGAGAAAATAAGGTATACTCTCATGAGAGTACAAAGAGTACACATGTAAAATAGCTCCAAAAACTCACCAGGAAGCCTCCAAATAGCTTACAATAGCGTCTAATAAATATTTTATCTCCAATTAGGGTAGAATATCTGAAAAAATAGAGAAAATGGGGTATACTCTCATGAGAGTACAGAGAGTACACATACAAAGCAGCTCCAAAAATATACCAAGCAGCCTCCAAACAGCGTGTAATGACATCTACTAAATATATGAATGATGGAATTGGTAGAATATCTAAAAACAATTGAGAAAATGGGGTGTACTCTCATGAGAGTGTAGAGAGTACACATTCAAAACAGCTCCAAAAACCTACCAGGAAGCCTCCAAACAGCTTACAATGGCATCTGCTAAATATTTTAACCCCAAACATGGTAGAATATCTGAAAAAAATTGAGAAAATGGGGTGTACTCTCATGAGAGTATAGAGAGTACACATGCAAAGTAGGTCCGATAATCCACCAAACAGCCTTCAAACAACTTGTAATGGCATCTACTAAACATATGAATGAAAGAAGGGGTAGAATAGCTGAAAAAACTAAAAAAAATATGATGTACTCTCATGAGAGTATAGAGAGTACATATGCAAAATATGTCCAAAAATCCACCAAGAAGCCTCTGAATAGCTTATAACTCTGCAAGAATTTTCTTAATTCTTATAAAATTTTCATTGTTTAGGGAATTAAAAAAAAATAAAAAAATACTAAAACTAATAGCATAATTAGGTTTAAAAGAGAATTTTATTAATTTTTATAAATCTTTCAACAATATTTTAGTTCTTTCACAAAATAATAAATAAAATTTAATAAATTATTAGAATATATTGGACTGTCACATTGAGCTTTTGGTAAATGGTAGTGCTCTTATACTATTTTCCATTTAAAAAAAAGTGAAATTAAAAAAATAAAGCATGATTTTAAGTTTGGATCCGAATTATTTTGAGTAAATGGTAGTGCTCTTATCACGCACATATTTTATAAAGCATGATAGGAATAATTTTAAGTTTGAATCTGAATTATTCTGAAAGGGTAGAGACTTACCTATTTTAGTAGAGAATTACTCAAATTTATATAAAATTTTCAATTTATATATTTTTAACTTATTTCAGATAAGTCAAAATTAAACTTCTAAGAAATTATAGCTAATAAAATTAACTACAAGTTCTTTTAAATATTTTTATCTTAAATTTGTAATTTTATATTTAAAATTTTAATTAATTAGTTTGTCTTTAGAGTATCATTTATTTTTATTTTTACAAAAAAAAAAGTTTATTTTCAGGAATATTCAAAATATTTTCTAAGTTACATAAATATTTTTAGAAATAACTATTTTACCTTGATCATTGTTAGACATCATTATTGTATAAAATTAATTTATTTAAAATTTATTAAAACTTAAAATACATTTTTACTATGTCAAAATTATTTTATTTGAAATTATAATTAGTATGAAATAAAATAGAAAATAAAAGTGCTCCGGAATGATCCCCTAAATCTACTGAAGTGCTTGTCAAAAGCTACTAAAATCCAAATAAAAACCAATTTACATCCCAATTATTTAAAAATTTGAAAACAGAGTAATAATATCTTTTTTGAAATTTTAGTCATAATGAATTTTAGAATTATAAGAAAATGGGGTGTACTCTCATGAGAGTACAAAGAGTACAAATGCAAAATTAATTCAAAAACCCACTAAGCAGCCTCCAAATAACTTATAATGGCATTTACTACACATATTATCTCCATAAAGGGTAGAATATCTAAAAAACTTGAGAAAATGGGATGTACTCTCATGAGGGTACAGAGAGTACAGATACAAAACTGATTCAAAAACTAACCAATCAGTCTCCAAATAGCTTATAATGACATCTACTAAACATATTATCTCCAACAAGGTAAAATAGTTGAAAAAATAAGAAAATGGGTTATACTCTTATGAGAGACTCAAAGCAGCTCCAAAAATCCACCAAGAAGGCCCCAAACAGCTTATAATGGCATCTACTAAATATTTCATTACTAAACATGGTAGATATCTAAATTTTTTTGAGAAAATGGAGTGTACTCTCATGAGAGTACAGAGAGTATAGATACAAAACTGATCCAAAAACCCACTAAGCAGACTACAAACAGCTTATAATGGCATCTACTATACATATTATCTCCAGCAAGGGTAGAATATCTAAAAAACTTGAGAAAATGAGGTGTACTCTCATGAGAGTATAGAGAGTGCATATGCAAAACTGATCCAAAAACTAATTAATCAACCTCTAAATAGCTTATAATGGCATATACTAAATATATTATCTCCAAACAGGGTAAAGTAGTTAAAAAAAATGAGAAAATAGGGTGTATTGTCATGAGAGTATAGAGAGTACACATTCAAAGCAGCTCCAAAAATTCACCAAGAAGCCACCAAATAGTAAAATAGTTGAAAGAAGATAAAAAAAAGGGTGTACTCTCATGAGAGTACTGGGAGTACACATTCAAAACATCTCCAAAAATCCACTAAGTAGCCCCCAAACAGGTTATAATGGCATATACTAAACACTCATCATCAAACATGATAGGATATCTGAAAAAATTTGAGAAAATGGAGTGTACTCTAATGAGAGTAAAGAGAATATAGATTCAAAATTGATCCAAAAACCCACCAAACAAACTCCGAACAACTTATAATGGCATCTACTACACATATTATCTCCATAAAGGGTAGAATATCTAAAAAAATTTGAGAAAATGGGGTGTACTCTCATAAGAGTATAGAGAGTATAGATGCAAAATTGATCCAAAAACCCACAAAGCATCCTCCAAACAGCTTAGAATGGCATCTACCAAACATATAATTGAATGAAAGGGTAGAATAGCTGAAAAAATTTGAGAAAATATGGTGTACTCTCATAAGAGTGCAGAGAGTATACATTCAAAATTGATCCAAAAACTCACCAAGCATCCTCCAAATAGCCTAGAATGCCATCTACTAAACATATAACTGAAAGAAAGGGTAGAATATCTGAAAAAATTTGAGAAAATAGGGTGTATTCTCATGAGAGTATAGAGATTACACATTCAAAAGTAATCCTAAAACCCAACAAGCATCCTCCAAACATCTTAGAATTACATCTACCAAACATATAGCTGAAAGAAAGGGTAGAATATCTGAAAAAATTTGAAAAAATGGGGTGTACTCTCATGAGAGTACGGAGAGTGCATATTCAAAACTGATCAAAAAACCCACAAAGCATCCTCCAAACAGCTTAGAATGACATCTACCAAACATATAACTAAAAGAAATGGTAGAATATCTAAACAAATTTGGAAAAATGGGGTGTACTCTCATGAGAGTACATAGAGTATGCAAACTGATCCAAAAACCCACCAAGCAGACTCCAAACATCTTATAATGGCATCTACCAAACATATGAATGAAAGAAAGGGTAGAATGGTTGAAAAAATTGAGAAAATGGGGTGTACTCTAATGAGAGTATAGAAGTATACATTCAAAATAGCTCCAAAAACCTACTGCACAGTTAGATTTCTAAACACTACATTCATATGCATAGCAAACTTTTTGTACTCAACATTATACAGCTCAGTTATTTCATCCCTAAAGAAAAAATAGCATAAGCAAACTCAGCTCTGAAGTAATTCATTTTCTTTGTCCAATCTTGGTATGCCAGTCGAGGTCTTGATCACTACCTCCATGTATTTGCACACAAACATCCCACAATCAACACTATTTTCTTGGACTGGTAGACCACTGATCACTTCGATTGGCCATTCTGTAGGATCGCTCTCAAAAACTTGGCCAGCATCTTGGATGAGTAATTTGATCTAAAGAGTTAAAAATAAAAGTCAAGAGTTAGGCACAAAGTATGCACTTGAGATGAACTAAAAATGAGAAGAATTCTTATAATATAGGGAAGAATGACCTTATGAGCTCGGTTTGGCAATGAGTCATAAAAATACCAACCCCCTTTCTTAATATGCCCCACCAGTAGTGTTTAATGATGATTATTGATAACTGGAAGTAAGAGTAAATCAGCCCTTGAAACACTATCTGTAGTAACATACTGGCTGAACATTTTACTTTCTTTTGATAGGCCATATTTAACATAACTCTATAAGAATTAAAGAAAAAGTTTAAAATTAGTAGCTTATAACTATCAAAACTTTAGAAGGCATCGTTTCACCCAAAACTCTATGCACAAACTCACTCAGTGTAGGCATGAGACATACATATAGGGGACATATAGCCTAGGACAGACAGTATACTTCTTGGCCAATAAAAAGGTTAAGGCATCAACATATGCTTCTAATAGATATTGGTCTGTCAGCAACTCATCAATTTGGCCTCTTACAATAATGATATTGCCAGCCAAGAATGCGCTATCACTCCTACATGTGAGAAGCATGAGAATGTGAGCCTTACTAAATGAAAAGGTGATTTTATGTATACATAATGAGATAAACTAAGCAATGACTTGCTTGTCCTTGAATCGGGCCCACGAGGTGTCAATGAGCTGCAGCATTGGCTTGCGGGACATCTCTTGATGAGAAGTCTACAATATCATGAGCCTCAGCTGGCTGTGAGAAATTGATAAGATTTAAGAGCTAAATTTATTGCGAGTTAAAGTTAAATCTTCTAAGATGAAGAATACCTCCACCTGATGCTCCTCAACCACTATGACAGTAGTCGTTGGTTCATCCACTGATATTGGAACATCTTTATTAACCTACATAAAAAATTATTGAAATCAGCTTTTATTAGAATAAATTAAAAGGAAAGTAAAGTAATATCTTCATGAAACATCTCCAAATATCTTATAATAGGTTATGGTAAACATATGACAAGCCCTATAGTTAAAAAAAACTGAAAAAATAAGGTGTACCCTCATGAGAGTATAGAGAGTACACATACAAAATAGCTCCAAAAACCAACCAATTCTTTATGAAGTATCTCCAAACATCTTACAATAGGTTATGGTAAACATATGACAAGCCCCACAGTTAAAAAAAAATAAGAAAGTAAAGTGTACCCTCATGAGAGTACAAAGAGTACACATACAAAACAACTCAAAAATCACCAAATTTTTCATGAAACATCTCCAAATATCTTACAATAGGATATACTAAACATATAACAAGCCTCATAGTTGAAAAAATAAAAAAAGGGTGTACCCTCATGAGAGTACACATGCAAAAAAACTCCAAGAACCACCAAATTCTTCATGAAAGATCTCCAAACATCTTACAATAAGTTATGATAAATATATGACAAGTCCCACAGTTAAAAAAACTAAAAAAATAAGGTGTACCCTCATGAGAGTACAAAGAGTACACATACAAAATAGCTCTAAAAACTAGAAAATTTTTCAAAAAACATCTCCAAACATCTTACAGTAGGATATACTAAACATATGAAAAGCCTCATAGTTAAAAATTTGAAAAAATGGAGTCTACCCTCATGAGAGTAC
Source organism: Cymbidium sinense (assembly GCA_021442155.1). NCBI lineage: Eukaryota > Viridiplantae > Streptophyta > Magnoliopsida > Asparagales > Orchidaceae > Cymbidium > Cymbidium sinense. The sequence goes on from CM038222.1 coordinate 65,038,299, forward strand.
ACATACAAAATATCCCCAAAAACTAGCAAATTCTTTATGAAACATCTCCAAACATCTTATAGTGGGATATATTAAACATATGACAAGCCCCATTATTGAAAATTTTGAAAAAATATGTTGTACCCTCATGAGAGTATAGAGAATACACCTATAAAATAGCTCCAAAAACTAGCAAATTCTTCATAAAATATCTTCAAGCATCTTATAATAGGTTATGGTAAACATATGACAAGCCCCACATTTGAAAAAAAAAAATAAGGTGTACCCTCATCAGAGTATAGAGAGTACATATGCAAAATAGCTCCTAAAACTAGCAAATTCTTCATGAAACATATCCAAACATCTTACAATAGGATATGGTAAACATATGACAAGCTCCATAGTTAAAATGTTTAGAAAAATGGGATGTACTCTCATGAGAGTATAGGGAGTACACATGTAAAATAGATCCTAAAATCAGCAAATTCTTTATGAGACATCTCCAAGCAGCTGACAATGGGATATACTAAACATATGACAAGCCCCATAGTTGAAAAAACTAAAAAAATAATGTGTACCCTCATGAGAGTATAGAGTACACTTATAAAATAGCTCCTAAAATCAACAAATTCTTCATGAAATATCTCCAAACATCTTACAATAGATTTTAGTAAATATATGACAAGCCCTATGGTTGAACAAACTAAAAAAATAAGGTATACCATCATGAGAGTACAGAGAGAACACATGCAAAATAGCTCATAAAATTAGCAATTTCTTCATGAAACATCTCCAAATATCTTACAATAGGATATAGTAAACATATGACAAGCCCCATAGTTAAAAAATTTTAAAAAAATATGGTGTACCCTCATGAGAGTGCAGAGAGTACACATGCAAAGTAGCTCCTAAAAATAGCAAATTCTTCATGAAACATCTCCAAATAGCTTACAATGGGATATACTAAACATATGATAAGCCCTACAGTTGAAAAAAATAAAAAAAATAAGGTGTACCCTTATGAGAGTACAGAGAGTACACATGCAAAAAACTCTTAAAACTAGCAAATTCTTTATGAAACATCTTTAAACATCTTACAATAGATTATGGCAAACATATGACAAGCCCCACAGTTGAAAAAACTAAAAAAATAAAGTGTACTCTCATGAGAGTACAGAGAGTACACATGCCAAATAGCTCCAAAAATTAGCAAATTTTTCATAAAACATCTACAAACATCTTACAATAGGATATATTAAACATACAACAAGCCCCACAGTTGAAATTTTTTTAAAAAATGGGGTGTACCCTCATGAGAGTTCAGAGAGTACACATGCAAGATAGCCCCAAAAATCATCAAATTCTTTATAAAACATCTCCAAACATCTTACAATGGGATATATTAAACATATGACCAGCCTCCACAGTTGAAAATTTTGAAAGAAATGGAGTGTACCCCCATGAGAGTACAGAGAGTACACATGCAAAAAAATTTCATAAACCAACAAAACAATCTCCCTTACTTTAAAGAACTCAAATGTGCTCCTATTTGACGGTTAGAACAACTGTGAAAACCTTAAAATCTTTAAAGTTCAATAATATAGAAAGAAATACCTCATGGAGTCACATATAATATCTCAATTTTTAATGCCTAAGATTTAGCAAATCTCTGGGGGAAGGTCAGATGCACGCCGAGAGAAGGAGCTCAGGAAAATTTCTACACAAAAATGAAAATACCTAAAATTTTTTTAGGCTTAGAATCTAGAATATCATCCGTAATATTTTCTCTCGCTTCTTTAATGAGATAGGTCGGGTCGGGCCGAGTTAACATTAACAACGTTATTATGTTACAACACTATAAAGTAAGAAAAATCATATTTTATTATTAGACATGTGTTGCATTTCGATTGACGTCTGGACGTAAAGCTACGTCCAAACTCTGCACGTAATATTTTCTCGTTGAAGAGAGGCTGAGCCCTTTTTCGGGAGAAAATATTACATGCGGAGTCTGGACGCTAATCAAAATGCAACACGTGTACAATAATAAAATATGATTTTTCTTACTTTATAGCGCTGTAACGTAATGATGCCGTTAACATTAACCGAGCCAGGCCTTCCCCATCCCATTAAAATAGCGGGAGAAACACCATTTGAATGTGGGGAGAAATTTAAAAGAAATATATAAATAGATTTAGAGCAAAATATATTTTTTTTTCAAACAAACTGAGCTCAGAGAGAGAAACAAAAAAAATCGCATTTTATTTTTCGAGAAGAATAGTAATATATATTTCCTACACTATTTGAAGTTCTTTGTAAGAGGACTTTACTGATTTTTGGAGCTATTTTGCATGTGTATTATATGTACTCTCATGAGAGTACACCTTATTATTTTAGTTTTTTCAGCTATGGGGCTTATCATATGTTTACCATAACCTATTGTAAGATGCTTGGAGATATTTCATGAAGAATTTGTTGGTTTTAGGAGCTATTTTGCATGTGTACTCCCTGTACTCTCAAGAGGGTACCCCTTAATTTTTCAATTTTTTTCAACTATGGGGCTTGTCGTATGTTAACCATAACCTATTGTAAGCTGTTTGTAGATGTTTCATGAAGAATTTGCTCATTCTAAGAGCTATTTTTGCATATGTACTCTCTGTACTCTCATGAGGGTATACCCCATTTTTCTAAAATTTTTTGTGGGGCTTGTCATATGTTTACCGTAACCTATTGTAAGATGTTTGGAGATATTTCATGAAGAATTTGGTGGTTTTTGGAGCTATTTTGTATGTGTACTCTCTGTACTCTCATGAGAGCATGCCCCATTTTTTTAATTTTTTCAACTATGGGGCTTGTCATATGTTTAGTATATCCCATTGTAAGATGTTTGGAGATATTTCATGAAGAATATGGTGATTTTTGGGGCTATTTTGCATGTGTACTCTCTGTGCTCTCATGAGAGTACACCTTATTTTTGTAATTTTTTCAACTGTGTGGTTTGTCATATATTTACTATAACTTATTCTAAGATGTTTGGAGATATTTCATAAAGAATTTGCTAGTTTTTTATAACTATTTTGCATGTGTACTCTATGTACTATTATGAGGGTACACCTTATTTTTTTTAGTTTTTTTTAACTGTGGAGCTTGTCATATGTTTACCATAACCTATTGTAAGTTGTTTGAAGATGTTTTATGAAAAATTTGTTGGTTTTGGAACTGTTTTGCATGTACTCTCTGTACTCTCATGAGAGTACACCCCATTTTTTAAAAAATTTTAACTGTGGGGCTTTTCATATGTTTAATATATCCCATTATAAGATGTTTGAAGATGTTTCAAGAAGAATTTGATAATTTTTGGGTCTGTTTTATATGTGTACTCTCTGTACTCTCATGATGGTACACCCCATTATTTTAAAATTTTTAACTGTGGGGCTTGTCATATGTTTGGTATATCCTATTGTAAGATATTTGGAGATATTTCATGAAGAATTTACTATTTTTAGAGCTATTTTATGTGTACTCTGTGTACTATCATGAGGATACACCTTATTTTTTCAGTTTTTTTAACTGTAGGGCTTGTCATATGTTTACCATAACCTAATGTAAGTTGTTTGGAGACGTTTCATAAAGAATTTGGTAGTTTTTGGAGCTATTTTACATGTGTACTCTCTATACTCTCATGAGGGTACATCACATTTTTTCAATTATTTCAACTATGGGGCTTGTCATATGTTTAGTATATCTCATTGTAAGATGTTTGGAGATATTTTATGAAGACTTTGGTGATTTTTGGGGCTATTTTACATGTGTACTCCCTGTACTCTCATGAGGGTACATCCCATTTTTTTTAAATTTTTAACTATGGGGCTTGTCATATGTTTAGTATATCCTATTGTAAGATGTTTGGAGATGTTTCATGAAAAATTTACTAATTTTTGGAGCTATTTTGTATGTATACTCTTTGTACTCTCATGAGAGTACACCTTATTTTTTTAATTCTTTCAACTGTGAGGCTTGTCATATGTTTACCATAACCTGTTGTAAGATGTTTGGAGATGTTTCATGAAGAATTTGCTAGTTTTTAGAATTATTTTGCATGTGTACTCTTTGTACTCTCATGAGGGCACACCCTATTTTTTCAAAATTTTTAACTATGTGGCTTGTCATATGTTTAGTATATCCCATTATAAGATATTTGAAGATGTTTCATGAAGAATTTGGTGATTTTTGGGGTTGTTTTGTATGTGTACTCTCTATACTCTTATGAGGGTACACTCTATTTTTTAAAAATTTTCAACTGTGGGGCTTATCATATGTTTGGTATATCCAATTTTAAGATGTTTGGAGACATTTCATGAAGAATTTGGTGATTTTGGGGCTGGTTTGCATTAAACATATTTTTGTCTGCCTAGGTGAAGGAGGTTAATGACCGGTGCGATGATGAAGTCATTATGTTTAATGACCACATTGTGGGAAATCTTCTTGGCACCACTATTCACAATGAAAAGGAGGCATATGCATTGTACTGTGATTATGCACATCAAACTAGATTCAATGTTAGGAAGGATCATACTAGTTATTGGTCGAACTCGAAGAATTTGAAATCAAAGGATTTTTTATGTGCGAAAGTAAGTCAGAAAAGGTTAATCTAAGCACTTTCGGTCAAATTTGAAAATAGATACAATGAGTGATTGTCCACCATGATTAGATTTTTTATTGATTTATATGAGAATTGAAATGTTAAAAAATATATAGAAAGTCATAATCATTCATTGGCAAAGCCGGGTGGCCTACATCTTTTCAGATCATATAGAGATATCAGTGATGAGAAGGTGGCTGTGTTGAAGTCAATGACAGATAATGGAATTAGAGCAACTGATGCGCCTAACTATCTTGGTTAGTTTTTTTAGCAATGACATGTTAAAAATAGAATATGATTATTTTGGGGATGTCATAATTTTTTATACAAGTTATTGACTCAATAAATATAATCTTATATGTGCACTTTTTATTGGAGTGAATCATCACTGGAAAAATGTCTTATTTGGAGTAACCTTTCTATCAGAAGAGATAATTGAGTTATTCACATGGTTATTCAAAACATTTCTCTGATGAATGAAAGATAGGCATCCTATAACAATATTCATTGATCATGTTCAGACAATGGCGAGAGCTATCGAAATTGCATTACCGCTTACTCGTCATAGGTTGTGCCAATGACATATTTCTAAGAAAGCTCCTTCGAAGGTATATTACTTTAATAGTAATAAGAAAATACAAAATCTCTTTTATACATGCATGAGTAAGTGTGATTCACATGAATAATTTGAGCAAGCTTGGTCAACCATGCTAGAAGAAGGCAATTTGTATGATAATACTTGGCTATTTGAGCTATATAAAATTAGATGCAAGTGGTCCACCACATTTTGCAAAGACTGATTCTATATGGGTATCTTATCAATGCAACGTAGTAAGTCCATGGATAATATATTTCATGGAATCTCTAAACCAATAAGTACAATCATAGATTATTTCTTGGGATTCGAGAAGGTTATGGACACATGGCGACATAATAAATATGATGAATATTTCAAGTGTAGTCAATCATCAATTGTTCTTGTTGTTAAGACCAATCCAATTCTCAAGCTACTATGTTTTACACAAGAAAGCTTTATACAATGTTTGAAGAAGAATTTTTGCATAAAGTTGGAAGATTAGCAGCAAATGTGTCAGATGAAAATTCCGAGTATTTGGTGAGAAACTTAGAGAATAAAAGTTCTTCCAAAACATGGACTATCTATTTTGACAAGACATGCATAAATGTAAGTTGTAGTTGTAAAAAATTTGAAATGATGGGGGTGCTTTGTGCCCAACATCCGAAGTAGGAAGATATTGATTAGAAGTATCTTCTCATGTGATGGTCAGTAAAAGAGGGTTATCTACTTTGACAGTGCTTACAGAAACTTAAAAGATGTGTAAGATAATGATGGAATTAAAATTGGCATTATTTTTAGGAACCACATCAGTCGATATGCATATCAAATAAGCAGGGCATAAGGTAATAAGAAAGAGAGTATGTGGGTTCCTTAAAAAAACTATATCGATAATGTTGATTCTATATTATGTGAGAATTCAACCGACAAAATAAGAAGAAGAAGTCTACTACAACAAATAAAGGAATTGACTTTTTAAAGGATCGAGAGCAAAGGGCCAAAGTGCAATGAAAGGATATTGGGAGAGAAACAAGAAAGCCAAGAGTATTTTTTTACCTATCTATAAATTTATAGTCTTTAAATAATCGTTAAACTTTAAACCATTATATTTTAATATTACATGAGATAAAAGAACAAGCTGCGAGGGGTGGAGACCATGTAGGGTCACCCATTGCAACACCTTTTTCTGTTATGCTAGAATGCTTTTCAGAGGTATGCATGTATAACAGTTCATTTCTGTTGTTACATATCAGTAACTAATATGCTGTTCTATTTTAGGAATTTAACTCCTCAACAATCATTAAAGACAAAGTTAATGATGGATATCATTAGAAATATTTTAATGTGTGATATTATTTAATTTTCATGTGTTCTTCGACTGTATATACTTTAATGTCAGTTTGATTGAAAGTGTGTCAATTAGTAGTTACTATGTTGTACTTTAAAGGTAATCTTTGTACACTTATGGCTTATATTTTAAATGTATTATTAGTATTTTGTACTTTAAATCACTGAAAATTCCCCTCATTAGAGTCTAAGTTATATTACCAAAATTTACTGAATATTTTATCTCCAAACAGAAGAGAATATATAAAAAAAATTAAAAAATGGGGTGTACTCTCATGAGAGTACAGAGAGAACACATGGAAAGAATAGCCCACCAAAAATTCCAAACAACTTGTAATGGCATCTACTCGATATGAATGAAAGAATGGGTAGAATAGGAAAAAATTGAAAATAAGAGTACTCTAAAGAGTACACATGCAAATGCAAAATAAAAAACCCACCAGGAAGCCTCCAAACAGCTTACAATGGCATCTACTAAATATTTTATCTCCAAATAGGGTAGAATATATGATAGAAATGGAAAAAATGGGGTGTACTCTCATGAGATTACAGAGAGTACACATGCAAAGTAGCTCCAAAAGTCCACCAAGAAGCCTCCAAACAACTTGTAATGACATCTATTAAACATATGAATGAAAGAATTGGCAGAATAGATGAAAAAAATTGAGAAAATGGGATGTACTCTCATAAGAGTATAGAGAGTACTCATTCAAAATAGCTCCAAAGACCTACCAAGAAGCCTCCAAAAAGCTTACAATGGCATTTACTAAACATTTTATCCCCAAACAGGATAGAATATCTGAAAAAAAATTGAGAAAATGGAGTGTACTCTCATGAGAGTACAGAGAGTACACATGCAAAGCAGCTCCGATAATCCACGAAGCAACCTTTAAACAGTTTGTAATGACATCTACTAAACATATGAATGATACAAGGGGTATAATAGCTTAAAAAAAGAAAATGGGGTATACTCTCATGAGAGTATAAAAAGTACACATGCAAAACAGGTCCAAAAATCTACCAAGAAGCCTCCAAATAGCTTATAACTCTGCAAGAATTTTCTTAATTCTTATAAACTTTTGTTTAGAGAATACAAAAATTAAAAAATATTGAAATTAATAGCACAATTAGGTTTAAAAGAGAATTTTCTTAATTTTTATAAAACTTTCAACTATATTTTAGTTTTTTCAGCAAAATAATAAAAAAATTAATAAATTATTAGAATATAGGACTACATATTGAGCTTGTAAGGTAGTGCTCTTATACTATTTTCCATTTTAAAAAAAGTGAAATTATGATTTTATGGATCAATTACTTTGAGTAAATGGTATGCTTTATGCATATTTTATAAAGCATGATAGGAATGATTTTAAGTTTGGATCCAAATTATTTTGAAAGGGTTGAGACTTACCTATTTCACTAGAGAACTACTCAAATTTATATAAAATTTTCAATTCATATATTTTTGACGTATTTCAAATAAGTCAAAATTAAACTTCCAAGCAATTATAGCAAAAAAAAAAAAATAACTACAAGTTCTTTTAAATATTTTATCTTAAATTTGTTATTTTATATTTAAAATTTAATTAATTAGTTTATCTTTAACATATCATTTATCTTTATTTTTACAAAAAAAAGTTTTTTCGTGAATATTCAAAATATTTTCTAGGTTATATAAATATTTTTAAAATAACTATTTTACTTTCGATCATTGCTAGACATCGGTATTATATAAAATTAATTAATTTAATATTTATTAAAAGTTAAAATACATTTTTCTATGTTAAAATTATTTATTTCAATTTATAATTAGTATGAAATAAAATAGAAATAAAAGTGCCCGGGAATGATCCCCTAAATCTACTAAAGTGCTTGTCGAAAGCTACTCAAATCCAAATAAAAAACTATTTACATCCCAATTATTTAGAAATTTGAAAATAGAGTAATAATATCTTTTTTAAAAATTTTAGTCATAATGAATTTTAGAATTATAAGAAAATGGGTGTACTCTGAGAGTACAGAGTGATGTAAAAATTGATCCAAAAAAATCTACCAAGCAACCTCCAAACATAATCTTTAAATGAATTTACACATATTATCTCAAAAAAGGTGAATATTTAAAAAAACTTGAGAAAATGAGGTGTGCTCATGAGTGTAGAGAGTACATATGCAAAATGATCCAAAATTAATAAATCAAAATCCAAACAAATTTTATAATAGCATCTACTAAATATATCTCCAAACGATAAAATAGTTTAAAAATGAGAAAATGAGTGTACTCTCATGAGAGTACAAATAGTACACATCAAAATAGCTAAAAAAATCCACCAGCAGCCAAATTGCTTATAATGGCATCTACTAAATATTTATCACCAAGAAAGGGTAGAATATCTAAAATATGAGAAAATAGAGTGTACTCTCATGAGGTATAGATGCAAACTGATCCAAACCCACCAAGCATCAAACAAATTTATAATGACATATACTAAACATATTATCTCCAAATGGTAGAATATTTGAAAAAATGAGAAAATAGTGTCTCATGAGGGTATAGAGTACAAATACAAATATCCAAAATCAACCAATCACCTCCAAATAGCTTATAATGGCATACACTAAATATATTATCTCCAAACAGAGTAAAATAGTTGAAAGAAAATGAGAAAATGGGGTGCACTTTTATGAGAGTACAGAGAGTACACATTCAAAATAGCTCTAAAAATCCACCAATCACCCCCCAAACAGCTTATAATGGCATATAATAAACATTTCATCACCAAACAGGATAAAATATCTAAAAAAATTTGAGAAAATAGAGTGTACTCTCATGAGAGTACAGAGAGTACAGATGCAAAACTAATCCAAAACCCACCAAGACTCCAAATACTTATAATGACATATACTACACATATTATCTCCAAAAGGGTAGAATATCTCAAAAAAACTTGAGAAAATGGGGTATACTCTCATGAGGCAAATAGAGTATAGATGCAAACATCCAAAACCCACCAAGCATCCTCCAAATAGAATGACATCTACCAAACATATAATTGAAAGAAAGGGTAGAATAGCTGAAAAAATTAAGAGAATATGGTGTACTCTCATGAGAGTACAGAGAGTACACATTCAAAACTGATCCAAAAACTCACCAAGCATCCTCCAAACAGCTTAGAATGGCATATACCAAACATATAACTGAAAGAAATGGTAGAATATCAAAAATTTGAGAAAATGAGTGTACTTTCATGAGAGTGTGAGTACACATTCAAAACTAATCCAAAACCCAACAAGCATCCTCCACATTAGAATGACATCTACCAAACATATAAAAAGAAAAGAATATCTGAAAAAAATTAAGAAAATGGGGTGTACTTTCATGAGAATACAAAGAGTACACATTCAAAACTGATCCAAAACCTCGATCCTCTAAATAGCTTAGAATGGCATCTACCAAACATATAATGAAAGAAATGATAGAATATCTGAAAAAAATTTGAGAAAATAGGATGTACTCTCATGAGAGTACATAGAGTATAGATGCAAAATTAATCCAAAACCCACCAAGGACTTCAAACATCTTATAATGGTATCTACTAAACATATGAATGAAAGAAAGGGTAGAATAACTAAAAAAATTAAGAAAATGGGGTGTACTCTCATGAGAGTATAAAGAGTACACATTCAAAATAGCTCCAAAAATCCACCACACAATTTGATTTCTAAACATTGCATTCATATGCACAGCCAATTTCTTGTACTCAATATTTTACAGCTCAGTTATTTCATCGCTAAACAAAAAAATAGTATAAGAAAACTCAGCTCTGAAGCAATTCATTTTCTTTGGCCAATCTTGGTGCTCATAATCAAGGTCCATCACGCCCATATATTTACACATAAACAATCCACAATCAACACTATTTTTTTAGACTAGTAGACACCATCACTGATTGACCATTATGTAGATCACTCTCAAAAGCGCCGATCTTGGATGAGTAATTTGATCTAAAGAGTTAAAAATAAAGCTTAAGAGTTAGGCACAAAGTATGCACTTAAGAAGAACTGAAAATGAGAAGAATTCTTACAATATGAAGAAGGCCTTATGAATGGTTTGGCAATGAAATAGAAATATCAAGCCCCTTTCTTAATATGCCCCACTAGTAGTGTCCAATGGTGATTATTGATAACTAGAAGTAAGAGTAAATCAACCCTTGAAACACTATCTACAGTAACATGCTGGATGAACATTTTATTTTCTTTTGGTAGGCTATATTTAGCATAACTCTACAAGAATTCAAGAAAAAGTTAAAATTAGTAGCTTATAACTATCAAAATAATGAAGGCATCAGATCACCCAAAACTCGTATAAACTCACGGTAGGCATGAGACATATAGGACATATAGCCCATGACAAATAGTATACTTCTCGAAAGTGAGGCATCAACATGTGCTTCTGATAGATACTGATATGTCAATAACTCATCAATTTGGCCTATCATAATAATGATATTGCCAGTCGAGAATATGTTATCACTCCTGCATGTGAGAAGCATGAGAATGTGAGCATTACTAAATAAAAAAGGTGATTTTATGTATACAGAATGAGATAAACTAAGTAAAGACTTGCTTGTCCTTGAATCGGGTGCACGAGGTGTCAATGAGCTATAACATTGGCTTGGGTAGGACATTTGTTGATGAGAAGTCTATAATATCATGTGCCTCAACTGGCTGCAAGAAATTAATAAGGTTTAAGAGCTAAATTCATTGTGAATTAAAGTTGAATCTTCTAAGATGAAGAATACCTCCGCCTAATGCTCCTCAACCACTACGACAACAATAATATCCACCGATATTGGAATATATTATTAACCTACATAAAAATTATTGAAATTGGTTTTATTAGATTAAACAAAAAGGAAAGCAAAGTAATATCTTCATGAAATATCTCAAACATCATATAATAGGTTATATAAACATATGACAAGCCCTAGTTTGAAAAAATTAAAAATAAGATGTACCCTCATGAAAGTGCAGAGAGTACACATATAAAATAACTCTAAAAACTAGCAAATTCTTTATGAAACATCTCCAAACATCTTATGATAAGTTATGTTAAACATTTAATAAGCCCCACAATTGAAAAGGTTGAGAAAATAAGGTGTACTCTCATGAGAGTACAGAGTGTACACATGCAAAATAATCCTAAAAATCACCAAATTCTTCATGAAACATCTCCGAGCATCTTACAATGGGATATACTAAATATGACAAGCCCCACAATTAAAAAAAAATTGAAAAATGGTGTACTCTCATGAGAGTATAGAGTACATGCAAAATAGCTCTAAAATAACCAAATTCTTCATGAAACATCTCAAACATCATCTTATTATTATATAAACATATGACAAGCCCCGCATTTGAAAAAATTGAAAAAATAAGCTATACCCTCATGAGAGTATAGAGAGTACATACAAAATAGCTCCTAAAACCAGCAAATTTTTCATGAAATATCTCCAAATAGATTACAATAGGTTATGGTAAACATATGACAAGCCTCATAGTTAAAAATTTTAGAAAAATGGGATGTACCCTCATGAGAGTACAGAGAGTACAAATACAAAATAACTCCTAAAATCAGCAAATTCTTCATGAAATATCTCCAAATAGCTTACAATGGGATATACTAAACATATTACAAGTCCCATAATTGAAAAAATTTAAAAAATATGGTGTACCCTTATGAGAGTACAAAGAGTACACATGAAAAATAACTCCAAAAATCAGCAAATTCTTCATGAAACATCTCCAAACATCTTACAATAGGTTATGGTAAACATATGACAAGCCCTACAATTTAAAAAAACTTAAAAAAAAATAAGGTATACTCTCTTGAGAGTACAGAGAGTACTCATATAAAATAGCTCCAAAAACCAGCAAAGTTTTTATGAAACATCTCCAAACATCTTATAATAGATATACTAAACATATGAAAAGTCTCACAATTAAAAAAATGAGGTATACATGATAGTACAAAGAGTACACATGAAAAAAGAATCTTAAAACCAAAAATTATTTCATGAAATATCTCCAAACATCTTACAATGATCTAAAACATATGACAAGCCCCACATTGAAAAAATTTTAAAAAAATGTATTACCTCATGAGAGTATAGAGAGTATACATGTAAAATAGCTCCAAAACTTGTAAATTTTTCATGAAACATCTCCAAATATCTTACAATATGTTATGGTAAATATATGACAAGCCCTATAGTTAAAAAAACTGAAAAAATAAGGTGTACACTTATGAGGGTACAAAGAGTACACATATAAAATAACTCCTAAAACTAATAAATTCTTCATGAAACATCTCCAAACATTTTACAATAGGATATAATAAACATATGACAAGCCCCATAGTTACAAATTTTAGAAAAATAAGGGTATCCCCTCAGAGTACAGAGTACACAAATAAATTTCTTAAACTCAAATTTTCATGAAACATCTCAAATACTTATGGGATATACTAAACATTGACAAGCCTCATTTGAAAAAATTTGAAAAATAAGGTGTACCTCATGATAGTATAGAGTACATATGCAAAAAAGAGCTCCTAAAACCATCAAATTCTTCATGAAACATCTCCAAACATCTTAAAGAAGAAAAATATGACAAGCCTACAGTTGAAAAAAAAAATAAAAAAAATAAAGTATACCTCATGAGAGTACAGAGAGATACAAAATAGCTCATAAACTAGTTCATGAAACATCTCTAAATATCTTACAATAGGATATAGTAAACATATGACAAGCCCCACAATTGGAAATTTTAGAAAAATGGGTTGTATCCTCATGAGAGTACAGAGAGTTCACATGCAAAATAACTCCTAAAATTAATAAACTCTTCATGAAATATCTCCATATAGCTTACAATGGGATATATTAAACAAATAACAAGCCACATAGTTGAAAAAACTAAAAAAAAAGGTGTACCATACTGAGAGTACATAGAGTACACATATAAAATAGCTCTTAAAACTAGCACATTCTTCATAAAATATCTCCAAACATCTTACAATAGGTTATGACAAACATATGACAAGCCCCACAATTAAAAAAAACTAAAAAAATAAGGTGTACCTTCATGAGAGTACAGAGAGTACACATACAAAATAGCTCCAAAAATTATCAAAGTTTTCATGAAACATTCCTACATCTTAAATAAGATATACTAAACATATGACAATTTTACTTAAAAATTTTGAAAAAAATGGGGTGTACCCTCATGAGAGTACAGAGAGTACACAAGCAAAATAGACCCAAAAATCATCAAATTCTTCATGAAACATCTCTAAGTATCTTATAATGGGATAGACTAAACATATGGCAAGCCCCATGGTTGAAAATTTTGAAAAAATGGATATCCTCATGAGATACTGAATATACATAAAATATCTAAATAAGAAAATCATTTCCTTTAAAGAACTCAAATGTGCTCTATTCGATGGTTAGAACAACCAAAAAATAAAATCTTTAAAGTTAAAGAATACAGAAGAAATATAGTCATATATAATCATTTTTAATAAAGATTTAGCAAATCTTGAAATGACACAGAGAGAATAAAATTTTGCACAAAAATAAAATTACCTAAAAAATTTTTGAGGCTTAAAATTTGGAACATCCATTTTTTTTTTTATAATGAGATTTAACTTAACGGTGTCTTATTTACAATGCTATAAATTAAGAAAAATCATATTTATTAAACACATGCATTTCTTGTGTAATACTTATGATAATGTAATATTTTGACCAGGATATATCACTTTGTTGAATACTAATATTTAACTTATAAAAGTATATCTATATTTAAAATATTTTATAACTTGAGGCTTGAACGCAATATTTGAAATTTTATTAATTTAAAAACAATATCAATTAATATATATGAGATATGATATTAATAAAAAACACTATATTTTTTTAACAAAATATATTCATTATTATATATACATTTATTTTTTTATAATAAATTTAGTATTTAGAGGTGTTGACCTTTGAATATAATTCATGGGCAACTAGAGTTTTAAAACTCTTAATAGTAACAAAAGAGCTATGAGTTTGGCAATGAGAGTTTTAACTCTAGTAATCTATAATTCTCTTGTTTTTTGAGATCATCCGCTTAATCTTTAAAGATATAACTTGTTTACACTTCTTGGAAAATGTGTTGATTATTTCTACAATAAATTGAGCCATTTTTTTAAATATTATATGATCTAATCATATATATTTTAAATACATTAATACGTTGATAATATAATATTTGTGATATTGAGCTCATTGGATACATCTCATGAAGAAACTCATTTTGGACAAATATTCTTGAAAAAATATTTTGGACTAAAATGCCATTGATGAGGGACTACCTTATATTCTTGGATTTAAAATAATTTTAACTCATTTGAAACTAGTTCGTTTAATTCAAACTAGTTTGTCCTTTGAACTAAAGTTTGTATATCATTGTCTTCATTTATTTGATGAATAAATAGAATGTGAGTTGATTGTGAGAGGAATATGAGTGTAGATGAGAGGATCGCAACAGAGATCAATTGTAAATGGAAATGATCATAACATCGAGAATAGAGAAAAGCCATTGCTAAAATAAGCATGTGACCTAACATGGCATGATGAGTTAGAGAATGCGGGCGATAAACTTGAGCAACAAAGTTGTGCTCTAATAATTTCATTTATAGTGTGTTAATGCTTGCATAGTTATCTCTTTAAAGTTTGCCGACATTTTGAACACATCCTTAAACTCAACAACCACCCGGGCTCTCAAAAGCACATTGTGTTTCATGACCTTCCCATAAATAGCATTTACAACACTAACAACACTTGGCTACTTTAGTGCAAAACTATTTCCTTAAGTTCACAAACCCATATCATTTCTTATATTGTAATAACACATATCTTTAAATCTTTATTGATTTGAACCAAAGGTTGAAATATATTCGAACAAGTTCAAAAAGAATTATAAATGTAATGAGAAGTGAATACAAAAGGATACCTCTTATTGAAGATTTAGTATATATATATTTTCAAAATAAAAAAAACATATATAATAGATCTATTTGTCTACATACATGCATTGTAAAGAATAAAAGACATGCATTAAAAATGGATAAAAAAGTCAGAATTTATTTAGAATATGAATGATAATTGACTAATTGAATTTTTTGTAAATATGTCTATATAAAGTGAAATCGACTTTTGTAGTACCACCATCGATTAATCGCCACCGCCTACCAATTTGCCCACTATCTCTTATTATCAATGCTCAATACCACGTTTTATAAATCCACATTAATTTTATTTTACCATAAATTAATCATAAAATATAATTTATTTTTGTATTATACATCTAAATAACTCTAAAATATTTTAATACATTAAATTTCAAATTTGATTTATTGAATTCTTTTTTCATCAAATCAAAAGGCCTTTGATTAGAATTATCAACTATGTTTTCAATATATGAGAACAAATGTTGTATTTAATTTTAGTTTTTTCAAAAAATTGCATTATAAAATTCTTAAATTTCTTTTAATCAAATGGCCAATAAAGTATTTAAAAATAGTTGAAAAAAAAAATTTAAGGAAGATTTACATACATACCGTACAATTCTTATGAATTTACATGTCAACCACCAAAAATTAGATATTTATTTATCTAACATTATTCTATGCTTGAAAAGTGCATATTACATAAAAAAAAGATGAATGATAATGATATTTTTAATGTGATATTTAATATTGAAGTGTTATATATGTCATAATTAAAATTTAGGTGCCAAATATATAAAAAACATAATAGGAATTATGTGGTATGTATGTAAATGCCCTAATTTTAATTGTATCCATTGCCTTCATAATTGATGAGAAAATATGTTTTATATTATATAAAGAGAAGATTGGCAATCCTAATAGCAAAAACCATATTTGCCCATTTTTCCATTAGAAAAGAAAAATTCTTTGGAATATAAGCATATTACATCACTCATGTATTATATGAAAATTCTAAAAAATTCAGAGATTCTTTTGCATAACTTATCATGCACTAAACTCTTTATTTAATTGAGCTTAATGCTGTGAGGTTCTTTAGCATGAAGAGTAATGGAATTTATTTGATATAATCTTTTCTAACAATACATTTTTTTTATATGAGTTTATATTCTATGAATCAAATATATAAAAAATGGTTTTAAATCAAGCAATTTATATATCACTAATAACAATCTATTTTTTCATCTCCACTAATGTAATATATCAATTTAAAATAGTTCTTTTTTAGAGTATTGAATTCAATTATATAAGTAACAATATTTGAACTTCAACAATATTGCGAGAATTGTGAGCGAAGAAAAGAAACAAAGAAGATGATGATAAAGAAGAAGAATAAAGGGAGAGAGAGAGAGAGAGAGAGAGGCTTTAAAGGATCTTATTTTTCCACACATAAGCCCAAAGTACTGCACATACTTTGTTAAAAAATGATCACTTGACTTCATTTTTATAGAATTTTTTTTGTGCAATATAAGAAATTACACTTGACTTTAGATGAATAAATACAAGATATGACCATTACTAATATGATTATTACTAATATGTAGAGATAATAATCATAATCCCAATGAGTGCATATGACTTGTTGCCTTTATTAATGAGTAAAGGTTTCTCTGACTAAATTGATGAAGTTGCCTTCATTGAATTGGTAGGTTTTATTTATTAAGTGTCTTTGAATTATGCAAGCACATTGAACTAGAGTCTCCATTGGTGATTGGTGAGTGATTTTAAGATTGCATGCCTTGATCCATAGTAAAATTGCTAGAGTTTTTCTTTTATCCCAAGTGGCAGGTATTTATAGATAACATATTTATTGAAGCTCAACTCAAAGCTAATTTTAAGCAAACATATATTATTGGTCTAAGAGCTAAATTCTTAAGTTCATGCAAATTAACATCAAATAAAGAACTCACAACTATTTTAAAAAAAAAAGAAATTTGACCTTCAAATAATGTATTTTTATAATAAAATTTTAAGTTGATACTAATAAATATGTCTTATTTTTATTCACCTAGTTATTAATATGTCTTTAGGGTAATCCTATTTTTTGGGATTAGTTTGAGGTTTAAATAATTTTAAAAATTATTATAATTCTATTTAGCTATAATTTTTTAAAGAAAATTATGATGTAAAGTATTTTTATAATTAAATATGTTAGATTATGATAGTTATAAAAAACTAATATTCAACATTTTTGAATTCTATAATAAACAAATTTTAAAAAAATAAGGATTTATATGCATATATTAAATTCTTATATATATATATATATATATATATATATATATATATATATATATATATATATATATATATATATATATATAATATCTAAAATTTTCAATGAAATTAAAAATTTAATAAGAACTCATCTAAAAAATAAAAGCTTTTTATGATTTTGATATATATAAATTTACATACAACAAAAATTTATATTTATTTTATAAATATATTTAATTATGATTTATGTAAGTTATAAAATTATTATAATTTATATATATGATATTTAAATTATTATATTTGTTTTAATACTATAATCTCTAAATTATTATTGTCTATTTATTTTGAATATATATATATATATATATTAGATATCTTGATGTTATTTAAGTAAGATATTATATAAAATATAAAATTTAAGGCATTTACATAAACCTTATATATTTACATATCAAACATCCAAACATAAATATTTACATAATATATCACCTAAATTTTATTAAAATAACAAAATAACATTTTTTAAAAAAATTTTGAAGTAGGAAAAGTGTTATATTTTTAAATATAAAATTTTAAGTGTTCGATATGTAAATGCATAAGAATTGTGTGTAAATTTTTCAGATTTAAATATTAAAATAATTTTAACATAAAAAATTTATAGTATATACTTAAATGATTCTTTTCGTTGGATGACGTCACAACCCATCACTGGATCACGATATGAAGTGCTTGGAACAAAAGCTCAGAATACTTCCGTCTCTATCCGATCCGCCCGATGCGCGCCTCCGCCAGTCTTTTCTCGACCCACTGCACCTCTCCTTCCAGCTTCTCCATCTGCATACTCGTCCTCCATCCCCACAGCAACCGATGGAATCCAAAACAGGTTAGAGGCACATCCGCCTTCTCTGAGCTTATCTATCATCGAGTTCTTTTATTGGTTCAATTTCATGCTTGATTTAATTTGAAAATTGCATATCTTTTGTGATTAATAGTTATTTAATGCTCTTTCTTTTTGGGTATATGTGGTGCTCTTCCCTTCATAATCCACTGCTTGGTATTTCCACAATTTGTTGCGGTTTTCAGGTCAATCAAAGGTAATCTCCGAAAGTTTGATGGAGGATCTCCCTGAATCAGTGCTTATGTATATTCTGCAACGAATTGATCGAACTGCCGATAGGAATTCTCTTTCTCTAGTTTGCAAACGACTGAATATGGTCGAGGGGGAGCAAAGGGATTTCCTGCGCGTTGGATGTGGGCTACACCCTGCGACTGAAGCATTTACCGCATTATGTAGTCGGTTTCCAAATTTATCGAAGCTCGAGATTTCCTACTCCGGTTGGACGCCGTCGTCGGGTGAGCAGCTGGGGAATGAAGGCATGCACGTTTTGTGTTCTAACTGTCCTTTACTCGAAGAACTTTCCCTAAATTCCTGCTCTCTCATCAATGATGCTGGCCTTTCTTATTTATCTTCTTGCCGAAAATTGACGTCTCTCAAGCTAAATTTTGCTCCGGATATCACCTCTAATGGAATCCTATCTGTGGTACTTAGCTGCAAGAACCTTTCTACTCTTCACCTTATTTACTGCATGAAAGTGGACAGCATTGAATGGATTCAGCTCTTGGGGAAGTTAGGTAATTTAAGGGAACTTTCCATCAATAACTGCAGGGGTATAAGGGAGAATGACCTCATAAAGCTTGGCCCTGGGTGGAGGAAGCTCAGAACATTGGATTTTTCTGTAGATGGATATTATCAATACCCAAGGGTCGTTGATCAGTCATTGTTGAACGAATGGGTTGGGGAAGGTGTTTGCTGTGATGAGCTAAAGGAATTAAGTTTGACAAACTGCATAGGTTCCCCGGGCCAAGGGCTTTCTTTTATACTAGGAAGATGCGATGCCTTAGAAAAGCTTCGGTTGGACATGTGCATTGGGGTAACACACAGTGATATTGTTACGCTATCTCAGAAGTCATGCAACCTTCGTAGCCTAGCAAGCCTCCTCTGGAGTTTCCTTTGGGTCTCTTTTTGAGGATAGGCAGTTGGCATTGAAAGATGACAGTCTGAGGGCTTTGGCAGCTGGATGTTCTATGCTTAATATGCTCGGGCTGTCTTTTCAGATTGGGATTTTCCATCTACGTTATACTTCACCCAGGATGCTCTGATTGATCTGATTCATAGCTGCCCAATTTGTGTGTTGAAACTTCATGGTTATAGCTTCTTCAATAACAGAGGTATGAAGGCGCTTTGTACAGTACAATGTTTACAGGTGCTAGAGCTCTCGAAATACCATGAAAATAACGATGAAGGATTGAAGCATATTATACACTCACCCAGCTTAACAACTGTGAAACTTTTCAAATATTTAGGAGTTAACAGATATTGGGTTGAAGCCACTTGTGGACTCACATAAGCTGGATTTCCTTACAGGTGAAGACTGCAGATTTCTGAGAAAGGTATAGAAGGTGCAGCGAGATCTGTCTTATATAAGCAAGATTTTACATGGGTGTACGATCAAATTCAAATTAGAGATTATTGACTAAAGCTCTAGCTTTATTCCTCACAAATATGATAGAAGTAGCACGGGTGATCTGACTTTAATTTCATGTTTCAGGTAATATTCTTTGAAGCATGACTGAAGAATAATGTGTTAATGTATGCCTTTAAATTTGATGGTATATATAGCACACTCAATATCCAGTTTTGAGTAAGACTTATCTTTCATGATAGCTAAATTTCTCAACTGTTGCACTGACCTTCAATTTTTTCCGATGTTTTGTTAATATGGCACTCATGGTTAGTGGTGGAACTAGGGGTTGGGGAGGCATTGGTCAGTCGCCACCCTTAGATTTTATTAAACTCTTAATATCATATAATACATTAATTATTCTTCTAGATTTGGCTACTCCTAGATGGGTGGGCAGTCGCCACCCTTTTCTTTTAAATTTTGATTCCGTCACTGTTCATGGCCATTGATAAGTGGAGTCTGGGTCTTGACATTAGCAATGGTCTCTAAGAATGGCATGAGTTCTTGTGTTGTTGAGACAGAGTGGTGTCTGGCTTGGTAAAGGGTATACCCTTCTCAACAGATTTTTGAGTCATGGTCATACAATAGAGAGTGTGGACTATGGGAGTAGCATATATGGCTGATAAGGTAGAAAACATAGTCTGAGATGGTTGAAGTACTTTAAATAAAGGGAAATCCCAATATATTAAGGGGATAAAAGAAATGTGAAGATACCATACATTAAAAACTCAAGGGCCCTGCTAGTATGTTTAGGTTTCATGATCAATGTTTTTATAAATCATGGTTATGCAACAGAAAATTCCTTACAAAAGCATCAAATCATTACCTTTGAGAAATGAATTTTTATTTGAAGATTGCAACATATACGGATTATAACCAAATGTAGGCTGTGATGGCTGAAGTACTTAAACCAAGGAAGCTAAAATACCAATGTTTCTGGGAACATAAAATTCGAGCCACATTTCTAATCGCTTTTTCGATGATCTCTTAAGTCAGTCGACTGAAGCACCACGATCTTGGTTAATTTCTCTAAAGCATATATGGCGATAAGGTAGAAAAACATAGTTTGAGATGGTTGAAGTACTTTAAATAAAGGAAATCCCAATATATTAAGGGGATAAAAGAAATGTGAAGATACCATACATTAAAAACTCAAGGGCCCTGCTAGTATGTTTAGGTGTCATGATCAATGTTTTTATAAATCATGGTTATGCAACAAAAAATTCCTTACAAAAGCATCAAATCATTACCTTTGAGAAATGAATTTTTATTTGAAGATTGCAACATATACGGATTATAACCAAATGTATGATGGCTGAAGTACTTCTCCTATCTCTTTTTTTAGCTTACTTATACATACATCTTTCGCCCTCTTTAATATTTAATTTATTAAATAGATCATTAAATACTAAATTCTTTGTATCATAGATTGTTTTTTTAGAATTTTTATGTGACATTCTATATTTTTCCCAATTCTCCAAGTTTTTATATCTAAACTAATTTTTATGATAAAATTTATTTTTAATCTTTTTTTTCATATTTTGACTCCAGCGCCAATTGTTTTACTAATGAGAGCTTTCTTTTTGATTCTTCGAGTATAGTTTTTGTATTGTTGACCTCATTTTTGGAATGAGCTCTCAACCTCTCCATCTTAGACATAGGACTTCTCTTAGACTTTCAGAGTTTCTTAGTCTTAAGACATATATAGTGATTAGGTGAACACTTAACCTAACTCTAGAGACTTAGAAGAGTTAGCCATAGGAATAGGTCATAATTTAGGGGTGTTAGGAAAATTTGTCTACCCTATAGCTTGAACTAACTCCTCACTTCCTTCCTTAAAGTTAAATTCAAATCAACTCCAAACACATATCAACTTCAACTCCAAATCAAAACTTGAATCAATTTCAATGGATTTTCTCAAATCATGAATCAATTCCAAGTAATTGAAACTCATGATTGAAATCCAAATTCAAATTCCAAAAATCTTTGCTAAGTCCTTTAATTCCCTCTTAAGGACTTAGCCTAAATCATGTTCAAATCAATTAAAACTCATGAAATTTTCTCACAACTCATTTATATTCACATATATAAATGAAAGATAAATTCAAATCAATCAAATCAAATCCAAAATTCAAATCCAAATCAAAAATCATTTTGAAGTCTTTTAATTCTCTCTTAAGGACTTAGCCTAAATCAAATCCAAATCAATTCGAATCCTTCAAATTTTCTCATAACTCATTTATATTTTTATTTTTATTCATATATATAAATAAAATATAAATTCAAACAACCAAAACCAACTTTAAAAATCAAACTCAAATTCAATCAAAATTCAACTTATGCATTTCAAGTCA
The DNA here is from genome assembly GCA_021442155.1 of Cymbidium sinense. Classification (NCBI taxonomy): domain Eukaryota; kingdom Viridiplantae; phylum Streptophyta; class Magnoliopsida; order Asparagales; family Orchidaceae; genus Cymbidium; species Cymbidium sinense. The sequence goes on from CM038222.1 coordinate 65,061,046, forward strand.
AAATCTTGAACTTAGCCAAATCAAACTCAAATAAAGCCAAACTCTTCATTTTTTTTCATAATTTAATCAATCGTGAATCCAAATATAAACTCAAAACTTTAATCATCAAACCAAAACTAAATTCAAAAATCAAACCCAAGTTAAACTCATATTCACCCCTTTGAACTTAAAAATTGTCAAATGAACCAAAACCCATTTGATTTCAAATCTATTGTAAATGAATTTATATTTCAATCATAAATTCATTTGTGAGTTCAACCAAACTTGAATCAAGCCTTGATCAAGCCAACTAAACTCAATTAACCCATTTGACCCAAAGTGGCCAATTTGACCTACATGAACCAAAATTCAATTCAATCCAAATCAAAGTTAATTAAGCCAAACCAAACTTCATGTCATATTTGTTGATCATCATAGGTTAATCAATTGTCATGAATTGGATTACACCAAGTCAACCCTTTAACCCATATGAACCCAAACTAGACAAATTACAACATAAATCAAATTGATTGCAATCAGTGACTCAAGTTCACTCTAAATTAATTATTGAACTTGACCAAAGCCTCAATTAAGCCCAATTTGACCAATTGGCTAACTAGATCTAACCTAGCCCAATTGACCATGAACCCAACTTAACCTAAAAGGTCAAATCAACTTGAAATCATACCAAACTAAAATTAATTGAAACCAAATCCTACAATATATTCCAAATGATCAACCAAATGCAGACCAAGCTATGATTCAAGCCAATTTGATCAATCATCAATCAATTGGCCAACATGACCTAAGGATCAAATTGACAAAAATTCAAATTAAATCCAAATTAAACCAAATTAATTGAAATCAATTGAATCAATATAATCCAAATAGTCATTTGAACTTGACTGAACTCTTGGTTTGATCCAATTTGACCAATTGGTCAACCTAACCTGTTTTGACCCAATTTGGCCCAAATGGGTCAAATTAACCCAAATTAAACCAAATGAACTTCAAATGACATAAATTTAGTTCAACTTACTTTTGACTCATTTTAAATCTGTCTAAATCAAATTCAATGCCAAATGACCACTTTGTCTTTGGGTCAAGGGCATCCCATGAGAAAGGACACTTTCCCAAGTCATTTATCTTCTTTGGCCATTTATCACTCATCAATTGGTCCACATAGGTACCAAGAAAACTGATTAACTGACCCAAGAAGTGGTTGGGGCAGCCATGACTCATGGGGAGGTGAAATCACCTCACCTCTCCCATTAGAACACATGAAATGAAGGACTCTCACCTCCCCTTGGCTAGGACACCCATTTGTCCTTCATGGCAGCCACTTTCCATGCCTTAGCCAACCATAGGGAGCCACCTAGGATGATTCTCTTCCATTCCCAACCACTCCAAGCCAAATGACATGAGTTTGGAGCCAAAATTTTAAACAAAAGGTTCATTTTCGTTCACTTTTCATTAAAAGGCGTTATAGGCTGAAGCAAACTCCCATTTTCCCTCATTCTCCTCCTCCTAGAGCTCCCAAAGCCATTGACAATCACCCCCACTTCATTTTGGAGAGAAATACTTCAAAACTAAGTAGATTTCGGCGAGGAAATGACGATCACCAAAAGAAACTTCATTTCATGAAGGAGAGAAGATCTAAGCTCATTCCAAGGCCTCTTCCCTCACTCAAAGACACTTGAGTCATCACCACCCCGAATCATCCTGGTGAGGTAAACTTCAAAACCGTAGACGCCCTTAGGATCCTTCATTTGTGATAATTTTTGTGTGATTTTAGGAATCTACCCTAGATAATCGTATTTTACTTTAAATCATCAATTAGAAAATAGAATTTTTCGATGCAATTGACGAAAATGAGTCCATTTGGACAAGTTTTCACATAAAACCCTCTTTTTTCTAAAAGTCACGAATTTATGTTCACCCGGCTGGCGGCGGCGCCCCGATCCCGCCGTCGTGGATCGAATGGTTGGATCTGATCCGCATTCGATCGCTGATGCGATCTAGACCGTCCGATTGCGCGGTTTGCCCGATCGGATGGCTCAGATCTCGCTCCGATCACTCAATCTTGGCCTCTGGATCACGCGATATGATATGGACCATCCGATTTGCGATCGGAACATCCAGAGCGAACTACGAGTCGCTCTTAAATCGTTGACCGGTCGTTCTCGCCTGTCTGAGCTGACGCGGCACTGCGCGCCAATCACGCAGCACCGCATGGTGTGCGCATGCCACATGACACCGTGCGCCTAATTGCACGGCGCCACATGGTGTTGCGTACCGCCACGGCCGACGTGCTAAATACAAAAATCTTTTTTGATTAAAAAAATTAATTTAAATCTCCTAAAACATCAAAAATTCATATAAAATAAAATATTTAACCAAAAATTACAAACAAGGGCTCGTTGGATTCATCTTTCCAAGAGGAATCCAACAAACCCAAAATCCCCAAATTTTATTGAATATTTTGAACTTAATTTGAGTTTTATTAAAAATCATATATCATTAACTAAACCAAAAATATATGTCAGATTAAGTTAAAATTTTAAGAGGTTAAAATTGATATTAAAATACATATATTATTAAAATTTCAAGTCAAAATGATTTTTGGATTAAAAGATATTGAATTTTGAGTGTCAATTGGTTTATTTAATAAAATAAATTAGCATAATTCATAAAATCACTTAAATCAATTGAAATTTTCTAAATTCATAACTAATTCTAAAAAATATAAACTCAGTTCATTTTAAAAATAATTCAGAAAAATCAATAAAATTATTTCTAATTGATTTTGAATAGTAGATTTTCCATAATTAGGGTTTGTTTGAAAACTTAATAACCTTAATTACTTTCTAATGACTTTATTAATTAAAAACTTCGGCATATTTAGTGGGATGACTTCTTCCTCCCTAATTTTCTTGGAGTTTATTAATGAGTTAATCAGGGAAATTAATTAATGAACTCTTAATCACTCTTAATCACTCTTTTTATTTCTAATTGATTTTGAATAGTAGATTTTTCATAATTAAGGTTTGTTTGAAAACTTAATAACTCTAATTACTCCCTAATGACTTTATTAATTAATTATAAACTTCTCAAACATGTTTAGTGGGATGACTTCTACCTCACCTAATTTTTTTGAAGTTTATTAATGAGTTAATCAGGGAAATTAATTAATGAACTCTTAATCACTCTTTTAATATAATTAAGCTTAATGGTGAATAATAGTTTAATTCCTTGATTAAGTTAATTAAATTTTGTTTAAGTGATTAGGAGGTTTATGGAATGATTTTGGGATATTTTCCTTAAGCTATTCCTTAAATCCCTTTTCTTCCTTAAATCCAAATCTAATTAAGGGTTAATCCACTAATGATCTACTTAATTAATCAAATCAAATTCTTAAAATTAAAATTAATCCAGAAACTTAATCAATCCTTCTTAGGTAGATGCATTGGTGTTAAATAATCTGAGTAACTTAAGAAAATCATATTTAACCCATATGTGTGGGAGGGGTTACGAAAGTACTTAAATTAAATATTTTAATTAATTAATGTTAATTGCATTAGGTACTTTTCTTTCCTAGGATGTATCATGATTTAAATTCTTTATGATTTTATGTTATGCATTGGCTCATAATTATTTGCTTAAATATGTTAAAAGTGGTATATGTATGGGGTAATTAAAAAAACTTAATCTACACCTTAACCTAACCAAAGCATAAAATTAATCTAATCACCTAAAAATTAAACTAAAATAATACACATATGTGGGAATAGGTAAGGACTAGCAGACCTCCTCACACTTTTCTAATTCAAATCAAACTCAAAGCAAAATGGAAGTCTCTTTAAACAACTTTTGATTCTCTTTAAATGATCTTATCTCATAAGATTATTTTTAAGAATTAATTAGAGTGAATGAAATTATATGCTTACATCATTTTATTTTTTTTCATAGCATGCTAAATGTGTATGACATGAAAATCATACATTCATGCTTTTCAAAAATCAAATTCAAAATGAAATATTTTCTTTATATCAAATTGCATGTTTTGTCTAAAGTAAAAATATAAGTGGCTATTATCACTATTAAATTCAAAATTATTTTCAAAATCTATAAATCAAATACCTAAAACTGAAAGTGTGTTACTTATAATTATTTATAAGCTTGCATGTTGATATAAATATAAAGATGTGCATAGTATACTTTTCCTTCTTTTTTCTTTTAACATAGTTTTGAATAGATTTGATATAGTTTATTTGAAAAGAACATAATACTTACCTAACTCCATTCCTATTCATTCTTATGCTATTACTTAAAGAAGGACATCCACACCTACACATATAAATTGTATAAACAAATACAAACTTTTGCATGGTTCTCTTTCCATGCATTTCTTTTCGTACATGCACATGTATTTAAGAAAAGTGGTATATTAGTATGGACAACCCTGGGGTTGCGAGGCTTTAAGTAGCCCTAAGTAGGTCTTGTACTGTACACCCCTGGTTAACAATGGCGCCGTACTCACTTGTGCCTTTTATACTTGTAAATGTTCATATAACAAAATAGAGAAAAGAGACACCATTTTCTACTTAACAAACAAACATAAATTTTTTTTTGCATGATTCTCTTTCCATGCATTTTTTTTGTACATGCACATATATTTAAGAAAAGTGGTATATTAGGCTGGACAACCTCAAGGTTGTGAGGCTTTAAATAGCCCTAAGTAGGTCTTGTATCTTACACCCCTGGTTAACAATAACGTCGTACTCACTTATGTCTTTTATACTTGTAGATGTGCATATGAAAAATGGATAAAAGAATCACTCTCCTCTACTTAACAAAATCATGCATACATGAAACATTCCAAGTTTCCTTAAGTAACCTCTCTTAGCATTCATTATTAAGGTGTGATAAATACTTACATCGCATGTATAAATATGCTTAAGATTCATTCATGTGCATGATACATATGTGGGAAAGAAATAAAATGTTGTGTGTTTTTTGATAGTAATTCACTTTACTTAATCTTGAAATGCCTTTCTTTTTGAATAAGTTTGTTTGGAGAAAGTCTAAACTTAAGATTAATTAAAATATATGATAAAACATTCACTAAATAAAAATCCTTAATGAATCTACCTTAGAAATCATTTAAGGTAGGGAGGAAAGAAGTTATATTATCTTTACTCTCTTACAACTTTTAGTAATTAAGTCAGATTATTTAAACCAAATCAAATCATCAAATAAAATTAACCTATATCAACTAAACAACTTAAATGAGACAATCCTTATAAGTTGAACCTTTTCACACTTAAAAAATCCCAACCTTAAAGCCTAGCTAAACATACCGCACAAACTTTACATGGCACACACATTAGGCTAAGTCACTACTTCTGGTCCTATGTTAGAGCGGTGCATGGTTTGATATTTGCTTTTGTTTTGTGATGTGATATTTTATTTGGATGTTGTATGTCGTAGAATGAATGGTAGGATGATTTAATATAATTATTATCTGCAGGGATTGTGCTTAAGGGTGTTGTAATAAAATGTAATTGCTATGTTGCTTATACCCTTTAGCATAATTCAAAATAGGTCAGGTGGACTTAGTTACCCATGTGTAGGGTGCTAAGTCCAATTTATTTATATACTTGGGAATGTGTGGTTTGTTTTAGCTAATATCTATTTTATAGGTTTTAGTTAGATTTACTTTTTCTCTTTTCATGTACTTTTGCAATTAGAATTTTGGAATGATTGTTATGGGGGATTAGAATGAGCATTAGTTATAAGATCACATCTTATGCATCATGTGAAGCCTTTGGAGTATCCACACTCCAACCATTCAAAAGAAGGAACTAAAAGAAGAAAGAAGAAAAGAATGAAGAAATAAAGAATGAAGACCCCAATAACACGAATTTCTTGCTTAATTGTAATTAATTCATTTGTAATGCGGGTTATTAGTTGAATTAAATGAGAATTTGTCAAATAATAGAACACAATGGAGACGAAGGATTCATGTAGCCGACCCCACTTAGTGCGATGAAGGCTTGTTGTTTTTGTTGTTGTTGTTGTTGTAATTCGGGTTATATAAGGGTAGAGCTCGGCTACTCACATTTATCTTTTCGGGTTTGTGCGGTGATCACACTAGGCCTTTTATTCTTTTGCGTTAGCTTTATAAAATGTGTGATATTTTGTTTAGCTTATGCATTAAGATAACATATTTTTCTAGTTTCTTCCTTGCTTTGATGTATGGCCTGGATGACGATTTTAGAAAAAAAAAAAATCTTCTACCAAATTAATCAATTCAAAATTAAAATAAATAATTCATAACCTCATTTAAAGCCTAAGTTAAGATCAAGATGAAAGAATCAGCAATCCCTTAGCTGGATGAGCATTTCTTTTATAATATTATGCACAAAAGCATCTTGTTTCACTCTTGATTGGAGGGCTTCCACCTTTGCAAGAGAAATTTGGCTTGACCTTTGAGAGCCATGGTGGAAACACACCTCCTCCCTTCATTTGATTTTGGCCAATAATCTTCTCACAGGCATATGAATCTTATAAGCTGAGTCGGATGATTGTCCAAAAATAAAAATAACATGTAATATGATTTGCATTAGATTTAGGTCATTTGAAGCATGCCTGTGGTGACATTTCCTTTAGAGAATAAGATATATACTTCCATCTTCACTCTATGTGGGATAAATGAGGATGAAAATATACATCTTCTTCTCTTTTATGCATTTTGACACCAGATCCGAGACGTTCTTATTGAGGGTGATCGGGTACCATTGAGAAAATGTGTACTATCTTGAAAGATAAAGTTACAACACTACAATGGACCTAATCACCTCAACAAGGACTCCAAGGACAATTGATATGTATTAAAAGATTCTTCCCACTTTAGAAAAGTAAAGTAGGGTTTATTTAAAATTGAGTTCGTTAAGTTTCCTCAGGGGCAATCCACCATAGTTATTACATCCTGGGAATACTCGATTAAGGTAAATAATTGTTGTCTCCAAAGATTTCAATAGGGTAAGATTATCAATCAATTAATTTATTTTAGAAGATCAAATGGGATTGATTAAATAGAGGGAGTTATTATTGAAGCTAAAAGAAGATAAGTAGGAGATGCCTATGATGCTAGGAAACCTAAAAAATATCTCAAACTATCCTATGGTTAAGTTTTATATTTTTGAAATTGATTTAATTTATTTGAGTTGAATTTTTCATTAGAAATTTAGGGCTTATGATTCCATAACACAAGATTAAGGAAATACCTAAGCGGCGAGGATTTATGCTTATGACCCATAAAGGAGAGAAATAACCTTAGAACCTAAATCTAGGGAGCTTTGGCGAGGGCCGAAAGTACAAACTAAATCTAAGACGAAAATGGGTATTTAGTTTGCCTCCACAAGAGAGGACAAATCACTCGACTGCTTGGATTTACAACCTCCTAGGGGTGGCTGCAAACTAACTCTTCCTACGATTTTAAATTCATGTAAGCAAGTCATATGTTTTATGCAAGATAACTAGTCTGTTATTTATTTAGAAAGAGACTAAATCCTTAAACTCACTCCATAAAATATCTTATAAATATATGCTTCAAATGACCTAAATCTAATGCAATTCATATTTTATTTTATTTTTATTTTTGGATAATTATTTTGACTCAGGATAATAGGATTCATATGTCTAATGCATGAGAAATGAGATTATTGGCCAAAATCGAAAGAGGAGGTGTGTCATCTCAAAGGTCAAGCCAAGTTTCTCTCGCAAAGGTGAAAGCCCTCAAATCAAGAGTGAAAATAATATGCATTTGTGCATGATATTATAAAAGAAGTACTCATCCAGCTAAGAGGTTGTTAATTATTTTATCTTAATTTTTAGCCTAAGCTTTAGGCGAAGTTATGAGTTCTTTATTTTAAGTTCTGACTTGTTAAATTTGGTAGAAGATTTATTTTTCTCTAAGAGCTTAATCCTCATCCAGGCTATACATAAAGCAAGGAAGAAACTAGGAAAATGATGTCACTTAATGCACAAGTTAAACAAACCATTAATCAATTTATAAAGCTAATCGTAAAAGAATAAGAGGCCATTGTGGTCGTACCATCACTCAAACCAAAAATAAATTGAAGCTCTACTCTTATATAACCCGCATAAATGAATTACATACAAGAACTCATTATTATGAGGGTCTTCAAGCTTCATCTTTTCATTCTTCATTTCTTCTTTCTTCATTGGTTCATTCTTTTGGATGGTTGGAAAGTGGATGCTCCAAAGGCTTCACATGGTGCATAATATAGATCTTATGACTAATGCTCATCCTAATCCCCATAACAATCATTCCAAAATTCTAATTGTAAAAATTACATGAAAAGGGAAAGTAAATCTAGCTAACACCGGCAAAATAAAAATTAGCTAAATAAACCACCAAATTCCACACATGTATATTGGATTTATCACCCCACACATGGTGACTAAGTCCACTGCCTATTGGATTATGCTTAGGTATAAGCACTTGCACAACAAATACATTTATATTTTTACATATCACAACGCCCTTTAAGCACAATCCTCTGCAGAAGACAATAGTTAGACTAAGATCGTCCTACCATTCATTCTACACACATACATCCTAGCATTCAGTCTAAAACATATATCACAAAATAAAAGCAAACATCAAACCATGCACCACCCTAACCTAAAGCTAGAAGTGATAACTTAGCCTAATGTGTGTGCTTTAGAGATTTGTGTGTTTAACTATGGCTTTAACTTAGAATTTTCTAAGTGTGAGAAATGTTCAACTTAGAGGAGAGTTTCATTTAAGTGATTTAATTATTTTGAGTTAATTTTATTTTATGTTTTGATTGGGTTCAAATGAATTATATAATAATTAATTATTAAGTTATAAAGAGAGGGAAAGAGAAGAGAACTTCTCTTTTCTTCCCTAACCTAAGTAATTTTTAAAGTGAATTCATGTTTTAGTTTTATTTAGTGAATGCTTTATTATGTGTTTTAATTAATCTTAAGTTTAGATGAACTCTAAACAAACCTATTCAAAAAGAATGGTATTTTAAAATTAAGTAAAATGAACTAAATTCACAAAATATACATCACTTCATTTCTTTCCCAATATGTATAATATGCATATGAATAGGTCCTAAGCATATCTATATATACAAATGTGAATGTTTAGAAAAATTTATGATGCTAAGTAATTTATTTAAGAAAATTTGAATATTTATGATGCATGATTTTCATTAAGTAGCAAAGGGTTTCTTATCCAATTTTCACATGCACATATGAGTGTATGAAAGGCATAAATAATGATGTCATTGTTAACCAGAGGTGTAAGGTACAAGACCTACTTAGGGATATTTAAAGCCTCGCAACCCCGAGGTTGTCCAGACTAATATACAAATTTCTTAAATACAAGCATGCACACAAAAGAAATGAATGGAAAAGAAAGAATGCAAAAATTTATGTCGGTTGATTTATTTTTGTTTATGCAATTTATATGTACAAGCACAGGTATCCTTCTTAAGTGATAGCATAGGAATGCATATGATATGGAATTAGGCAAGTGTTAGGTTCTTTTTAAATGAACCATACACTTTGTCAAATTCTATTCAAAACTATACAAAAAGAGAGGAGAAGGAAAACCTATACTAAGCACATCCTTAAATTTTACTCACATGCAAACTTATAAATAAGATAAGTAACACACTTTCAATTTTGATAATTGATTCATATATTTTGAAAATAATTTGGATTTAATAGTGATAATAGCCAGTCATATTTTCACTTTAGTCAACACATATCATTTGACAAAAAGGAAACATTTTCATTTTAAATTTGATTTTTGAAAAGCATGAATGCATGAAACCATATGAAACACATATTTAACATGTTGGGGAAGAACTAAAGTAATGAAAGCATGTAAACACATCCACTTCAATAAATCCTAGAGGCAATCTTATGAAATAAGAAAGCTTGAAATAAATGAAAGTTTATTTAATAGGATTTTGTTTGATCTTGAATTTGATTTATTTTTAAAATATGAATTGATTTTGTTGTTTTTAACCCATTCTCACATGTGTTTGATTTTTTTTTCAATTTTTAAGTGATTAGATTCATTTTATATTTTGATTAGGTAAAGATATGAATTAAACATGTTAATTATCTCTTATCTACACCACCTTAACATAGTTAATCAAATAATTATGAGCCAATGAGATGATATAAAATCTCACAAGGAATTTAAATTTGAAATGCACTTAGGAATAAAAGAGCATAATGCAATTTGGCTCATGATGAATTAAGCTAGATTTATTTAACTAATTTCAAAACACCCCTCACACATATGAGTTAAATCTTGATTTCCTTAATTGAACTTAGGCTCTTGAATGCTAAGCATCTACCCCAAGCAGATTAATTAAGTTATGGAAAGTTTTATAATTTTAAGAAATTAATTAAGAGAGTAATTAGTGAATTAATCCCTTTATTAAGAGAAGATTAAGGAAGAAAAGGGAGTTTAAGGAATAGCTTAGGGAAAATGCCCCAAAATTAATCCTAAGCCTCCTATTCATTGAAACAAACTTTAATCAACTTCAACAAAGGATTAAACTACTAATCAAACCCTTAATTATCCTTAATTACATTAAAGAGAGTAATTAGAAAATTAATTAGCAATTTTCCCAATTAAACCACCAATAAATCCTAAGAAAATTAGAGAGGTAGAAGTCATCCCCAAAATATACTCAAGTAGTTTGAGAATAATTAGTGAATTAATTAAAGAGTAATTAGCAAATTAAGATTCTCCATAAAACTTAATTTTAGAAGAGAGATATTCAAAATTAATCAAAATCAATTTTAGAATATTTTATGTGCAATTATATTTCTAATACAATTTATTTCATATTTTTTTGATTTTTCTAGGTTGAGTTATGAATTTTAGAAGTTTAGGTAATTAATTGAAATTATTTAAACCCTATTTAATTCCTTAATCCTATAGTGTGCCAGCCACGCGTGGTTTCCTTGTACATGCGACATGTTGTGAGTGGTCACTTAAACATCACATCATAGCGCTACATGGTGGCGGCACTATGCGCTTTTGCCTCAGTTGTCCGATCAAGGATCGGATGGCTAAGATTAAAGCCGCCATTCAGAGGGGATAAAATAGGATATAAAATGTGATTTAATCTCGGTCGTCCATCCAAATTGCACAGATTGATAGCCAGAGAACCTCCTTATTCTTCTCTTAAAAAAATGGGGACCATCCACTTTCAATTGGAAGATCTGAGCTCAATCGAGCTCAATTGGATTGAAAATCAATCCACCATATAAACCTAATGGCAAGCACATCTACCGATCAAAATTCCATGGGATCAAAATTTCTTTTACAAAGCTCCACACCACATTGAGTTTAATGGTCTAAAAAATGGCATACCTTGCGAGGTGATCACCATGCTCGATTTCCTTGAAGAAGCTTCGGCGTTGAGACAAAGCTTTGGCTAAAGTTTTAGCTCTTGAGATTGAGTGGATGACTCATGGACTAACTCCTTAGCTTGAGCTGGTTTTGATTAAAGTGGATTTTCCCTTGCCTTTGAAACTTGGAAGAGAGCTTAAGCAAGCTCGATTAGGTTCTCACCTGAGTGTGCAAAGGGAATTGAGTGGAGTTTGAGTGTAGAGGAAGTTTGCAATTCAATGGACCTCCTCTATTTTCAAATGAGGAAAAGTGAGAAATGTCAAATTCAATCTCCCTCTAGGAAGCTTAGGAACTCTTTCCAATGACACCTATCACTCTCTAGGCTTTAATCGATAATGGGGAACTGAAGATTCAAATGAATTAGGGGGAGTATATCTCCCCCTTTAGCAATCGGACGTCCGAGGAGCTGTTTTGATCCAATTGAGCTTAAGAAATGGGTTTGTTAGGCCGTTTAGGCTGTCCTTAAGTTCATTTTAGGCTAGTGAGTGGATTAATGGAGTCTCCATGTGCTCCATTTGAGTGGAGACATGATCCCCATGTGCCCATTTCAAGCCATGTGCTCGATTTGGCCCTTGGGTCAAGTTGGGCTGACCCAAACCCATTGGATTGGGTGCATCACCCTCCATGGTATTTACTTAACCTGGAGAGTATCAAGTAGGTATGAAGATGGCTTGACCAAATTCTAAGTGGAATTGACCAAAATATGTTCTATGTCCTAGGGGTAAAATGATCATTTGGCTAATTTTTGAATTTGTATATGTTGGGTATGTTGAGAAAATAGGTTTGACCAAGTTTCTTTGGATTTTGAGTTCATTTGGTATGGTTTGGCTCGTGTCGACCCATTTAGGTCAAAATGAGTCAACTTGGGTCAAGTTGACCAATTGGTCAAATTGGGTAAAATTAAGGGTTGGGTCAAGTTGATATGACCATTTGAAATATTTTGGTGGCTTTGGTTTGATTCAATTTAGTTGAGGTTTGAATTTGGTTCATATGACTTCATTTAGGTCAAATGGGTCAAGTTGACCAATTTGACCTGACCTGAGCTAGGTTATGGGTAGGTTTAGGTTTGGTTAGTCATATGAAGTGAATTGATATCTTTGTTTCCAATAAATTTTGGTTAAGTTTGAATTTTTATCAATATGACCCTTTAGGTCAAGTTGGCCAATTAAGGTTTTAGTCAAGTTCAACTAGTGATTTAGAATGAACTTGACCCATTGGTTTCAATCAGTTTGGCTTAGATCAAGTTTTCACATATTTTGACCTTTTAGGTCAATTTGGGTCAAGTTGGGTCAAGTGGTCAATTGGGCTAGGTTAGGCTCAAATGTTGACTTGGTCAAGTTCAAACATTAATCATGAATGAACGTAGATCATTGGTTTCAATCAATTTGACTTACGATGGATTTTGGCTATGTTAGGTTTCATTTTGGCTAACTGTTGACTTGGTCAACTATTAGATTTGACTTGGTTTGACCCAATTTGAGTGATTGATCATCTCATGATGATTGTTGATCATGATGAGAGGCATATGTGAGTTTGATTCAATTCAACTTGATTAGGATTAAAATTTAGCTCATAAGGTACTTTAGGTCACTTTGGGTCATGTGAGCCTAAGTGGGTCAAATGGCTTGATCAAAGCTTGATTTGAGTTTGATTGAACTTGTATATGAACTTATGATTGAATTATAAATCAATTTGCAAGTGTTTTGAAGTCAAATGGGTTTTGATTCATTTGATTTCAAGTTCAAAGGGTGAACATGAAATGAATTTTGGCTTGATTTTTTAATTGAGTTTTGCTTAAGTGATTGAGGTTTGTATTTATATTTGGATTCATGATTGTAGGATTGATTGAATCATGAAGAAAAATCAAGAGTTTGGCTTGATTTGAAGTTGATTTGGCTAAGTTCAAGATTTTGACTTGAAAGGCTTAGGTTGGATTTTGAATGAGTTTGGGTTTGATTTTGGAAATGATTTTGATTGTTTGAATTTATATTTCATTTATATATGTGAATATAAATGAGAATATAAATGGTTATGGTAAAATTCCATGAGTTTGAATTGATTTATATTTGATTTTGCTAAGTCCTTAAGAGGAAATTTAAAAGACTTAAGAAATTTTGGATTTTGGAACTTGAAGTTTGCATTATGAATTTGGTTTGATTGATTTGAATTTATATTTTATTTATATATGTGAATATAAATGAAAATATAAATGAGTTATGAGAAAATTCCATGAATTTGAATTGATTTTGATTTGATTTATGCTAAGTCTTTAAGAGGGAAATTGATGACTTAGAAAATTTTGGAGTTTTGGATTTTAGTTTTGAGTTTAGTTTGATTGGTTTGAATTTATATTTCATTTATATATATGAAGATAAGAATATAAATGAATTATGAGAAAATCTCACGAGTTTGAATTGATTTTATGATGATTTTGGCTAAGTCCTTGAGAGAAAATTAAGAGACTTAGAAAATATTTGGAGTTTTGAATTAGGAATTTAAATTTTGGATTTAGTTTGATTGAACTTATATTTATATTTCATTTATATATGTGAATATAAATGAGAATATAAATGAGTTATGAGAAAATTTCATAAATTTGAAGTGATTTGATCATCTAGGTTAAGGACTTAAGAAGGATTTTGAATTTAAAATTTCAACTTGGAATTCAATCATGGATTTTAATCATGGGTTTCAATCATGTGTTATTGATTTGAGTTTGGAGAAAATCAAATAAGATTGATTTGGAGTTTGACTTGAAGGAAGGAAGGTGAGGAGTGATTCAAGCTAAGGGTAGGCAAATTTTTCTAACACCCCTAGGCATGACCTATTCCTATAGCTAACTCTTCTACATTTCTGGTTAGGTTAATTGTTCTGCCTAATAACTAGAAGTGTCTTAATACTAAGAAACTCTTAAATTCTAAGAGAAGTTTTATGTCTAAGATGGAGGGGTTAAGAGCTCATTCTAAAATGAGGTCAACAAAGAGCCCAATTGGTGTGGTGTGACAAAGGAACATCGATTTATGGTGTTGACCGAAATGATCAACAACCAAGCGATCACAAGCACTAGTAGAGACGATCTACTCGACTGGTGTAGGAAGAATCCGAACTTAATGCAATGTGGCTCTACTGTCAAGGACATAAGAGAGAGAAAGAGGAATTCACTAGGGATAGAGTATGAACCTCCACTAGGGAAGCATGTTTAAGTCATCCACAAGGGGATGAAAGGTTTGATTTGATATGAGTCTCACTGAGGAGAAAAAGATATGATTTATTTTTACTGGGGAAGAGGGTTCAGTTTGTTTCAATTTTGTTTAAGTTTTGAATTTTTAGATGAACTCTATTGGTTTACGATGGACTACCAGTAAGGCCATGGAGGCCTATACTTAACTCAGATTTACTAAACCAAAGGGGTAATTTACTAAACACATAGTAGGACTAGCCAACCAAAGGGATGCCTTTCGGTATGCAGCAACTATACTAGGAAGAAAGCATGGTAGACACATCCTTCAAAGTAGGGACTAGTTATCGGGGTAATCTATTGGCAAGGCAATAGATTAAACCCAACCTAGGGCTGACTATTGAGTGAATTCAACTGGGGGACTTAGATCAACTCAAAGACAATCAATGTTGATTTCATTTTTAGATTTGTTTTGATAGATTCCGTTGGTTTGCGATGGATCACACTGAGAAGGAGCTTATATTATACCTATCTCATTTCAACCAAAGGGAGTAGCTTTCGATCGATGGGAGAACTATCCACCAAAAGAGTGCCTTTCTTTGCAAGGATCAATTGAAGGGAAGAAAGCTTGGGTACTCACATCTTCAACTACAGGTGCTATCCAACTCAAATGTTGTCAAGAGGAAAGGATCCTCTAGAGGACTTATCTTAAACCTCAAATATACTCGACCTAGTTAAATCATGATGATTAGTTCAAGAAGAAAGCATGGGGACTTATAGCTTTTTAAATAAATCAATATGAGGTAGCTTACTAGGGCGGAAATCTACTATACTAACAAGGCACTCATTGGTTTGCAATGGTCAAATTAGGAAGAAAGCTTGGGAGTCACATCATCCAAACAAGTGACTCAGTGACATACTGAGGTAGCATGTAGACTTCGACTGAAAATGAGTGAGTGTCATAGGGTTTTCTCTCACATCAAAATAGCTTTGTATTTATTTTGTGCACATAAAGGAATAAGACGCCTGGGACTCTTACACCTACCTTAAACATGCTGATTTTGATGAAATGGCCAAGGATGGAATTTCCACTAAGAAAGGATGTCGCTTGGGTTATCTTACACCTAACTTAGTTGTGGTAATTGAAATAGGATGCCTCTCGGGTTCTCTTACACCTATTCTAATAGCGTCGGGAGATTGTGTTTGTGTTGTGAAAGATGGATAGGATGTCACTGGGGACTCTTACACCTACCTTAAATACATCACGGCGGATTCACAAGATAAGTAAACAACACTTCGAAAGAATAGAAGAGTTTGATAAATGAAATTTGATTTTATTCTTTTTATTAATAATTATTTTCAAACATGATTTATTTCATGGGTAATATTTTTTTAGATAGAGCCCATTAATTGAAAGCATCGGGTATTCTCCTTTATAATTAAGTGCGATAAGATCCTCAATGGTAGGTCTTCTTTATGACATAGGGGCCTTCCCAAGTGGGTTCAAACTTTCCTCTAATCTTTTGGCAGGCGACAATTGGTCTCCTTAGGATTAACTTAAGTCCTACTTGGAAAGACCTAAAGCGGACCAGCTTGTTGTGAGGTTAAATCATTTTGGCCTAGTACAACTCGAGTTTCTGGGATGCCCGTAGGCGACTCTCCTCCAATCTTTCGAGCTCTTCTAACCGCAACCTTTCATTATGCTCTGTAGTGATCTTATTACCCAATGTTATCCTTAGTGATGGTAGTTGAACTTCTAAAGGTAGAATGACATACACACAAAAAATGGGGTAGATTGAGTTGAAGTTTGGTATGTGGTGTTGTAGCCCACAAGGCTTCCAACGCCGTTCCACGCTTTCATAGTCATCAAGAGTCTTCTTCAATATCCGAATGAGAGTTTTGTTGAATACTTATGCTAAGCCATTTGCTCCAAGATAGTAGATGGTGGAGTATCTCCAATCTATAATGTGTCTTCTGGTGAAGCTGTTGATCTTGGTGCTTTTGAATGTAGTACCATTATCGGATATAATTCATCGAGGCACCCCAAACATATATATGATATGGTTCCTGAAAAATTGAAGCACGTGGCTGACCTCTACGAGTGGGATGGCCTTGGAAAAGTAGTCAATTATTATCAAAGCCAAAAGAAGATACTTGGAGATGCATACGATGCTAGGAAACCTAGGGAGCATTTCAAACTATCTTACAGCTTTACATTTTGAAATTGATTTAATTTGTTTGAGTTGAATTTTTATTAGAAATTTAGGGCTTATGATTCCAACACAAGATTAAGGAAATGCTAAGAAGTGAGGATTTATACTTATGCCCCATAAAGGGAGAAGTAATCTAGAACCTAAATATAGAGAGGCAAGAGAAAGCATAATCTAAATCTAAGGTGAAAATGGGTATTTAGTTTGCCTCCCCAAGAAAGGACAAATCACCCGATTGCTTGGACTTGTAACCGCCTGGGGTGGCTACCAACTAACTCCTCATGTGGTTTTATATTCATGTAGGCAAGTCATATGTTTTATGCAAGATAACTAGGCTGTTATTTATTTAGAAAGAGACTAAGTCCTTAAACTCACTCCCTAAAGAGACTAAATCATGTAAGGGTATGCATCAAATGACCTAAATTTAATGCAATTCAGATTTCATTTTATTTTCATTTTTGGATAATCATTTTGACTCAGGCTAATAGGATTCATATGTTTAATGCATGAAGAATGAGATTATTGGCCAAAATCAGAGTGAGAAGGGAGGAGGTGTGCTTCCACTATGGCTCTCAAAGGTCAAGCCAAGTTTTTCTAACAAAGGTGGAAGCACTCCAATCAAGAGTGAAAATAATATGCATGTGCATGATATTATAAAAGAAGTACTCAACCTAAGAAGTTACTAATTCTTTTATCTTGATTTTTAGCCTAAGCTTTAGGTGAAGTTATGAGTTTTTTATTTTTAGTTTTGAATTATTAAATTTAGTAGAAGATTTATTTTTCCTAAGAGCCTACTCTACATCTAGGTCATACATAAGGCAAGGAATAAACTAGGAAAATGATGTCACTTAATGCTCAAACTAAACAAATCATCAATCAATTTATAAAGCTAATTGTAAAAGAATAAGAGGACATTGTGGTCGAGTACCACTGCTCAAACCCAAAAATAAATTGGGTAACCGAGCTCTACTCTTATATAACCCGGATTACAAATGAATTACATACAATTAAGCAAGGAACTCATTGTTATGGGGGTCTTCAAGCTTCATCTCTTCATTTATCTTTCTCCTATTTTTTTATTTTCTTCTTTGGTTCCTTCTTTTGGATAGTTGGAAGGTGGATGCTGGGCTTCACATGGTGCATAAGATGAGATCCAATGCTCATCCTAATCCTCACAACAATCATTCCAAAATTCTAATTATAAAAAATTACATGAAAAGAGAGAGTAAATCTATCTAACACTTGCAAAACAAAAATTAACTAAACAAACCACCAAATCCCAAGCATGTATATTGTACTTATCACCCACACATGGGTGACTAAGTCCAACCTATTGGATTATACTTAGGAGTATAAGCACAATAAAAACATTTATATTTTTAATTATCTCTTAAGCACAACCCCAAAAGACAATGGCTAAACTAAGATTGCCCTACCATTCATTCTACACGGACATCTTATCATCTAGTCTAAATCATATATCATAAAACAAAAGCAAACATCAAACCATATACCACCCTAACCTAAAGCTAGAAGTGGTGACTTAGCATAATGTGTGTGCTTTAGAGGTTTTTGGTATGCTTAGCTATGACTTTAAGTTATAATTTTCTAAGTGTGAGGCCTGTTCAACTTAGAAGAGAGTTTCATTTAAGTGATTTAATTATTTTTGTTTGATTTTATTTTATGTTTTGATTGGGTTCAAATGAATCCTACAATTAAATATTAAGTTATAAAGAAAGAAAAGAGAAGAGAACTTCTCTTTCCTTCTCTAACTTAAGTAATTTCTAAAGTGGATTTATATTTTAGTTTTGTTTAGTGAATATTTTATTTTGTGTTTTAATTAATCTTAAGTTTAGATGAACTCTAAACAAACTTATTTAAAAAGAAATATATTTTAAAATTAAGTAAAATGAACTAAATTCACAAAACATACATCACTTTATTTCTTTTCTATCATGTATAACAAGCATATGAATGAGTCCTAAGCATATCTATACATGCAAATGGGAATGTTTAGCACACTTTATGATGCATGCTAAGTAATTCATTTAAGAAAATTTGAATGTTTATGATGCATGATTTTCATTAAGTAGCATAGGAGTTTTTTATCCATTTTCACATGCACATATAAATCTATGAAAGCCATTAGTGACGATGCCATTTTCACCGGGGTATAAGGTATAAGACCTACTTATGGCTACTTAAAGCCTCAATATTGGGGTTGTCGGACTAATATTCCACTTTCCTTAAATACAAGCATGTGTATAAAAGAAATGAATAAAAAAGAAAGAATACAAAAGTTTATGTCTTGATCTTTTTTTGTTTATGCAATTTATATGTGCAAGCATATGCATCCTTCTTAAGTGATAGCATAGGAATGCATAGGTTCTTTTCAAATGAACCATACACTTTGCCAAATTCTATTCAAAACTATACTAAAAGATAGGAGAAGGAAAAATATACTAAGCACATCCTTAAATTTTACTCACATGCAAACTTACAAATAATATATAAGTAACACACTTTCAATTTTGATAATTGATTCATATATTTTAAAAATAAGTTGAATTTAATAGTGATAATAGTCACTCATATTGTCACTTTAGTCAACACATGCAATTTGACATAAAGAAAATAATTTCATTTTAAGTTTGATTTTTGAAAAGCATGAATGCATGAAACCATATGACACACATATTTAATATATTGGGAAAGAGCTAAAGCAATGAAAGCATGTAAACACATCCACTTCAATTAATTCCTAAAGGCAATCTTATGAAATAAGAAAGCTTGAAATAAATGAAAGTTTATTTAATAGGATTTTTGTTTGATCTTGAATTTGATTTAATTTTAAAAATATGAATTGAGTTTCCTGTTCTTAACCCATTCCCACATGTGTTTGATATTTTTGTTTAATTTTTAGGTGATTAGATTCATTTTATATTTTGATTAGGTTAATGTATGAATTAAACATGTTAATTACTCCTTATCTACACCACCATAACATAGTTAATCAAATATCTATGAGCTAATGAGATGACATAAAACCTCACAAGGAACTTAAATTTAGAATGAACCTATGAATAAAAGGGCATAATGTAATTTGGCTCATGATTAATGATTAATTAAGCTAAGGGATTTAACTTAAGTAATTTTAAAACACTCCTCACACATATGAGTTAAATTTTGATTTCTTTAATTGAACTTAGGCTCTTGAACACCTAAGCATATACCCCAAGTAAATTAATTAAGTTATAAAAGTTTTAGAATTTTAAGAAATTAATTAAGTGGGTAATTAGTGAATTAATTTCTTAATTAAGAGAAGATTAAGGATGAAAAGGAGTTTAAGGAATAGCTTAGGAAAATGCCCCAAAATTAATCTCTAAGCCTCTATTCACTGAGTTTTGAGTTTAGTTTGATTGATTTGAATTTTTATTTTATTTATGTATGTGAATATAAATGCGAATATAAATGAATTATGAGAAAATCTCATGAGTTTGAATTGATTTGAAGATGATTTTGGCTAAGTCCTTAAGAGGAAATTAAGAGACTTAGAAAATATTTGGAGTTTTGAATTAGGAATTTGAATTTTAGATTTAGTTTGATTGAACTTGCATTTATATTTCATTTATATATATGAGTATAAATTAGAATATAAATAAGTTATGAGAAAATTTCATGAATTTGAAGTGATTTGATCATGATCTAGGTTAAGTACTTAAATGGGAATTAAGGACTTAAGAAGGATTTTAAATTTGGAATTTCAACTTGTAATTCATTCATGGATTTCAATCATAGATTTTAATCATGAGTTTCAATCACGTGTTATTGATTTGAGTTTGGAGAAAATTGAATTAGATTGATTTGGAGTTTGACTTAAAAGAAGGAAGGTGAGGAGTGATTCAAGCTAAAGGTAAGCAAATTTTATTAACACTCCTAAAGCATGACCTATTCCTATGGCTAACTCTTCTAAGTCTCTAGGGTTAGGTTAAGTGTTCACCTAATCACTAGAAGTGTCTTAATACTAAGGAACTCTTAAAGTCTAATTGAAGTCTTATGTTTAAGATGGAGGGGTTGAGAGCTCATTCTAAAAATGAGGTTAACAATGCCCTTACATGATCTAGTCTCTTTAGGGAGTGAGTTTAAGGACTTAGTCTCTTTGAAATAAATAATAGCCCAACTATCCTGCATAAAGTATATGACTTGCCTACATGAATTTAAAATCATAGGAGGAGTTAGTTGGTGGCCACCCCTAGGAGGTTGTAAGTTCAAGCAGTCGGGTGATTTATCCTTTTTTGTGGAGAAAAACTATATGCTCACTTTTGCCTTAGATTTAGGTTGTGTTTCAGCCCTAGCCAAAGCTCCCTAGATTTAGGTTTTGAGGTTATGATTTTCCTTCGGGGTCATGAGCATAAATCCTCACCTCTTAGGCATTTCCATGACCTTGCATCATGGAATTATAAGCCTTAAACTTCTAATAAAAATTCAACTCAAACAAATAATTCTCCTCAATTTCAAAAAAATAAAGCCCAACCATAGGATATTTTGGGATGTTTACTAGGCTTACTAGTATCCTAAACATCTCCTACTCACCTCCATTTGGCTTCGATAAGAACTTCCTCCTCTTGATCGATCTCACTTGATTTGCCAAAAATAAACTAATCGATTGATAGTCTACCTATTGAAATCCTTGGAGACAACGATCATTTACCTTAATCGAGAATATTCCTAAGGAATCCCCTTTCCTTAGGATGTAATTAACTATGGGGGCTTGCCCTTGTAGGGAACTTAATGAACCCGGTTTAAAATAAATCCTACTTTACTTTTTCATATAAAGTAGAGGAAGAATCTCTAGTACATATGAAGACTCATAGTCTTTAAGAGTCCATATTCAGGTGATTAGATCCATTGTAGGGTGGTGAATTCTACCTTTCGAGATAGTACACCTCTCCTTAATGTTGTACCCGACCCTAATAAGAACATCTGCGGATCTACATGATGTCCTAACTAAAAGGCGTATATTTCTATTTTCATTTATCCTCTCCAAAATGATAGATGAAGGCGAAAATATTTTCACCGCATGCTTCTTTCTTAATATCTTTGTTATTTTTTCACATAATCCTAGTTTTATCATACACATTTCAAATTTTAAGATCTTATAGCTTACTTTTAAAAATATTTATATTAGTATTTTTTAAGTAACACTATCTAATTCTATGATAAATTTTTTTTCTACTTTCAACCCTTCATCTTGTAATCTAAATCACTAGTCCATGGCTCGATGTTAGGTATTTAAATTTACTCAAAATTATCATACAATTTTGACAATCTAAACAATCAATTTTTCTTATAAAAAATAATTAATCTGTATTTTACTAAATTCATTCTTTATAAATAATAATATGCTATTTACTTTTCTTAAATAAAGTATTAGTAATTACAAAATTATAAACTAAAGTAAAATTAATATAATCTTACTTTTTTTCAGTAGTTGCTATAAACTTATAGCCACTATAAAGAATTTTAAAATATTATATCACTCTACTAAAATGTCTATTTAAATATCTTCCAATAAATATTCTTTCTTTAAGATGTATCTTTTATATTAATTCTTCTAAGTCATTTCAAAATATTTCTTTTAAATATACATCAACATGTACTTAAGGAGCATAAATACATATAACATTAATAATTTTAGCATCAATAATGATCTTTAAAATTATAATTTTAACATTAATTATATTATTTTGATAACATTATCTTTGAAACTCTAATCTATAATTACATATACATCATTTCTAATACGACTTCTATCTTAAAATTAAATTTTAAAATCTAAACTATCAATTTTCTTAGCCTTATCAAACTCATTTAGTTTCTTGAATACAAAAGATATTTTTCTATGAATCTTAATATCAATTAATTTCATTAATGTATTTGTAATAATACTTATATTTTGAGTTCTTATTTTAATTCTAGTTCAGGGACTAGCTTTTTTGCTCATATTCATCCATAATATGAGAACCCTTTTAATTTTATATTGTATGTTTGTACCGGACAACGATGCAACTTCCCACACTTTCACTATATTGATCATACAAAGCTCTTCCAAGGAATGTCCTATCATTAACATAATATAAAAAGATTATGTCACCATTTTATCATGAATTTGCTCAAATATATTTCATATCCATACTTGAACCATAATTATAGTTGGGCCTCTCTTGGTGTGAATCTGAATATTAAAATTTGTCTCACATCTCTTGTGATCGTTGGTATGGGTTTCAAATGTTGATTGTTAGGCTTAAAATTTTGTTAAAGCTTTGGCTACACAATCAACGATGTTTATAAGAACATGATCATTTGGTAGGTTTGATAATGGTGAGCTTTTATGTGATGCATTTAGTATCTCAACGGACTTTTGTTGTAATATAGATTATGTGATGCATTTCCTATTTCCTCATAATCCACTTCTAGCCAAGGATAAAAGCAGGGCACAATCATAAATTTAAAGCTAGTGTTATGATCTTTCTCGTTCTAAATGCCATCTTTAAAGTTGTGTTTTTTTTTCTCAGCAGCTTTAATTGAAAGGTAAGTTAGCTTCTTGATGTTTAGTTGCAGTTCTTCATTACCTCAAAATGTGACAAAATAAATAGTAGTGAGATATAAATTCTTATGACACTAATCTTGTGCACAACTATAAATTTATGATGCAATTGGTAAATGATATCTTCCACATAATATTTTTGTCACATCCTCCCACATCTAGAATGGCATTATCAAAGTTGCCATAACTACATCATCAAGGCCTTGAAGGCTTCTTGATGATTGACATAGCTATTGAGAATTATGATAGGAAATATTAATGACATGAGCAATCACATCTATCTATAAATATTGACAAGGACTTGGAAGGCCTATCTTTATGATGAATACATTCATCAAGAATAATAATATGAGCAAATTATTTGCCCACAAATCAAGAGACAAATACTTGAGGGCTCCATTTTTTTATGGAGATTAGGGGTGTACACTAGCTGGTTCAAACCAAAAAATCAAATTGAATTGGCTTTATTTGGTCAGTTTGATTTGGTTTGCAATCTCATGATTTTTGGTTGTAAATACCTAACTATTTGGCTTTTTTTTATTTCGGTTTGATTTTAAAAATGGTTAAATTGAATAAACCAAATAAACTACAAATTGTTAAAAGTTAAGTATAAATATGTAATTTTGATTGTATATATTTAATTATTTGTATAAATTGATAGATTTCTAATTAATTAATAAATTTTAATATATAAAATTATTAGATTGTATTAATTAGTTCATTAAAAAGAAAAGAAATTATTTTTATATGTTATTCAATTTCATCAAAAATTAGACCAAATTGTAATTTGATTCATTGGTTTTTTATCCCTTATTTGGATGATTATTATTTTAAGTTATTACAATTGGTTTATTTGGTTTAACAAAAATTCAACCAAATTGCTGAATGTACAATCCTAATGGAGGTGGGTATGTTGAAATTATGATTAGATGGCACAATGCTATATAAACTATTGGCCCAATAATATGAAGATGAAAAATTAAAGGAATATTGTTTCCATTCACCATAATTCATGAGGTTCTAACATATATAAGAATTGCACATGATAGATCCACAAATCAGAGAAAATTGAGACTTTGAAGTATGCCAATGAAGATTTATAAGTCGATTATAAGAATTCCATTTCCTTTCCCTTGATCTCTACAGTGCTTGACACCGTCTTACAACAATACTTATGCACTTCCTCTTCTATCCAATAATTATTTATGCTCTTTCCTTCATGTTATTTTCATGCATTTTCTTCCTCTATTGTGATTCAATTTGTTGTTTGTTTAATATTTAGTTTTGTTTGATATAATCTACTTAAGTGCAAGCAATATTGTGTTGCTATATGTTTTGAGTTTGTTGATTATCATTGCTTTTACTTTTCCAATGTAATTATCTTTTAATAGTATTATTATTTTCTAGTTATATGATATTGAGTTAGCTTTTTCATTATGATAATTTTCTTTTTTACATTATTGATTTTAATAAATTATTATGATTTTTAAAGTTTCATGCCATTTTTAAAATAGTACATGCTACATTATGTGTTGAGCTTTGGCTCCATAAAGCTTTGCATTATAATATGCCATTCATTATTGATATTTATAGATTGGACCATCTTATGTTGGTTATTCCTATTTCAAATATATGTTGAATGCAATTTGATTTTGTGGGCTAAAAAATTCACGGATCTCTCAATTAAGTGGGTTTGATTAAATGCGTTAAATTTTAGATGGCGAGATGAGACAAGAATAAGACACTACCTAGAGATTTCATCCTCATTTTGCGAGGACTTTAGATGGTTCCGGGGTTTCCTATGAGCAAGCACCTATAGTTAATTACCTCTCTCAATACTTAGACATTGATTAAGGCTAGTTGTTAGATTGTTGAATGCATAAAGTATATAGTAGCAATATGAGGACTTTGGAATTTAAAATTTATGAAATTCATCATTTTAATTTAAAGTATGGTTGAATGATGACATGTCCCCATCAAGATCTCATGATTCGGCCATCCCGTGGTCCGCTACTCATTTTACGAGGAGGTAGTTGACCCAACCTAATCAATGAT